>JAWPHD010000343.1:0-498439 GCA_037043455.1 Cyrtodaria siliqua
CAAATTACTTCAGTTTCATATAAAATGGACAAATGCAATAAATTGGCCTCAAGTTACTTCAGTTTCATATAAAGTGGACAAATGCACTAAATTGGCCTCAAGTTACGTCAGTTTCATATAAAGCGGGCAAATGCAGTAAATTGGCCTCAAGTTATTTCAGTTTCATATAAAGTGGGCAAATGCAGTAAATTGGCCTCAAGTTACGTCATTTTCATATAAAGCGGGCAAATACACTAAATTGGCCTCAAGTTACTTCAGTTTCATATAAAGCGGGCAAATGCACTAAATTGGCCTCAAGTTACTTCAGTTTCATATAAAATGGGCAAATGCATTAAATTGGCTTCAAGTTACTTCAGTTTCATATAAAGTGGGAAAAAGCAATAAATTGGCCTCAAGATACTTCAGTTTCATATAAAATGGGCAAATGCAGTAAACTGGCCTGAAGTTACTTCAGTTTCATATAAAGTGGACAAATGCACTCAATTGGCCTCAAGTTACGTCAGTTTCATATAAAGCGGGCAAATGCAGTAAATTGGCCTGAAGTTACTTCAGTTTCATATAAAGTGGACAAATGCACTCAATTGGCCTCAAGTTACGTCAGTTTCATATAAAGCGGGCAAATGCAGTAAATTGGCCTCAAGTTATTTCAGTTTCATATAAAGTGGGCAAATGCACTAAATTGGCCTCAAGTTACTTCAGTTTCATATAAAGTGGGCAAATGCAGTAAATTGGCCTCAAGTTACTTCAGTTTCATATAAAGCGGGCAAATGCAGTAAATTGGCCTGAAGTTACTTCAGTTTCATATAAAGTGGACAAATGCACTCAATTGGCCTCAAGTTACTTAAGTTTCATATAAAGTGGGCAAATGCAGTAAATTGGCCTCAAGTTATTTCAGTTTCATATAAAGTGGGCAAATGCACTAAATTGGCCTCAAGTTACTTCAGTTTCATATAAAGTGAGCAAATGCAGTAAATTGGCCTCAAGTTACTTCAGTTTCATATAAAGCGGGCAAATGCAGTAAATTGGCCTGAAGTTACTTCAGTTTCATATAATGTGGACAAATGCACTCAATTGGCCTCAAGTTACGTCAGTTTCATATAAAGCGGGCAAATGCAGTAAATTGGCCTCAAGTTATTTCAGTTTCATATAAAGTGGGCAAATGCACTAAATTGGCCTCAAGTTACTTCAGTTTCATATAAAGTGGGCAAATGCAGTAAATTGGCCTCAAGTTACTTCAGTTTCATATAAAGCGGGCAAATGCAGTAAATTGGCCTGAAGTTACTTCAGTTTCATATAAAGTGGACAAATGCACTCAATTGGCCTCAAGTTACTTAAGTTTCATATAAAGTGGGCAAATGCAGTAAATTGGCCTCAAGTTATTTCAGTTTCATATAAAGTGGGCAAATGCACTAAATTGGCCTCAAGTTACTTCAGTTTAATATAAAGTGAGCAAATGCAGTAAATTGGCCTCAAGTTACTTCAGTTTCATATAAAGCGGGCAAATGCAGTAAATTGGCCTGAAGTTACTTCAGTTTCATATAAAGTGGACAAATGCATTAAATTGGCTTCAAGTTACTTCAGATTCATATAAAGCGGGCAAATGCACTAAACTGGCCTCAAGTTACTTCAGTTTCATATAAAGTGGACAAATCGACCCCTTAGAGCATCAAGGTGCTATCTGCACTTTTTGAGTTATTGAGATAAATGGATTTTAAGATTTGAACACTTACAGAAACTTATCTTTACACTTTTAACATGTAGATTATCGAAACATGTTTGTTTTTCTTTGATATATTTATTGAACTATGAGTTATGCCCCCTTTTATCAAATAGCACCTTGATGCATACACAACTCGTTGAATATATATGTGCAATAAGGTGCTATTTGGCAAATAGCACCTTGATGCACATACCCTTCTGGCTTTTATAAGTATGTATTTCTCAAATAGACCCTTCTGTGCATATAATAAGGTACCCAGGTTAAGTAAGTATGTGCAAAATGGTATGTTTATATGCTTGTTTTAGTACTTTAACAGTCGTCAACCATTAAAATACTAATAGTAGGCTGCACTTTTTATTTTTTTATGCAGTACATAAGGATTAAGTCACAAAGTATTTATTATTTATTTACATGCATTACATTTTTACACAGTCATATATATTAACTGAATGAAAGATTATTTAGAAGAAAATGTAATGACGAGAATAATTTTAACTCAAGTATGTTCCATTTTTCCTTGAAAGCTGCTGCAGCATTATACAGTACAATAGCCTATTCATCATCAGTTTCATGTCCGCTTTCGGATACATATGGCAATGTAAGGCAATCCGTTTGATGTTGGTATTCCTTCGTATGAGTCGAATTCTTCGGTATATGCCCCACTATGCATATAGAGACAGTAGATCTGCCTTCTTATCTTTCGATATTTGGTATTTTTCTGTGTGGCAAGGTCCCAATTCACTTGGTACATTTGGTAATTGATTGTTTGACCTGGTACTTGATGAAACTTTGATTTCCATGAAACTTTTTCATTAAATGTTTTATTTACAAATACACTTTCTGGAGATGCTTTGACGACCATCATGTTTTATTTTCTATGCCATAATTATGTTTGTTTCTTTTAGAACTACTTTCTATCCCAAAATAATGTTCCTCACCTTTTATCTTTATAATGTGCTAAATTTATATGTAAGGTTTGGCAAAAGTCTGCTAAATCTGGTTTAATGCCAAAAACATAATTAGGAATCTCACTTGAATATCTTTGTTTGTTTTTTCAATACATTCGCTGCCTCTAATGGTATACAATTCAATTCAGTATTGTATTTGGCATACATTTACATGTTTATTGCCTAAACATGGTGAAATACAATGCAAAATATTTTAGAGAAGAGTGCAAACAAACCTATTTCGTTCAGAGAATGAATACATATATTACAGAGGACTAGATATAGTAAGTACTTTCAATCAATGGCGTTTTATCACATTTCATCACCATTTTTATCACATTTCATCACCATTATCAATACTGTGTTCAAAGATAATTTATTTTTATGGAATTTCAGGAATAATACGTAGATACTCTGATTACCATCGGTATTCAGTCAGCACACTTGCTTTCCATTGCCTCTGCCTTGTAATTGATTCAACTTCTCATACAAATCATGATATTCTGTCCTCTAGTCCCATCATCTTGTAAAACAATAGCTAATGTTCAGTGTTTTCTAGCAAGTGCTTAGCTTTTGATAGGTAAAGCATTTCTGTATGTAGATCTTTTGACAATTGACACTGAACTGTGAAAAAGCCGTCTTAATCAGCTAAGACCAGGACACGTTTGAAATAGTGCATTGCAAGCTAGCAAGTTATCAAGTCGCATGATGTTATAGTTCCTGATGAGTTGCTTTAATTCATACATTGTTTGCTTTTCATCGTAGCAGGTTTTAAATTGTTAGAGGGTATTTTTGGTATGCTAGTTGATGTCGGCTTGACTTTTGACTTTTAGTGACTTGTTTCTTGCTAAGTTATTTTCTTTCTAGTACTGACTTGTATGTACATTTAGGGCGAACACTCTCTTTAACCTTCCTTCTTTCTTAGGGGCTGGCGTGGCGCAGTCGGTAGCGCGGCGGATTTGTAACCGGAGGCCCCGGGTTCAATCCTCCGTGGTGCCACTGAGTTCCGTCGGTGTGTTCTTGGGCAAGACACTTTACCTTAGCCTCGTCCGTCGGATGGGGACGTAAACCGGGCGGTCCCGTGTATCGGTCTATCTTCCGAGCACGTTAAAGAACCATAGGAATCTATTCGATAATAAGAGTAGGGCAGGTTCCCGGATTCCTATGTATCCTTCCCCTCTCTCTGGGGCGGCTCTAAATAACCTATACTGTGTTGATGAGCCGTTGAACAACATTCAATTCAATTCAATTCCTTCTTTCTTACATGATGTTTGTTTATCATATCAGATTGATTGAAATCTTCTTTTGACTATTGGTAATTGTTATCACTTGTCACAATCATCAATATTTGCTTCAAATGACTGAATCACATAATTTAATCCACGATTCCTTATCGCATATGCCTCCAATGCTTCATTCTCACTATCACTAGTGTCTTCGTCAACTAATCTCCTCCATGAAGGGAGTACTATTTGTTTTCCTTCAAAATTGTTCTGTTTTTGAATATATCATTCTGCATACTATCTGACCAGTTTGGCATCTCATCGTCTTAAACCTGCATGCAATATTTTACAAAAAGATCTTAACCAACTGAAATAATAGTATTCACTATAATATCTATAGACTGTACATTATTTTCAATTTGTTACTTTTAAAACAATACAAAGATAAACCTATTACACAATATATTTTAAATATTATGTATTATAACAAAAAAATGTATTTTTTTAGTAACTAGTAATAATGATGATATAATATTACTTACCATTGAATTGCAGCTGTCCAATTCTGACTCAGTTTCTATAAGCCCACATTTGCATAAACCACTGAGAGAGAGTTATAGTCATGTTTGCACCCAATTATTAGACTTGATTAGTGATGATTGTCAATCAAGATCTATACGACTTTTTTTCTAATCGCCATACTTTGTAAAATGCCACATTTAATCAGTTTTTAATGTATGTTTAGTATTAATATGTTAAAGCACATTCCCCGGCCCCAATTAATGTGTAAACTGAAATCTTACAAATAGGTGGAGCTATTTGAATTAAACTACATTTAAATATTTTTCAGAAATACGCCTATTTATCAGATGCATCAAGGTGCTATTTGGCAAATAGAACCTTGATGCATGCGAACAATGCAAATAGCACCTTTATGCATGGAGTTTGTGTAACATATGCAGATATGACTTTGATGAATTTCTTATTACATATGCTAATTGATGGAATATAATGCCAATTATTTTTTTCAAACAAGATATGACTATTTCCAATTGATTTATTACAAAAAGTCGAAATCGACCAAAAGTGCAGATAGCACCTTGATGCTCTAAGGGGTCGAAATGCACTATATTGGCCTCAAGTTACGTCAGTTTCATATAAAGCGGGCAAATGCAGTAAATTGGCCTCAAGTTACTTGAGGTTCATATAAAGTGGACAAATGCACTAAATTGGCCTCAACTTACTTCGGTTTCATATAAAATGCACTAATGCACTAAATTGGCCGCATATTTCTTCGATTTCATACAAAATGCACTAATGCACTAAATTGGCCTCAAGTTACTTCAGTTTCATATAAATGGGCAAATGCACTAAATTGGCCGCATATTGCTTTGGTTTCATATAATGTACTAAATTGGGCGTATGTTGCTTCGGTTTCAGTTTACCTCAAGTTACCTAAGTTTATTGTGAAATGCGCAAATGCGCTAAATTGACCTCATGTTGCTCCAGTTTCATATAGAAGTAGATATAAAAGTCGAACAGAAAATGTAGCATTCAAAGACCACAATCAACAAAAAACACGAATAGAAACAAACAATAAATACACAAATGAATAAGATGCAAGATATGACATGACAAACATGAAAGGGTTGACAATAGGGCTACCGCCTTGGAGCGGTCAGTGGCAAAAGAAATCTCTACCTCTGCGGAGTTTAAACCAGGTTCTAGAGAGCACCAAACAAAAAACACGAATAGAAACAAACAATAAATACACAAATGAATAAGATGCAAGATATAACATGACAAACATGAAAGGGTTGACAATAGGGCTACCGCCTTGGAGCGGTCAGTGGCAAAAGAAACCCCCACCTCTGCCAAAAGAAACCCCCACCTCTGCGGAGTTTAAACCAGGTTCTAGAGAGCACCAAACCTCACTCTTACCCATTGACACTCCATTTACACGGGACAGTGTAAATAAATATATCACCGCCAGGTCATATTCTCTAACAAACAAGGCAGCAGTAATAGGAAATGTAAGTACAACACACAGATGAGCATGTATATATGAACACACAACAACGGGTGGAGCACTGTGGTATAGTGGTAGAGCGTTGGACCCATGATCCAAAAGTCGTGGGTTCGATTCCCGCCATTGCCATATGCGTTGTGTCCCTGAGCAAGACACTTTATCTGCATTGCTTAGTACTGGTTCTACCCAGGAAGACATCGAGAGTGATTCAAATAAGTTCATAGAGCTTACGTTACAATCGATGTAAAATAAATAAGTTTAAACAACGGAAGCCACAAAGCAAGTACTCATATGACTTGACAGAAGCCAGAGCAAGCAACACGAGAACAAACCATTAAGGGTACGAAAAGACAAGATTAAAGACAAACATCAAACGCTATTCGTCCTTTGATGATTTAGGTAGATGTCATCATGGCGTCCACAATGTGTCCGGTCACCGAACAATCAAAGAGGAAAGCACAGTGGCGAACTGTAAATGGATAATCACTAAAGATGATGTGCGCTGCAAAATGATGGGGTCATATAACCTCTTTTGATAATTGTTTTAAACAATTTTAATAAAGACTGTGTGAAAGTGATTACCAAGGATCTAACAAAGTGTGTAAATCACATCACCATAGTAATCCGAGCCTTTTTTTGACCTTGCCAGCCCTTTTCACGATTTTGATATTTCATCTGGCTGTGTACGGTTAGAGCAACTCCTATAGTAAAAACACGGGGATCTCCTCTCTCCCTCGCGGGAGAGGAGCTACCCTCTTGGATTTAAATCAATATGTGTAAGAACATTTCAAGCATCTAAACCGATTATCAATATATTTATTTACATACCTGAACCGAAATATGTGTTATATTAATCTTCATAAAGTTGTAACAGTCAACCTTGTCAGACGAAGTTAAAAAAATATTAAATTTCCAACATTAGTTATTATTCAGGTCAAATGTCACGTGATCGTGACCGGTGCACCGATAAATATTTCCCGCAAAATTCAAACAATTTTAAAATTACGACCGACTTTTCCTTTTCGAACTCGCAATTCTCCGAACAACATCCAATTGTTTATCTTTAAAGTTTAGACTTTAATTATGCTCCGAGGAGAGTTTGTACCACTCCAAAAATCCCTCGATGTTGTCAGTTGATAGTGGACTTATTTGATAAGGGGACTATGAATGCCTTCACCTCGCAGCGAGAATATCACGGGAATTTAATTACTATGCAAAATGACAATATGACGGCTATTGTAAATAAAAGTGTACTTCAAAACATAAATGTTTTATTGTGTCACTACACTCGATAAAGATGCAGTTTTTGTCTCGTCTTTTCGAAGAAAAAAAGAGACATAGGTGTTGCTTTTCCGGCGTCGGCGGCGGCGGCGAAGGCGTCAACATTCAAGTTTTGCGTTTAGGTCATTTTCTCACAAAATGTATGCGCTAGACCTTTCAAACTTTGCTTATAGTTGTATCTTGGGTGGTACATCGCAACATGATAAAGCAAATGTGGATGTGATCTTGACCCTCCAAGCAAAGGGCAGATAACCTTATAGTTTTTACCCTTAACTTTGGCGTTAATGTCACTTTTTCGCAAAATGTATGCACTAGACCTTTCAAATGTTGCTTATAGTTGTATCTTCTTGAGTACATTGCAACGTGACAAAGCAAATGTGGATGTGACCTTGACCCTCCAAGCAAAGGGCAGATAACCTTATAATAACATTTGCGTTTAGGTCACTTCTCGCAAACTGTATGCACTACACCTTTCAAACTTTGTTAATAGTTGTATCTTGGGTGGTACATCGCAACGTGACAAAGCAAATGTGGATGTGACCTTGACCCTCCAAGCAAAGGGCAGATAACCTTATAATAACATTTGCGTTTAGGTCACTTCTCGCAAACTGTATGCACTACACCTTTCAAACTTTGTTAATAGTTGTATCTTGGGTGGTACATCGCAACGTGACAAAGCAAATGTGGATGTGACCTTGACCCTCCAAGCAAAGGGCAGATAACCTTATAATTTTTACCTTCAGCTTTTGCGTTTAGGTCACTTTTTCACAAACTATGCACTAAGACCTTTCAAACTCCGTTTAAAGTTGTATTTTGGGTGGTACATTGCAACATGACAAAGCATGTGGATGTGAGGTTGACCCTCCAAGCAAGGGGCAGATAACTTAATAATGTTTACCTTCAACATTTACGTTTAGGTCACTTCCTCACAAACGTTATGCATTAGACCTTTCAAACTTCGCTTATATGTAGTTGTATCTTGGGTAGTACATCACAACGTGTCAAAAAGCAAATGTCGATGTGACCTTCACCATCCAAGCAATGGGCAGATAACTTTGATTGTTACATTTACATCACTTTCTCGTGAACTATAATTAAGCACTAGATGCTTTAAACCTAGTTTATAGCTTAATCTTTGGAAGACAAAACATTCTATTTTGACATAGTTGTGTCTTGGGCAGTGCATCTTTTTGGACGCATGGATTTCATCTTTGACATCGTCGGTGGTTCTACCCAGGTGCCCGCCCGTGCACGAAAATTGCCCGGATGGGCACTTGGGGTCTTCCTCCACCAGTGGAAGCTGGAAAGTCGCAATATGACCTTAGCTGTTGGCGCGACTATAAAATCCAATTCAATTCAATTCAATTCATCTGTGACAATGACCTACCTACCTTTTTTTAATTGTTGTTTATTATTATTTTTTATAGAATGGCATTTTGTTTTTAAACAAATGTACTTAAATGTCATCTCAGCAAACAGTAAAGTCCCGCCCACGTTAGGCGAGACACGTGAATCCGCGGATTTCTTGTTTCATTGCAGCTTGGTATAATAAACATTAATTGATCGATCTGTTAAGCTAAATTATCGTCAAAAATCGACCCGACATCATTGAAAGTGCATGACTGTGTGTGTTTAGTAATCCCCCGGTTTTCACTATAGGAGTTCCTCTGACCCTAAAAAGCCGGAAAAAAGAAGAAAAAAGGTTTTTAGGATCAGAGAAGGCTCGGATTAAGCAGCATAGATGTCAAGTTGTCATTATCACAGAAGAGTTCTTAAATTACTTTTATATTTTAAAAAAAGATCTGGGTTACGATAATAACATTTTGCAAAGGTTATTATCGTGACTCGAACCCAGGGTCGCTGGTTTACCGTACCAAAGCTCTGACCACTGAGCTATCGAGGACATACGATTAGGCATCGATTATTTACCATTTAGCTGTACCCGGTTACATACACCCCCACCAGATTGAAATCGTCCCCGAATTTCTAGTGGAGTTAACTCCAGGCCAGCTGTCAGACTTATTTTCATGTTTCATGCTAACAGACACGGTCCTGGATCCCGGACGAGCCCCCAAATATAGCAGGTGGTGGGTCTCTGGTTTACCGTACCAGGGCTCTAACCACAAAGCTATCGAGGACATAAGGTTAGGAAACGATTATTCACCATTAAGCTGTACCCGGTTACATACGGAACATAGATGCAAAAGGCTTCAAGCTGCCCCCACCCAAACAGATACAGACCAAACAGATACAGACCAAACATGTTATGTTACACTTAAGTTTTTATTGAATTATTGCAGAAATCAGCAGTTTTAGTTCTTTCTTACCCAAATGAATCCCTTTATTGATTGATTGATTGATTGACTGTTTGATTGATTTAATTAATTAATAAATTAAATACATGAAAGGTATCATTACACCGAGTGTGATATAGGAAATTAGGGATATTATGACATTTCATAATAATAAATAAAACAATGAATAAGCATTTAAAATATAATTATGCTTATTACAGAAATCAAAATTTTTATTTATTGTTTTACCATAAAAAATCATTTAGGGATTCACAAAGCTCTGGGGACCCTTTCAAAATAAAGACGAAATGTATAAAATATAATATGTTAAATGAAAATAAGCGATTAGCTAAAAACATATTTTTATTGAACTATTCCAGAAATCAGCAGTTTTAGTACTTTATTTTTACTGTTTTTTTCCCACTTTTTGCAAAAAGACCCATATTTATCCCTTCATTTATTTATTTACTATTTCATTGACATATATCAATACACTTAAATGGGTAAATAAAATAATTGAATTATTCCAGAAATCAGCAGTTTTAGTTATTTTTCCAACATTTTGACAAAAAAGATTTAGGGATTCACGAACCTTTGTGGACACTTAAGAATAAGCCGAGTTGTATAAAATAGTATTATACCTGGTCAAAGAAAATAAGAGATACGTTAAAGAAATATTTATTTAGTGAACTATTCCTGAAATTAGCAGTTTTAGTGTTTTTTAAAATAATGTTTCCATATTTTTTGCCAAAACGTGATCTCTAACGAGTAAGATAAGACGTTAAAAGTTTGGAGATGTTTGTAGTGATGCAGGCAATAGAATTAGAAATACATTTTATAGGCTATTTGTATAATTTAGGAATCCAGTACATAGTTGGAAATAAATACTGAAAAGTGGACCCCTGGAAGCAACTAAAACAAACGAGAGAAGAAAAGTGGCAGCTTCGGTTATATTGAGTCAGTTCATGAGAAGTAATATAAGTTGCAACACCTCTCACGCCCTTAGCACCGGCTTAATCGGTGCTTTAAAGCCGGTGCTCTACGTTAAAGCCACACATATTGGACTTGATGATCCAAAAGGACCAGTAAATAACAACACTACTGATTTGCAGTCAGGCGACTTTTTACAGCCGTCACACAGTACTAAACAAACGCTTGTGTGGATGTCAATAGATACTGAAAAAGTGGATCCCTTGGAAGCAACAAACACAAACAAGAGAGAAAAGTAGTAGACTCAGTTGTATTGCGTCTGTTCATGAGAGGTAATATAGTTGTTTTGCTTTTCGTCTACCGCAACAGTAGGGTAAGTGTGAGGTTTGGTGCATCCTGGAACCGGTTTAAACCCCCCAGTAGCCTACTTTGCCCCTGACCGTTCCAAGGCGGTAGCCCTATTGGCAACTCTTTTGTGTTTGTGATGTCGTTTGCATTTATTATTACTTTTGCCTTCTTGTTTATCTGTTTGCGTTGGTTTCTTTGTTTTGTGGTTGACTGTCCTCCTTGAATGCTACTTTCCCTGTCCAATCTTTTTATATATATTTTTTTTTCGAAGGTGGTGCACCGAGTGATATGCATGAAAACAACCTCATCCTCAGTAGATTGAACAGGAGTATACAAAACATACTACCGAGTTCCAGAGATAAACCTGGACGTAATGTAGGCGTCAAACAATAATTACATTATTAGCTGCTTTCTCAGCAGGAACTAATATGTATTATGAAATTCCGAATTTTAAATTACGACACGAAAAACCTAGGTCTCGAGGGGAAGTAGAAGGGTTATCATTATAAGTTAATAAATGGTATCTTTTATTTTAAGAATTGACTTTTTCCAAGTAGAACGGAAGTTCGGGTCCGCATGTTTTCTACTACACCATTTTATACTAAAATCCTCAATGAACGGCGATCTGAGCACGACATGCATTCAGATCAACACTCGAATGCAAGTTATACTTCAGGGCCCCGTTTTATGAAACAACGTACGACCATTTTGATCGTAAATCAATTTCTTAAATGCTTCACTATAAATTACACTTTTCAAATACACGTGATTTCATTTCATTTTCTTATAGATGTGATATGACTGCATTACGTGTACACATAATTTTCTACATTGAATCCTTAGGTAAAAAAAATGAACGATTTTAAAATTTAAGACATCGTAAGATGTTTAATAAAACAGGGCCCATATATTTAGAAAGATGTGCTGATTACGTTTTCAAGATAAATAATTGTAACAACTGCACTCTTTACATTGCACTTACTTATACAGGAAAACACCATGTGTCTTGAATGAACTAAATGATTTATGAAAGGAGACTTTATACGGTACTTTCTCAAAACGGGTAATCCAAGAGCAGTGACTAAAACGTTTAACAGTATTGGAAAAAACTGAAACGAGGTTGCCGAATGAAAATTTAAAGGCGTAAGTCATACATATGGATTGAAAAGAAATATAAAAAGATCGGACAGGGAAAGTAGCATTCAAGGAGGACAGTAAACCACAAAACACAGAAACAAACACGCAAACAGACAAACAAGAAGGCAAAAGCAATAATAAATGCAAACGACATCACAAACACAAAAAGGGTTGACAATAGGGCTACCGCCTTGGAACGGTCAGTGGCAAAGTAGGCCACTGGGGTTTTAAACCGGTTCTAGGGTGCACCAAACCTCACACTTACCCTACTGTCATCCCATTAAAACAGGACAGTGTAAATAAAGAAATCCCCGCCATGATCTAATCTCTAACCAACAAGGCAGCATCAATAGGCAATATAAGTAAAACACAAATATGCTCGTGTAAATATAATACAAAAAAACAATAGCCTAGAAAGCCACAATGAAGGTACTCAATGACTTTGCAGAAGCCAGAGCAGTAAGAGAATAAACCATTAAGGGCACGACAAGAAAGATCATGGACAAACATCAAACGCCACCGTCCTAATGGGCTTTAGGTAGGCGTCATCACAGGGTCCACAGCCTGTCCGGTCATCGTACAATTAAAGAGGAAAGCATAGTGGCGAACTGTAAAAGGGTCCACCACCAAGCATGCAGTACGTTGCAAAATGATAGGGTCATAACCTCTTTTGATAAACTTTTTAACAAGTTTAACAAAGATAGTATGAAAGTGATCATGACCTAGAATCTTACGAAGTTTATAAATCACATCACCATAGAAGTCAGGTTGTGATAGTCCTTGTCGCAGAAGAGTCCTTAAATTACTTTTATATTTGGAAAGAAGATCAGGGTTACGATAATAACATTTTGCAAAGGTTTTACGAAGTTTATGGTAACGGTAACCCTGACTGAGTAACTTTTTAGTTATACAAAGATTACGAATATTAAAGTCCTCGAATCGAGTACAAGCTCTAGAAAAACGAATAAGTTGAGACACATATACCCCATAAGAAGTTGCTCGGGGAACATCCCCATCCAAGTGGGGATAATTAACAGTCAAAATTAAAATCATCTCTCTTGTCATATATTTTGCTAATTATTTTACCATTTTCAATCGAGAGATCTAAATCAAGAAAAGATATATTAGCTTTGTTAAGCTGAAGTTCTTTAGGATAAATATAATTAACCATAGTTGGAAAGAAAGGGTTGTCAATGTTCAATATGTCATCCAGATACCGAGAGGTATCATTAAAGGCTTCAATAACATCTGCCTGGGTATCTGGTGAAAGACAACATGAAATCCCTTTCATAGCAAAATAAGAACAAATCTGCGACAAGTGGTGCACAGTTCGTACCCATAGGGATACCAACAATTTGTCTATAAACGGTGGTCCATACCTGACGAACATATTATCTAATAGAAAGATGAGTGCTTCACAAACTTCATAGCAAGTCCACATAGTATAATTGTCAAAACTGCCGTTAGTAAAAAACGCTTTTATATTATTACATGCCAAAAATGTAGTATTTTCTCTAGCAAATGTTTTTTGAATAAGAGAAATTAGCTTGTCTTTAATAAGGTGATGTGGTAAGGTTGTATATAGTGTAGAGATGTCATAAGTGCTTATTGATGAAACTTGACCTTTCTTGAACATTTTATCAAGAACGTAGGTTATTTTGTGGAATGTATATTGATGCCACAAGAGTGTAACCGAAGCGGAGAACTATATGTTTTAAGTGTTTTTACTAGTAGACTCTAATATGCAATTTCGAAGGTGAAAAACGAAATAACGACTAATTAGAAGTTATTACAGATACGAAATAAACTCGTATCAAAGACCCATAAGAAATTATATTTGTAAACTTACGGATGGTTAAAAGAGGTCAAAAACTCTACAAAAGATCACGAGGAACGTTAAGGTAATCCCTAATACAACTGGCCAAAATGTCGAAGAGCAGAACATCTTCAAGGATACAACTGGATCTATGAATGTCATAAAATCTCTGTGGGATGAATATACAACAAGAAATATCACTGTAAGTGACAAATGCCCCCGAAGTGTCTTTTGACCTCTAAGTATGACCTTGACCTTGGAGCCATGGACCTGGATTTTGTGCACGACACGTCGTTTGGTTGTGGTGAGCACTTGTGCCAAGTTATTTGAAAATCCGTATATGAATGCCAGAGTTATTGACCGGACACAATTTGACTTTTGACCTCTTAGTGTGACCTTGACCTTGAAGACCTGGGTTTTGCGCGCTACACATCGTCTTGTTATGGTGATTACTTTTGCCAAATTTAAAAATCCCTGCAGGGGTTGTGACGTTACGGTCCGGACACGAAATTGCGTACCTGTTTTTGACCTATGAACTGCAAGTGTGACCTTGACCTTTGAGGTACGGACCTGGATTTTGCGCGCGACACATCGTCTTGTTATGGTGATCATTTGTGCCAATTAATTTAAAAATCCCTGCAGGGGTTTTGACGTTACGGTCCGGACACGAAAATGAGTACCTGTTTTTGACCTATGAACTGCAAGTGTGACCTTGACCTTTGAGGTACGGACCTGGGCTTTACGCGCGACACATCGCCTTATTATGGTGATCACTTGTGGCAAGTTAATCAAACATCCATGCAGGGGTTTTGAAGGTACAGTCCGGCCACGAACTGCGGAATGACGGACGGAAACCTTTTCGGGGGCATAACAATATTGCTTGGATGTACGGGGAGACTTTTTACGAAATATAGCATTCAAGGACCACAGTTAACCAAAAAACACTAGCTGTATAAGTTGCAGCAGCAACAACAATAACCGTATCTGTTATGCACATGGCAACCTATTTTGATCAGACTATTTTTAGCAGAATTATGGCCCCTTTTCGACTTAGATTATTTCCGTTCATTGCCTACATATGACATACCTGTCGCCCGAAGTTCTGCTACAGTTTTTGTGTCGTCTGCACAGCATGGCAGACACTTAGGGATCACTTTGCCCGTCGTCGTCTGTCCGTCACACTTTAACCTGCATTTTTAGATAAATGGACAATTATATGGACAAATTTATTTAACATAAAAAAACAAAACATCTTAAGAGTAAAATTGCACTAAACTTTTCAAATATAAAGGGCACTATTTCTGCCAAATAAATATTGTTTCTGATATTATGTTCACATCAATAGTGTTGCATTAATGTCATCTAATATATCACTGACAATGTTCATGCCTATAATATGCATTTGGATGAAAATGTCAATTAACTATACCCCATCCATTTTGGATTTTCTTTTCAAAGATGGCTGACCAATAGCCCTTAAGAAGTATTTAACCTATGTTCATGAAACTTCACACACATAGTCATCACACCACACAGAGTAGTGTTACCCATGGTCAATAACTCTTCATTTCAGCAGAGTTATGCCCCTTTTCATAAAACGTTAACATGCGAATTAACCAAGCTCATTAATGTCCATGTCTTAGAAAATAGTTAACCTATGTTCATAAAACTGCACACACATCTACATCTTTACCAAAGGTATGCCGTGACACACATGTCCAATAACTATGACATTCAATTTGGCAGAGTTATGCCTCTTTTCATAAAACTTTAACTGCAACCTAACCTAGCTCATAAATTGGCAAAATATTGACCTATGGTCATGGAACTATACTCTTCTTCCTTAAAAATCATCCAATGCAGGTTCATGCTCCTTTTTGTCAACTTTAACACTGAAAAAACGGCTCGATAATTCTTGAAGGATTGCGCCATCTGTCGTCAAACTTTACATAACTTTATTTAGATTTACTTGCTGAAATAAGCACACGACAGGCGACACACGTGTTCCGTGGAACTCCTTTCTAGTTTATGTATTGCTTCCAAACTTGGTACAAATCGTGCAGATGTGCACCTGGCTGGCAAAATAGTTTTTATCCAACAATCTTAACAGGATATTATGGGCGAGACTTACATATTTGTTTTGGTTCGAGTGACTATTGTCGCCTAAACTTCTCCTGGTGTTTATGCCCTCACACCAACGAATGGTGATTAGCGTTAGTCGTGTCCGTCCGTTCCGAACCGTTAGTGTATCTGTCTCCTCCGAGTTTTCAATCGATTGCTTTGAAACTTTACAGGATGCTTACCTATGATGTCAAGATGTGGATATCAATTCGGCGTCAAAATCATCCTTGTATTACTGGAGTTACAGACTTTTTTTCATCAGTTCTTAATTTAAAATATACTTTGTCTATCCGCTCCCAGTTTTCAACAGATTGTTTCGAAACTTTACAGGATGCTTACCTATTACAGGAGTTACGGCGTTTTTTAGTCAAATTTTACGTGTATCGCGGATTGTTTCCACTGGGAGCATCCGTGTCTCATTTCTAGTTTTAATTGCTTCCAAACGTCATACACTTCACCATCCTCACGCGCAGTTTGTACATATGGCAACGTATTTTTGATCTGACAAATTCCGGTTTAGCTGGGTTTTTGAAGAAAAAAAATCGGCTTATAGATTGGCGTAAACCGGGTGGGCGAGCGTCTACATTTTATTTTTGTTACATCTCAGCATTACCATGTCCGCTCTTCACAAACTTTTAACACCATTTTCCTCTCATCAAGCATTCATAAATGGTTGGTGTTAAGACTATGAACAATCCTCTTTATTATTACACACGTTTATTGAAATTCCTCTAATATACTCAAACAAACACAACAGCACAACCTATTTTACACTGGCGGCCTACTGGCTGCCGTGGTCTACTCTGGTTGCAGACACCAACTATGTTTTACCCTGGCTGCTCCACTTGAACGCCATTATTATGGCATTTTCTAGACACAAAACACTGTTACCAGTTTTACAGACTTGTCTTCGATCATTTAACAATTCCTATGTCAATTTCAATGTACACTAGTTGAAAATATCCATGTTATTTTCATTGCAGTTCATGTTTAGATTTCTTTGTTAACTATATATTGAAGAAACGCAACTCGAGGTTTTATGTTATATATTGTATAATATGCTGCTGTTAATCGAATGATACGTTGATGTATTAAACCTTTTCTTATGGAAAAACGACTAAATCACCAAACAGTATCCCCTCAAAGTTTCGTTATTGATAAAATACAAGTTTGGCTCAAGCAGGCGAGCAAACTTAGGATGTAAAATTCTGCAAACTCTTTACATTAAATGCAGTACTGGAGTGGCTCAAATGTTCAAAGGGGAACTTCAACTTTTCTGAATTTGTGTTACAAAGTGGAACTTCAACTTTTCTGAATTTGTGTTACAAAGTGCACTGCTTTCAAAAAGTCTACAGCAGCACTTTAGTCCTTTCTCTAACTAGCTGCAACCATTTTTTATAAAACATTTTGGAATTGAATTGGGTTTTAAGGCGAACCAAACATGAAAGGTTATATGGGGCCTAACGGGACTGAACATGCCAGGCTCATCCTCCATGTACATCGAGATAAAATATGGAGAATGGGTCTAGAACCTTCTCACCTGCAGAACTGCAAAGTTGCTGCAAATTCTAGTGCAAACACTCCATTTACGCTGGAGCCACGTTTATTGTTTTTCTGCCGCTGGTCTAGTGATTTGAGCGAGATGGCACCTGAAACAATGCATGGGTCATGATGACCTTTAATGAGCATGAACAAAAAAATATTAAATGAACATGAATTTGGAGGGGGCGTGGTGGTGGGTTCTACCCCTCTGCCTACCTCTCTAATGGGATCTGCAGTGGCCCTATTCTTTGCACGGGAACCACACGGGCTTAAAACATGTTGAGTTTCTCTGGAATATTACACGAATTGAATTGGGGTTTTAAGGCGCACCAACACATTACAGGTTATATGGCGCCTAACAGGCATGAACATGCCAGGCTCATCTTCCATGTACATCGAGATAAAATATGGAAAATGGGCCTAGAACATTCTCACCCTGAATTGCAGAGTTGCTGCAAATTCTATCGTTAAAACTCCATTTACGCTGGAGCCACGTTTATTGTTTTTCTGCCACTGCTCTTAGTGATGTGAGCGAGATTGCACCTGAAACAATGCAGGGATCATGATGAAGACCTTTAATGAGCATGAACAAAAAATGACAAAATGAATATGAATGGGGGGGTGGTCTTACCCCTCTGCATGTGACGGTAATATTACACGAATTAAGTATACATTATATAACGGAAATTCGAGAGTTATGTTACTTTTTTCCTTTAGTATAATTATATACATATTAGACTATAATTCTCTCTTCTTCTTTCTTTTGTAAGTGAGGAAGTGTCGATTCTTACCGATGGCGGGAGGGGTACAGTACTGGTTCTACCCAGGAAAAGTGGGTGGTCTGCCTCCACCACAAAAATATTGACCGTCATATATAACTTTACATGTGTTGAAAATTATGTAAAACTCCATACAAACAAACAAAACCAACAAAATCTTCTTTCTTCCTTCTATATTACGATAATGAATGTTTTCCCTGGCTGATCCACTTGAAAGCAAATTGTTTTAGGAACCCACATTATCGCATTTCCTAGACACAAACCACTGTTACCAGTTTCAGAGACTTGGCCTCAATCATTCGACAATACCCGTGTCGTTTTCAATGTACAGTAGTTGAAAATATCAGTGTTATTTTCATTGCAGTTCACATTTAGATTTCTTTTTTATCATATACTACAGGAAAAAAGAAACGCAACTCGAGAATTCAAGCTAAATTGTTTATATGCTGCATATAACTTAATTCCACATAATATTGCACAGAAATCCCAAGATGCTTTGTAAAAAAAAAAGAGAAAAAATTGCAGATAAATAGAGAAAGGACAAAACTGTGATGTTGTACTTTTTAATCACAGTACACTTTGTAACACGAAATGATTAAATGTTAAAGTTACTCTTCGGAAATATGAGCATTTCAGAACTGTATTTAATTAAATTTTTTTTATGTAAAAATTTAAATCTTAACTTTACTCACATGCTTTATCTATCAACAATGAAAGTTTACAGGGATAACATTTGGTGTTTTATCTGTTGCAAATGTAACCACGTAGCATTTGATTAATAGTAGCATATTATACAAACATTATGTAGCAAAATTCCCAAATCATGTTCTTTTCCTTTTAAAAAGCTCTAGAAATAACCAAGTAAATGTGTTGATAGGCAATTAAACAACAATTAAAATTTACTATAATATGTACTAACTCTACTTGACATTATTTCATCATAAACACAATTGCATTTTTAATAACGACTATTGAATAAATATTTTATAACAAAAAAATTGAGTTGGGCACGGTTCCTAGATTTCTATGTATATGTACATGATGCATCATTTCTTTTTCTGCAAGACACTTTCCCTTAGCCTCGGCCATCGGATATGGACGTAAACCGGGCAGTCCCGTGTATTGGTCTATCCTCCGAGCACGTTAAAGAACCATAGTTATCTATTCGATAATAAGATTAGGGCACAGTTCCAGGATTCCTATGTATCCTTCCCATCTGTCTGGGGCGGCTCTAAATAACCTATACTGTGTTGATGAACAACATTCAACTCAATTCAATTTCTTTTTCGTGACAACAGATCGAAATAATCTAGATTGAATTGAATTGAATTGAATTGGGTTTTAAGACGCACCAACACATGAAAGGTTATATGGCGCTTAACAGGAATGAACATGCCAGGCTCATCCTCCATGTACATCGAGATAAAGTATGGAGAATGAGCCTAGAATCTTCTCACCTGCAGAACTGCCGAGTTGCTGCAAATTCTATTGTAGACACTCCATTTACGCTGAGCCACGTTTATTGTTTTTCTGCCACTGATTTAGTGATTTGATTGCACCTGAAACAATGCAGGGGTGATGATGAAGACCTTTAATGAGTATGAATAAAAAATGGTAAAATGAACATGAATTTGGGGTGGGGGTTTCTACGCCTATGCCTACCCCTCCAATGGGATCTGCAGATTCCATTAGTACCTTGATCAAGGTCACCAGTATAATGTTCTGGGAATTATAATCATAATGGCTTCTTTGCTTCACTTGTTCATTTGTTTGATAACATGAGTACTCATTCATTATTGAATTTATTAAATGAATTGGCAAAATGAAATAATTCGATGCTCTTTCCGAGCATTATAACATTTTTGCTAACGAGTTTTATAACATTTTTGCTAACGAGTTTAATATATTCAATAATGAATGAGAACTAATGTTAGATTCTATTTATCACATAACTCATATATCGACTTTTATTGCAATGTGCCTGTCGCTTAGCAATCCGGCTAATGAAAAACAACATAACCACCGAGATAATTAATGAATCGTAAAATAATAAATTATGATAATTTGTCTTTAATTGAAGAAATGTTTCTTTTGGTTAATTTAAACTCTGTTAACATGAACATAACAGCATTATTTGCTTTTTTTTAAGCATTTTTAAGTTAAAGAAACTGGTGGCGATCTGGAAAAGGGATGGGTGTCAATCAAAATACAAATGACAACCCTCATAGTATGCTTCAGTTTCATAAGAAATATCCTTATATGCATTTAAATGACACGTGTTGCCGTTGGTTTTATCACTGTTTATGAAAATGTTTGGTCTGGAAATCTCGATGACGACTGTTTCATAAATATTAGCTTATAAAGGGGGTAACCAGTATATTGCAAACAGTTGTACATGTAATTCAAATAAAAGTAAACTTTCATCAAAAAAAAGAATATATAAGTCTTAAAGCATCGTATCAAAAAATAGTCGTCCAGTATTCCAGACAAAACTATTTCATTAACCAGGGTCCGACAAATCTTGAATTTTCGGGGTAGCCTAGAAATAGAAATTGGTAGCCCGGAATGCATGAGACGGTCTCATTCTTCATTAGGTTATTGTCGTGTGGGTGGGGTGGGTGGTCAGGGAGGGGTATTGGGGGGTGTGTGTGTTTTGAATTTTTAAATAATTATTCGAGTTATCTGGGGAATGAAACCATTTTTCCATTGTGGATGCATGGATTTAAATCTTATCTTAAATAATTAGCTGTAAAAACAGCGGTGTTGATTAGAGCTAATATCTGGTTTTGACGGGCTACTACACATGCAAATATGTAGTAGCCTGACTGACTCTCTATAGAAATTTCTGGGCTCTGTTTTTCTGTGATTTGTCGGACCCTGTTAACAATGATTAAACGGTACAGAACATGGGGCCTAGTTTCGTGCATATATGTATTGAATATATTTCATGCCAACCATAAGAATTAACACTTTCTCATTTGACAAGTGAATGGTGAGAGGCAGGAAAGTTTTAGACGCCGCGTCAACACTATCCCGGTCACGGATGTGTTACACACATGGAACATAAAACGGAAACAGTTTCCAGGGTCGAATTTCACTCTTACGGACTCGCAAAATGCGCGTTGGTTTTTCAGATTGCTACTAAAAATTTCGAGCACTGGCTTTTTTCTGCAAGTAGAAATAAATAGCACACACTTGATAGAATATCATCCACGACAGACTGACAGAACCAACAAATGGTCCGACGACATATGTAGCCAAATATCTCTCCAATTCCACCTGATTATTTGCGTAACTTCATTGTAAGTAAATGCAGTCTGTATCAGATTGACGCTTATCCAGTAAACAAGACTAGTGCAAGCGTCCATACGTTATGAATCGATTTCAACTTCCGGTAAGATAACTCGGGACTTTACACAATCAATTATCATGGCAGAATCGTCTGCTCGCAAAATCACTTTGTTTTTCAAAAGACAAAATGACGAGATAGAGTCGAGCGAACGCGGAGAAAATAGTATGACAGTTATTACTAGGTTAGTTTCACAATTCATAGTTTCATACAGGAAAATTACCTTATCATCAACACAATAATGAATTATAACAAACAAATGAAACAGTGCAGTAAACAGTACTGTACAGTGAGTCTAGTATATAGTCAGTTATCACATAATAAACGTCTTAGGCCATAAAAAATTAATTACCTGGTTCTCAGGCCCGCCCGCGTGTCTTTTTTTGGTGCCGCATTGCCGATTTTATCTCAAAAGTAATAAAATAAAAATTGGAAATGCGCTAACGAAATTTCGAAAAAAAAGTTCCGCATAAAAGTTTGTTCCGGTTTTTACATGTAACTACCTCAGGGGAATCCCCTTGTCGGTAGACTGGTGCGCGGCCGACTATCTGCCGCTCTGCTCGCTAGCTTGTGAGTGTTGCAGTCGTACGGGTACCAATCTAGGAGTGTCGGACGCTTGAGACGCTTGGAACTAGTAGGTGCTACAGAACAGGCGATTTATTCAAGCGTCTAATCGACTAAGTCTCACAACAACATGCAATAAATACAAATATACAGACTTATTGTGATTGAAAGAAGCATAAGTCGGGAAGAAATGGTAAGGTAATGATCGACAATAGAGATGAGCTGATCCAACTGGTTATTGCACATGTATTTCGAGATATTTTGCATCAATACATGTATTGGAATTAAAAGTTTGGATAAAAAAAAAATCGCCAGCGTGTCTGTTGATCACTGTAAAATTGTAAAAAAAAATGCGCCCGCCCGCATCTCTTCTCAGAAAAAGTGGCCTGAGAACCAGGTAATTAATTTTTTGTGGCCTTACATATACCATGTATACTAAAACACTATTTTGAAACAGAATTTACATCCCGTTATTACTTGAATAAAAATGCTAGTGAAAACCAATTTTAGCTAGTAGATTTTTTAGTCACTGGATATTTTTAGCTAATGGCTAAATTTGTGAAATTCGACCCCTGCAGTTTATTGTGGTTTTATTAATGCTGACTGGAATACTTTCTTCAGATCACTTCCAGTCCCCTTACTATTATTTCCCTAGGCGGGTGTTCCATGGTATGTGTCACCTGCCTGAACTAATTTCAGCAAGTAAAATCTAACTATAAAGTTTGAGAACGCAGGTGCAATCCTTCATGAATTATGGAGCAGATTTTTCTGTAAACATTAAAAGTTTCATGTAAAAATATTCCTGATTATTTGAGTTCTAATGTTTATCCTTTTCAAATGAAATCTCAATGGACTTTCACCAAAGGGGACATAATCCGAATGCATAAATAGACTTTGAAAATTAGCCTGATACTGTGCATCTGATAGCATGCTTCTAGTCCATGTTATCTACTGACCGTGTTTAAATGTATGATCGACGTTCCGCAATAATCAGTTCGGAACGACAATACACTCATCTGAAACTTCTTTTTTACTTGCAACAGTAACTTTCTTGCTGCTCGTCGATTTCGATTTATCGCAGGTCACGGCAAGTGCTGGTCCTGTTGTCTCCTTCACCGTCTCCTTTTTCAGTCTGTCTATGCACTTGTGTTGATCTTCCGCCGCCAAACTTGGCTCAGATTGCAGAAGTTTTGCTGATTTTGGAGAGTTGGCTCTGTCGCTGATGGACGATTTGGCCGTGTTGGCCATAATTCCATCTACGCAGATCAGAGTTATCTCTTTGTTGTGCCGCAAATCATTCATAACAGCCGGATCATTACAAACTATATCAATGTGTTCACCGTCACTTGTTTTTACATAATAATGTTTAGTTTTTACGTGATCAACGGCATCTGTCTGGGATTCCTTTACATTTAAGGGTTCTGCGTCAGATCTTTTAACATGATCGGGAGAAAGCATCTTCGGTGGCTTATCTCTCGCGGAAGCTTTATTTTTGGCTTGTAAGGGATGACCAGTGTTTGCTAGGTTTGATAGCTGATTCATATGCATCTGAACCTTTTTAATCCTGTCTACTTGCATGTTAAGAAAGTGTACGTTCTTCTCGTGAACTTTCAACGTTGATTTACAACTGTATGATTTGTCGCACATTCCACAGGTCCACGGTTTCTTCCCAGAATGTTTCGTCGCGTGTCGCTCAAGGTCACTCTTTATGTAAAACTGCATGGTGCACTGCGGACATTTGAACTTCTTTCCCTCGTGCGTGCGTTTGTGCACGTTTAAGCTCGACTTGCACACAAACCCCTTCTTACATTGTTCACAAGTGAACGGCTTATTTCCTGTGTGAATTCTCAAGTGCCGTTTTAGATCTGTCTCCGTGCAGAATGACTTATCGCACACCGGACATTTCAGGATTTTTCCGACAATATGCTGAAACTTGACATGTTGCATCAAACTTGATTTACAAACAAAAGACTTTTCACATTCATTGCAATCGTAAGGCCGTAGACCCTTATGAGTATTCATATGCCGGTCGAGATCTTTTGAGAACTTAAACGGTTTCCTACATTTTAAACAAAACAGTCTTCCCTCGGTGTGATGATGCTTGGCGTGAAATTTAGCGCCTGCCTTGCTGCTAAATGTTTTATTACAGGCGCTGCAACTGTAGATCTTGTCAGCATCCCCTTTCTGTTCTAGTGTGTCTAACATAGACTGTGCCACAGGGTGCGGTACCAAGACTCGCTTCTTTGATGTACCTTTCTTTTCATCTGTAAATAGAAACAAAATTTATAACTGTCAGGGCTCGAAATTAACGCTCGGATACTCGCAAAATGAGAGCGGACTTTGGAAAATGCGAGCTGAAATTTTAGGTACACGAAAAAAAATGCGAGTGCATATTTTCGTATATCCATTTTAAAAATGATAGTAAAATGCATAAACACATGCAGCAAGTCAGAACTCCATAATCCTACAGGTAAATAACGCTTTCATTTTCTTTCTGTCTGTTCGTCTCTCGGCTATTTATATCTTCGGAAAAGCCTGCTCTGTGCGGCTGCGCAGTAGCATGTAGCCTCGGTCCCGGCTTCTTTCTGTCTGTTCGTCTCTCGGCTATTTATATCTTCGGGAAAGCCTGCGCTGTGCGGCTGCGCAGTAGCATGTAGTCTCGGTCCCAGCTTCATACATACGAATTGTATACCAGTCAGTGCAAACGAGAACCGGATTAATGTCGTGACAGAAGCTGAGCAGATACAGTAATAGTTCAAGAGGAATTGTAGTCAATTCATTATAATTTCCATTCTATAATATAGTTACTTACCAAATTAACATAATATAACCATAATTTGTATAAATTGTAACTGAACAAAACTGCCAGTGAAAGATTGGTTTTGCGAGTAGAAAATATGGTCAAGTTCGAGCCCTGAACTGTATATCCCCTAATATGAGCTCCTTCCCTAATAGTACCACACTCGACCCCAAACCGTTACACCCGAACCCCAACCTTTACAATTTTTTTCTTTTTTTATAAGAGCGCCCCGCAAGGCATTTTGGACAGCGCCCTGGCAGCACTACTGGAGAAATACAGTACTTAATAAATATGTCAATGTGTGTAGATGTATACATGACCACAGATACTGGTAGTCAATGTGTGGTAGATGTATACATGACCACAGATACTGGTAGTCAATGTGTGATAGATGTATACATGACCACAGATACTGGTAGTCAATGTGTGGTAGATGTATACATTACCACAGATACTGGTAGTCAATGTGTGGTAGATGTATACATGACCACAGATACTGGTAGTCAATGTGTGTAGATGTATACATGACCACAGATACTGGTAGTCAATGTGTGGTAGATGTATACATGACCACAGATACTGGTAGTCAATGTGTGTAGATGTATACATGACCACAGATACTGGTAGTCAATGTGTGGTAGATGTATACATGACCACAGATACTGGTAGTCAATGTGTGGTAGATGTATACATGACCACAGATACTGGTAGTCAATGTGTGTAGATGTATACATGACCACAGATACTGGTAGTCAATGTGTGGTAGATGTATACATGACCACAGATACTGGTAGTCAATGTGTGTAGATGTATACATGACCACAGACACTGGTAGTCAATGTGTGTAGATGTATACATGACCACAGATACTGGTAGTCAATGTGTGGTAGATGTATACATGACCACAGATACTGGTACTAGTCAATGTGTGGTAGATGTATTCATGACCACAGATATTGGTAGTCAATGTGTGTAGATGTATACATGACCACAGACACTGGTCTGAGATCCACGTTATGTGCAAAATTTTATAGGGACACCCGAAAAAAATCTTGATTTTTTTTAACTCGCGGCATCCTCCTCGTTTTTCTACACAACTTGCCTATTTGCATTAATAATAACGATTTGAAAGGTCCAAGCAAATTGTTACGGCATAATATTAATTGTTGACATTGTATCCCACCAGATGGCATTTCCGCACTCATCTGCGTACTTTCGCTCAAAGAACTATTGGATTTGTTTACAACCGGACTATTTCGACTGATCATCGCGTATGAATCGTCGCCTTCATTTTTTCTTGTTTAAACAAAAATATATTTGTCTTTAATTATCTACAATAAATTGCTTCATCATCTAAAACAGTAAAAGTTACATATATTCACGATTTAGAGTCTTAAACATGTATACAGTGAAGCAAAATAGTCCCCACCTGTTTACCGCACACGCTAACAAAAATTATTTGTTAGTGATGTGCCAAAGCATACAGGTCAGTGCAACCAACGATAGTCACGTGACTGGTATTACAATGAATTGTTGAATATATTGCACCAATAATATATTTAAGTTAACCCTAAATCGCTTAGTCTTTGTGTCCATTGCAAACCCAGATCCGCCTACGAGTAACTTGCAGGCGGACCAGGGTTTACAATGTCTGGCTGCTGATCAGTCATTTTCCAAAACACCCCTTTGTCACATAAATGGAATGGTCTTAATTCAAAGAAAGAACCGTCCATTATATATATTTAGGGGATTAAGGTTTAAAGTTAAGGTAGAATAACAAAGGGAAATAGAAATCTATAAATTATTATTATTGCATTCATAAACTAAGGTGGATTTGTAATGCTTGATAAGTACTTGAATTGAATGTTGTTTAACGGCTCATCAACACAGTATAGGTTATCTAGAGCCGCCCCAGAGAGAGGGGAAGGATACATAGGAATCCGAGAACCTGTCCTACTCTTATTATCGAATAGATTCCTATGGTTCTTTAACGTGCTCGGAGGATAGACCAATACACGGGACCGCCCGGTTTACGTCCCCATCCGACGGACGGGATAAGTACTTGAAGATTGCCTTCAAATGCATGGAAATCTGAACAAGTTGGGAGTGAGTGAATTATATTACCAAAAGCAAATCACAATGAATTGAGCGTCATGTGCATGTATCGCCGAGGTGCTCAGCATGACAGATAATTTATCACTTGTGATTCCTCGATGGTCTGATAAAGACTGGTTGTACATGTTTTTTATAATTATTAATTTTTGTGGTGTATTATCGTTTCTATTAATGTTTCATCTATTTGTGCAAATTAGTATTTTCATAGGTTTTTATTTCTTAAACAAATCTAGCCCTAAACCCTGATGTAGCCCTATACGCCCGTGAGTATAATTCAGAGTTGGGTGTCTGAAAAATGAAAAAGCTAAAAATGCAATGAAAAATGAAAAAGCTAAAAATGCAATAAAAAGTGACGACGAAGGAGGGTTAGGGTGAGGGGTAAATAAATCAAAGAAAAAAGAATGACTGGAGAATTAGAATACCTACAAAATATGTTTGTAAGTTACTCAAAACTACTTACTTAGGGTTCAATTTTTTAGGGTTCAAATTTTCACACCCTCCCCCGTGTGTATACCCAAAAACACTCCAGGTATGCCCCTGGTAGCCCATTTAAAACCTACCCAAAAGTTCAACTTCATCTTTAAAATCATCATCTGAATCTCCATCTCCCACCGCATCTCCCACATCTCCATCTCCCACATCTCCAAGTGAAACTACTGTCTCGGCGAGCTCCATATCTGTAGAAATACAACCTAAGATGAATTAATTCTCTTGGAAGTCTACCATGTTATTTGTTTGATCCGATTTTAGCACATTTTAGGCCATATAGGACGGTCATGTTTTTTTTGTGGTAGAGACAGACCACCCACATTTTCCTCGATAGAACCAGTGCTGTATACCTACCGCCAAATGTTATTTGTTAAAGGCAAAAACAAATCTGTCTGATTTGATTATTTGTTAAAGGCAGAAAAAATATGCGATGATTTAAATTATAATGCTCTGATATTATATTCACCCCCTCGTCCTGGATAAGCACTGGACCTGTTCCTGCCCGAGGACCACACATGGCTATTTAGCCAGGAAGGCATGATGCATTGCCTTACCATAATGAACCCTAGGGGAAGCCCTATTATTTTATAATGGGAAGTATTTGAAAACATTGGCATGACACCGGGTTTTCACTTTTTCACTTAACAATGTGTGATCCAATGTAAATATCAGATTTACTTTCCATTTAGTTAAAACAGCATATTTCATATATAAAACATGTAAGAAAAATATCAAGATCATGGGAAAACTTTATTAAATAAATGATATAGGTTTAAAGTGTTAAAGAACAGAACAAATAATTGATAGTAACCTGTTCATATTGAAATAAGGAACAATTTTTATTTTTATAAAATTACCTCCCTTTACATTGAAATACGAACAAACTTATTCATAATTTTAGCATCATCAAAATAGACCAATCAGTGACCAGAAATTTGACATACCTCTAAATGTTGATAGGTGATAAGACTTGTTTTGTCCTTCCTTTAACTAGCTACTTAATTGAGTGTGCAGTGAGAAGCAGTATCAATCACATATACTCGGAAAATAATGCTATGAGAGTCAGAGCTTTTTTCTAAAACAAATGTACAATTATTCAGCATAATATTTACATTTTAGATAAACTTTCTAATGTAAATGTATCCAAAACAAACCAATATTGAGAAAGTTAGAAGGGGAAATGTTGTTTACAAAAAAAGAAAGAAACATTTTTTTCCCATTCTTTTATTGTGAAAAAAATCGGCCACAGTTGTGAATTTTTAATTGTGAAGTAGCCAAATTTCGGCCCCTGTCATAGAAGGAAAAAAAGCCCTGATAGTGCAGTATAAAACGTTTGTACCATAGCTCTAATGGTTTTCCTTTGTTCTTGCTTGTGATATATTTTACATAAACCTGAAGATCTGAACCTAAACAGTGCTATAAATGCCGGTATATTTCAGCCGTGCTATAAATGATAGATTTGGCAGTTATACCATGGCCTACTCCATTTTACACGCGCATAGTTGTAAGTTCACACACAACCTGTCAATCAAAATGTCAATTACCGGCAATGGCTAAGGTACAAAACGTTCATAGCATACTTTTCTCGTATGCGATTTATACTGCACTCTCTAGCCTGCGGCCCTCGAGAAGCAGTATAAATCGCATATACCCAAAAAAGTATGCTATAAATATTACACATAGGAGAAAAATATGCCATAAATGTTTTGTACCTTAGCCTTTTATCCAAGTATGCATGTGCAAGAAGTGTCATTGGGTACACCATGGTATAACTGCCAAATCTGTCAGTTATAGCACGGCTGAAATATACTGGCAGTTATTGCACGGTTTAGGCTTAGGCCTTCAGGTTT
Source organism: Cyrtodaria siliqua (assembly GCA_037043455.1). Taxonomy (NCBI): domain Eukaryota; kingdom Metazoa; phylum Mollusca; class Bivalvia; order Adapedonta; family Hiatellidae; genus Cyrtodaria; species Cyrtodaria siliqua. The sequence continues at coordinate 29,335 of JAWPHD010000343.1, forward strand.
ATGAAAATTATATCTTAAGCAGGAACAAAGGAAACCCATTAGAGCTATGGTACAAACATTATATAGCGGAAATTCTCGAGTTGCATTACTTTTTCCGTTTACTTTAGTATATAATTCTATACTGTATATAGTTTTATACTGTACAAAGGAATTATATAAAATAGCAAAGGTACATGTATACTGGTATATAACTGTGCCAAAAGGAAAACTACAAACCTTCATCTGATGCTTTTGGCGCATCGCTTACCGACTCTGCCATGGACTTTGAAATGACGCCTCTGAAACCAGAACAAACATCTTGATGACCTTGGTATGAAGCACATGTACAAAGCGACAGTATTTCACTATTTATTTGTCATAATGCTGTTCAATGGAGTAGTCATCAGCAGGTCTCCAGATAAGCTTTTCTTTCAATGTTTTTTAATCACGAAATAAATCAGCAATGCTGATGTTTGTAGTTATAAGAGTTATTATCATAGGGTTGTTGCTTTTTACTTACAATTCTAATACACCCGCACTTTATAGCCTAGTTTAAAATATCTCGTTATATTCAACGATACATCACTGTAACGTTTGCAACGTTAGGAGAGTTAGCAAAAGATTTCAGACGTGAGCGTTATTTTCACATTTTTGGGGTATTAGAATAGAAATAAAACATCGTTTACGGTGAATTATCTTGTATATATCACGGTTTGTCTTTTAATTGTAATCAATAATTTCACTCGCTCTTCGGGCTCGTGAAATGATTGTTTATAACTGATTCTGAACTCCAAACCGTGATATATTACACGATAATTCACCGTAAATGATGTTCTATTTCTTAAATAGATATAATATTATGCCATTTTGTTCTGAATTTTTTTATTTTTTTAATGCTGATTTCCCAAGTGTTACTGTTGAACTACCTCTAAAAATTACTTATCTGTAGTACTGTATCATACTTTGCGTGACCGTTGGTTCTAGCAGTCGTAAGACAGGAAATTCCATCTTTTGATTATTACCTTCTGTTATTACAGTATAATTATTTATGAAGGACTATAACGGGACATTTTAGTGTTGTTTTTATGAGGTCTAGCAGATGCTTACAAAAATATCAAATACATACACCTGCAGGTACAAAGATGTCAAATACATACACATGTACACTAATGCGTGAAGAAATGAATTTCCTAACCAACAATAACTTTCTTCTTATGATGCATGGTCAACTCACCATTATATCGAAGTCAGAAGTCACCAAAGTGCAATTTAAATGTACTCGTCATATGTCCTGATATCCGGTTTACATTCCCAGCGCTTTTTTTCTAAGAATTGGAAATACTTCCTAGCCTGGTCATTATGTGGGGGAAAAAAAAGCACGGTAACTGATTTGCTTGTTTTTGTTTTTGTTTGTATGGTGTTTTATGTCATTTTCAACACAAGTAAGGTTATATATGACGGTTGATTTTTTGTGGTGGAGGCAGACCATCACTTTTCCTGGGTAGAACCAGTACTGTACACCTCCCGCCATCCGTAGTCTGATTTGTGAAAAAAAGTATTGAAAGATTAATTGTTAAAAGCAATATTACTCGAGTCGATACATGCATATACACAGTTTTTGTGGGAGGGGGACACTATACAAAATTAAGTACAATTATTCAGCATAATATGTTACATTTTAGATAATGTAAATGTATCCAAATCAAAATAATATTGAGGGAGTTAGATGGGGAAATGTTGTTTACCAAATAATTATTTATTTTTTTAAATAGTGAAAAAATCGGACAGTTGTGAAAAAAATTAACAAATTTGAATTGTGAAGTAGCCGAATTTCGGCCTCTGTAAAAGAAGGGAAAAAAACCCTGATTCGCAAATTATATTTCTATTATTTTCGGCAATCTGATGGAATCGAGATATTGCGATAGATCTACTGACGTCATAATTCGTCATATATAGGATGTTTACTCGTCCTTATAGGATGTTTACTCGTCCTGCTCTGATTGTAAAAGTTCATAAGTCAAAGTAGTCAGATACCATCATTTAACACTATTATATATAAATAAAACAAAGGAAAATATCATGGTTTTTTTTTCTTATTATAAATCAGTGAAAATTATGAAACTTTGACAGTATTATAGATGACTATATTCATTGTCTATAGTTCACTACAGTCTGATCATGGCCATTACAGTTACTCTTGCATGGTATATATTTTCCCCCTTAAAAAAATTATTTTTTTTATTAGAAAATGTTAAACTCCAATAGAGGAAAACAGCATACTTTTTGCAATTCCCCTTCCTGAAGGCCCTGGCCCCAGTCACGTAAAAGCTGACTAGTGCCCGTAAAAATTCCTCGGTGAAAGTGTTATTTGTATAACATCAAATACAGTAACGTTCGCGTTCCGTGAAATTAGAACGGAAGCCGCATTTTAAAATGTCCCAAAACGGAAATGCGTCAATTTCCCAATATCTGGTCGACTTAAACTGAATAAACAGAGTTGTGACAGTTTACTGATTTTAATCACTTAATAAACTATGTAAGAACTATTATCTTTGTTGTTTTTTTCTACTGAAATGTTACTCGTCCTCTCGGACGACCGATTCATGGGTTTCACTCATCCAGATTCGAATTTCACTCGTCAATACGATCGGACGAGTGAAAATTTCGTTCCCTGGTTTTGCATTATGACATAAGTACTAAAGTAGTTCAGCATCTCGACTGCATTGCAGATTGCCGAAAATAACAGTTCTTTATAATTTTGGAATGTAAACCGGATATCTAGACAAATGACAAGTATAATTGCACTTTAGTGACTTTTGACTTTCCGGTTTACATTCCAAAATTATGTTTCTGTTACTTTTGGCAATCTGATGCAATCGAGATAATGTGATTGAACTACTGATGTCATAATTTGTCAGTAGTTCAATCTCAGTATCTCAACTGCAACAGATTGCCAAAACTAACATAACCATAATTTTGTAATGTAAACCGGATATCTAGACAAATGACCAGTAGATTTAAATTGGACTCTGGTGACTTTTGACTTTGATATCTCAGCGACCAGGGCTCATAAGAAGAAAGGTATTGTTGGATAGGAAATTCATTTCTGCATGTTATAGTATATAGGTGTGTGTATTTGATATCAGGGCTTCCACTAAGGTTCAAATTTAGGAAGTTCGAACTTCCTGTGTATCAAATTTGGAAGTTCATGGAGAAAATTTAGGAAGTTCCAGTGTTTGGGCATGGCATTCATAGTCTGAGTCAGTGATTCCACGTGGTAGTGAGGGAAACAACACATCTAAACTGTTAAAAAGAAAAAAAGGATAATTATAATCATCTATATGTTTATAAAAGAAAATATTTGATGACCTCATTATATAAACGGTTTCAAACTAAAAATACTTAATTTCCCTTTGCGTGCCATACCCCACCCACAAGTTTTATACAGTAAATTACATTTTGCAAATAGTTTTCAATTTATCAGTCCAGGAAAGCTTTTAAATTGGCATACATTAATGAAAGGTATGTAAAACTGTCAAGTGTAGGAATAAATGTAACAGATTCTTTAATTTATTATCAAAGCAATCGATTGTTTTTGCCAGTGATAATTTCACTTCCGTGTTTAGTCTCCATTTGCGAAGAGTTCTCTCCCCTAGGTTAGAGATTATTAATATTGTTTGTCGTACTTCGTTTCTATTTGTAACTTTGATAAATACATAGAAAAATGACACAAAGATGTAAAAGAAATAGCCTTAAAAGTATAATCTGTTTGTGTAAAGAGTTTCAACTTTGTGGTTAATAAATATAAATTAAGCAATTTGGCATTCATTTTGTGAAATGCGCGGCTAGGCCAATTATCTAATTAACACGCTCTCCTCTCACCAGTCATGCGTGTGATCCTTGATAAAAACTGGACAAAACCGGATTTACCTGTCAATTACAGGCTCCACTGAATTTTAATTGCTTTACAACTTGTTACGTCGGCAGTCTCAAATGAAAATAGATTAGATGGGCGGGGCTATAATCGGTAATTTACAGATTATGGGACGTCCGTAGTAAACGATCGCGGCGTACTTTGAAGTTTTTGGAAGTACACTGTACACGCCTTTGATGTTAATTTTCGCCGTACAACTACGATTTTTGGACGTAATTTACGGCCGTACGTCCATTAACGGAAGCCCTGTCAGATATGTTTGTATACATCTGCTTCACCTCAGAAAAACAATACTAGAAGTTGATTTAAAGTCCTTCATAAAGAATTATAATAACATAAATTAATATTCAAGTCTGGGAAATAATTCAAAATACATGAGCCGAGAAAACTGAATTTAAACAGAAAATGATCCTTTTCTCTGAGGAGACTCAGGAGTCTAACAACCCAGTGGACTGTACTTTATGTGTGTGTAAAGCCAGGTAATATTTTGTGAAATTTACGAACTGAGTCACATGAAATTTAGATACATTTCACAGTTTCCTATCTATTTGTTATTAGGTCTGTGTTATATCCGAATTAATGGCATACCCGGATTTATAGCATTTTGGTGTATCCTAATTGAAATGACCTTAGCTCATTAGTTGAGTATTTTATCTAAAACGTGTAACACGCAAATATTAAACGTTCACCACAGAATACTACACATATAAAACTAATGTATAGAGGTAATGAAATACTCACATGGCAACAGAAATTAATTAATAGAAACAAAAACTGTTTTGCAAATGGCTGATTTGTCTACTTCCGGGAAAGGGAAACAACTGTGGTTATGTCACATAATGCGACCCGAAAAGGTGATAAGAGCGGGTCACTCATTATTATCTGTTTATTCTCACACACGAACATATAGTCGTGGATGTCTATTCACCATTTCCGTTTTGAAGACTAGAACAATGTCCTCTACATCAAAACCGAGAGTTTTTGTAACGAGAAAGGTTCCGGAGGAAGGGACCAAATTACTGAGACGATTTTGTGAGTAACACATTGGGATTCGGAAGATCCCGTTCCAAGGTCAGAACTTCTTAAATGTGTAAAGGATGTAGATGGCTTGTTTTGCGTGCTCACAGATAAGATTGACGATGAACTTTTGGACGCGGCAGGTCAGTAATATACGTTTATTTAATACGGTGTACAAGTACAATTATTCCAATATCAATTGGTCCCGCCGGGTGTAACGTACGGTGTCCTGTTAGCGACATGTTAGGCAAAAAAAGAAAGTGTTTTTCCTATTGCATGCTCTAAAAAAATAGGGTCGGTAGGTAGGCATTTTCTTTTTTTTTGGAACAAGATATTGTGAGATTCTACATGTATTTATCTCATAAACCCCATACAAGTTGATGATACAGCTGAAAGCTTCTCTGTGATGTCAGTTTACCCAGGGAGTAATATATACTTACGGCGGCAACCGTCAAAACTGACTGCGACGTGACGTCATTTTGATTTCAACATCAAAGTGCGCGTTGAATTACGCGCAACATAAGTTCCAATGGGATGTGTGTACGTCTTTATTAAATATACAATAAACTTCGTTTTATTGTAGTTTCTCTAAAAACATAATATAATCTTACAAAATGATGTTTAAAATTTAATTTTTAGCATTAATCGTGATCCGCTGACTATGTTTGGAGTAATTTTATTGCACAACATTGCGCGTAACGTCACGTATTTTTTGACGCCGTCGTGACGTAGGGGTTATTCCCACGGATTTCCATAACAAACTGAAGTTGACCAATCAGAGGCCGGTGATTTATTTTATTGTCCACACCTCGTTTTGATGTCAAAATTTTTAAAGAAGCTTTACTCCAGACCATCGTTTGGACTTCTTTGAGAGAAGTCTCGCGAGAGGTCTGGATGATCGAGACTAACACGGATCCAGAACCAGGCCCTGGGTAGTCTCTATCATCCAGACACACTCAAGCTGACTGCGAGCGCTAGCGAGCATCTGGACTCACTGTTCTTTAAAAATGTTGACCGATAGACGGCGCCAACCGTCAAAACTGACTGCGACGTGACGTCATTTTGATTGCAACATCAAAGTGCACGTTGAATTACGCGCAACATTAGTTCCAATGACGTCGTCGTGACGTAGGGGGTGATTCCCACGGATTTCCATAACAAACTGAAGTTGACCAATCAGAGGCCGGTGATTTTTTTTTGTCCACACCTCGTTTTGATGTCAAATTTTTTAAAGAAGCTTTACCTCCAGACCATCGTTTGGACTTCTTTGAGAGAAGTCTCGCTAGAGGTCTGGACGATCGAGACTAGGGGCCTGGGGGAAAATAGGATGTTTAAAATCGCCCTCTCGTTTGGGCGATTTTGGTGAGATTTTTAGAGATTCAACGAGACTTTCAAAAAACTTATTTTTAAGGTAACGTTAATTTAATAATATTTTCTTATTTTTAACTTATGAGAAGCAGCAATTGACGTTAAACAGTTTAACTGCTGCATCAACAATTGACGTGGTACTTGTTTTTACATCATGACGTCACGTAAACTCGACTTTATGAGCGTGAAAAAAACGCGCGAATAAATTGTGCTGATCGCTGTGGGCGCTTTAATTGGCCAGGCCAACCATTCTTGAGTATATTCTTAGACTTAAGCCCAAGTATGCAAGTTTTCAATCACAAATATTTCTATAAGTTTAAAGGATAAACGTTCATAAGGAGCTGCTATGTATAAATATGATAAATTCTAATGAATAGCAACTTCATACGATTGTTTATCTGTGAAGGTCATGGGCATATTTATGAAAGAAATTTTAGTACTTGAGCTTAAGTCTAAGAATATTCTGAAGAATGGTTGGTGAATTCCAAGCCTGATCTGCCCAGACCGATATATGCAAGTAAGACATATGCATGATACGGTCTAGCTGGCCGAGACTACGATATATTGTGATAAATCATTTTCAGAACAAATCTTTTTTTTATTATTTTTTTTTTATTGATTTTTTTTTTCATAAAAAGTTTTAGGGTCGGCCCCTTAAAAATAGGGTAGGTCGGGCCACCGGAAACACAGTTTTTTTTTTGGCCTTACCATCGCAACTTACCATCGACCATCGACCTAGGTGGATGGTAAGATGCGATGGTAAGATGCGATGGTCGATGGTAAGATGCGATGTGCGATGGTCGATGGTAAGATGCGATGGTCGATGGTAAGATGCGATGGTAACATGGCCCTAACAGGACACCGTAGTACACCAGGAAGTGCAGAGGATCGTTAAGTTTTCACGTTGTTGAATTGTTGATGTCTAAAGTCTGCCAATTAAGGCACACCTCCACGTGGAGCTTTCCAAATTGAGAATAATAACGTTATATAATTCACAGGCGCACGATACTCTAAGAATCGGCCCCATACCGTCAGGCGGTATTGGTAAGTATATACTTACTCCCTCATTCTAACAAGAGCCCCATAAGTAGACATAATGCATTTCTTGATCTTTGGACCGTATGGTACATCTAATACAGAAAGCGTACGCCAGATATTTCGGATGGAAGTGTCTTAATCGCCTATTTTTTTCGAAGTTTAGGGTTGAGGGCAGATTTCTCGACAGATACGCATTAAAATAGAAAATACTCGTTCGGAAATATATATAAACGGTTTACAACATATATCATTTCTCTATTCGGTGGTATATCCCACAGAAATGATAAATACGGAAGTCTGAAGACGGGTACAATCTAGTGTATGTTTTCTGTACTGTATGTACGTACGTACGGGTGTCTGATGGTCTGGTGCTGATTATGAGAGTTCCAGGCGCCTGTGCATGCATCTTTGTATATACAGTGCTTTGGGTATAGCAGGGGATACGCGATTAGGCGAAGTCGCTAAAAACTTCTCTTTAGTTTGGCCGACTTCGCTTTTTTATTCATGTGGGGCGAAATTTGAGTCGCCGTCATTTTCGGCAAATTCGGGTCAATTTCGGCAATTTCAAATGTGATTAACCTCATAATAAACAAAAGCCTCTAAAATACACAATCAGCGCGTGTATCACACGTACCTTATTTAATCCCATTACCATTAAATAACAACGCGACTCTTATCTAATCAGGGCAATAGCCTAATTATCGATCTTTATCGGCTTGCCTCAGGCGAGATGAGAATATCAACCGCCATGTTTGCTCGTTAGGCAATCACGTGATTAGATCATGTGATGAATCATGTGCGCATTCTATTTAAGTAAACCAATCAAAGCTGTCGTATTTTTTCGTTTGATGAATAATTAAAAATCGTACTACAAAACACTGCGCAAGGGCGGTGTTATGATTATGATTGACAACAAGATACCTTGAAAAATCTCCCACGATAAATAAATTTAAAAGACAGCGTATATAAATTATATGATTGACATCGGCACAGTTAATTGTAAAGAATCTTTAATAAGCAAAACTTTGATTGTGTGTTTTATTGAGGCTAATTATGAAATAAAGAAATGTGTTTGGTATAAAGAGAGTTTGTTTGTGATTGTTTTATTGACGAGAGAAATCAGCGGAAATGTATTGTATTCTACGATTAGACATAGATATCAATAACGTATGTTACTCAATGCGGGCATGAATGAAAACTTAAGTTTGGGGTAATTATCGAATAATTAGTATTTTTCAATAAAAAAAGGGGGGGGGGGGGGGGGGGGGGGGTTCTAGACAGATAGGATTTTTGGCACTGTTCGCTTTGAAGTTTGTAAGGCCATGGGAAAATAATAATAATAATAACCAAATGATAATAATAATACATGCTTTATTAGTATTATGCATTATTTTAACAGAAATAATACCAATACAAATAATTAATAAAATAACATGCAATTGGTTAAGAATTAGTTAACTTGATATTTAATCGTCCGTCTCATGTCGACCGACCTCAAGTCTCCCTGTTTTGAAAAACTTCTCCCTGTTTTGACTCCCTATTTTTGGAGTCTGGCTTGACCCCTGGGTATAGTATAGAATCATCGGTAGTAAAGTATCATTTCCTGTTTTAAATTCAATTTTCTCAACTCATGTATTTTAGATTATTTTAAAATTGTCCAGGCTTGAAGATATATCATATAAGCATATATTTATGCAGCAGTGAAAGTGCAACACCTCCCAGAAAACAATTATTGTTTACTACTCCAATGAAGTGTGTTTTTCGGAAACAAAAAAAGTATACTGTCACAATAAACTGAGATATAAATATTTGCTGTTTTAATAAATGGTAAAGTGTAATCATTAAATATGTTTTCTTGTTAACGTTTTGCACTTTTAGGGATACAGTTAAATTATGTAAAGTGCAAACAAACACACTATTAAAAAAATCACAGTAACAGGACAATATTTTTTTTGTTTATTCTATCATATAACCATGATAACTAAAACACTTAACAGTAAATCTAAATCAGAAACTAAATGGACATTTTAACCCTATAAGAATCTTTTATGGGTATCCGGTGAAGATTGGGAATTCCAACCCGAGGTATTAGTATTTTTTTATCGGAACCGAAGCTCTTATACCGAGGGTTGGAATTCCCTATCTGAACCGTATACCCAATATATATTATTTTTTCTTTCATATCAGAGACAGGTTGTGCGTTGACGCCGCCAGATACTAACGTTTTGCATGTTTTCCAGCATACCGGATGTTGGTGCGCTCGTTACTTTTATCTTTCGTTACTTTTATCTTTACCCATAAAGATTAGAGTTAATTTCCATCCTCCCTGTAAAACGTGGATAGCCTTATCCGGTATGCAAGAAAAGTGATACTATACCATCGCCCCCACCCACCTCCCCACCCCAACCCATTGTATAAATAAATAACAAGATACAAAGGTTCGTGCTGAGCCGCCAGATTTGTTATTCATCTAGTAAACTAAAAGTCAGTACACAGACCTTACACAGAATGTTATTAGGTCTGTGGTCACTAGAAATGTTTAATGGTCAATGGAGCCGAATAGGTGTGCACTGTAACTATGTTACGCTGTATATTTTACTTTGCGTTCTATTGATTTGAATTCCAACCAGTTCTTACAGTTAATGTCTTTTCCTCTCAGTATGCAGGTAAAAATATAACCCTTTACGCAGGGGATGAACATGCCTCTAAAGTCTCACGCGTGAGACACGCATTGTTGTGTCAAAGCACGCTCAGACGCATACATTCTACGTTCTCACGCTTTCTAACAATTTGACCAAACGTTTTTTTTTTGTCTGCGATATTTTTTAGATTCAGTATTGCTTCCGTATATTGTTTGAATTAAATTAAATAATACCATCATATGAACTGTATTCATTTTCAACACATGTAAGGTTATATATGACGGTCGATTTTTTTATGGCAGAGGTAGACCAACCGCTTTTCCTGGGTAGAACCAGTACTATACACCTCCCGCCATCCGTAAGAATCGACACTTCCTCACAAGTCGAACTTCCAGATGGATTCGAACCTGCAGCATGCAGCGGTGAGAGGCGAAGGTTTACAACGCAACGTCGTTAACCATTCTGCACTGTTCTAACTGAAATGATAACACCTATTTGTTTTTATATCTGAAGGACCCAAGCTGAAGGCCGTGAGCACGATGTCCGTTGGTTACGACCACGTCGACATAGCAGCGTGTGAAAAGAGGGGTATTCGTGTAGGCTTTACACCGGGTGTTCTGACCAGCGCCACCGCGGAACTCACTGTTGCATTGTTGTTAGCGACATCGAGGCGGCTGCAGGAAGGTAACACTACTTTGTTTGATGTTTAATGTCCTTTTCCAGAACATTTTAGGCTATGTACAATTGTCGATTTTTTTTGTGGTGGAGGACTACCCACTTAGTACTGGGTAGAACCAGTACTACATACCTCCCGCCATCCGTAAGAATCGACACTTTCTCATAGGTAAAAAGAAATTTCAAGGGTTAACCTAATCCGGCAGTCATAAGTGGGATTTCGGGTATCAGCTGACTAGACCAAATAAGAGTGATTTTGGGTACCAGCCGACTAGACGAAATAAGAGTGATTTCGGGTACCAGCCGACTAGACGAAATTAGAGTGATTTCGGGTACCAGCCGACTAGACGAAATTAGAGTGATTTCGGGTACCAGCCGACTAGACGAAATAAGCCAATCCATAATCATCATCGTCGGAACCTCAATATTGTTTTGTTTTCAATACATTTATGGAAGAAAGTTTATCTAAAATGTACCATATTATTCCGAGTAATACACTTGTTTTATTGTGTCCTGTTCCCTCAAAAACAACATATGTGTGTATTAAGTAATTATAAAATATCGGTTCAAACAAGTAAGCCATCCTTAAAAAAATGCTTGTTTGCTGTTTCCCGACCTAGGATTTTATAAATGGGTAGGTGGGTAGGTGATTTTGTTTTGCCAAGGACTGATTGATTCTTTATTTTCCTCCCAGTTGGAGAGCATACAATATAAGTTTACATATAAGCATTCAAACAATTCAATAATAATATATACATGACAATCAGTAATATTTTAATTTGGACGCAATCATTTACATATAAAACAATTTAGATTAAGTTCAGATACACAGATGAAATATCAGTTAAAAAATGAAATGAGGCCACAATAAAAATTTCCAGATATCAGCTCCCTCCCCGAGTTGCCTTTCGATCACAAATTTATTTTTTAAAATGACAGCAATTTTGGATTAAAACAGACAAAAATAATAAAATTGCACACATACTTTTATATCGGCCCGAGTTTCTACACAAGCCCAGTCCCCCAACCCCACCCACATTGTTTTAGCCTTGTGTTCTGATGGTATATACTAGCGATACAATTTATTATTCTCTGAAAAATCGAATAGTCGACCTGCGCTGTTCTCCGACAGCTCTTGTTAACAAATACACTAACAGTAAAAGTTATCATTCAATCTTCGACAAACACTCAATTATATTTGAATATAGAAGAAATCAATATAGCCTTACATAATTACATACGTATATATCCAAGCAAAAATAAAGAAATAAACATATTGACTTTAGTATCATATATATCAATGTGCATTTTGCAACAAACATTTTTTATAATTATATTTAAATGACTGGATAGTAGGAAGAGAACGTATGTCGACCGGTATATTGTTGCAAACGTGCCGACCAAAGTCGCTAAATGTGTCTGTCATGTAGTTTGCGGTTTTTGTGTAACAAGATCATTTCGTGTAGCTGATCGCAGATTATACCTATTATTACATGAGAATGTCAAAGTTGTGATATGTAATTAGGAGCTAGGTTGTTTATTGACTTATGCATCAACACACCAGTATGATTATGACATCTGTTATGAAAAGAAAGCCACTGAAGTTCAATGAATATATCCTTAGAATTAGTTCGAAAAGGTTTGTTTAATATTATTCTAGCTGCTCTTTTCTGAATTTTATGTATTTTATCTTCTATTTTTTGCTTTTACCCCACACGGCACAGCAATAATCAAATGTAGACATGATGAAGGCATTATAAAACATAATTTTCATATCATATGTTAAATAGTAAGATATACGTTTCAATAAGACAATTTTAGAATTGATATTGTCAGTTTTTGTTTATCTACATGTACATGCATGAAGGATTATTCGGTCTCTGAGGCGGTTCGAAATAACGTAAAGTAATGTGTTGATGAACTGTTAAACAACAATGCACTTTGATTTACGCGATATACTATCACGATCTTCTTTACTTCTAGGTATGCGAGCTGTTAAAGACGGATCGTGGGGCACGTGGAACCCTATCTGGTTATGTGGTCAGGGTCTTGAAGGTTCTACAGTAGGAATTATTGGTAACAAACTTTTAACATTACAATTGACCAGATGTTTTGTTGTTGCTCTTCATCACGAGTGTGGAGTATGGAGTATGTGGTCTTGTGGTAGAGTCGAACTCCCGATCGAGAGGTCGTGGGTTCGGTCCTCGCCCTGGCCATCTTATTTATCATTGAGCAAGGTACTTAATCCACATTGCTTAGTACTGGTTCTACCCAGGAATACATCGATCGAGATTAATATACGTTGAAAGAACTTGTTTCGCAAATAAGTTTAAACTACATCAGATACTTCTTCATCTTTCGTATGTTTTTGCGCTCAATATGAACTATTTATGTGTTGACGTGCCGTAAAACACCATTCATTCATTACATCACGATAGTAAAGGACACATGAAGTGTGACCTTTGTCCGTCATTCCGTCCGTTCGTCACACATGTGATACAGATTTTAGTTACCTCCGTTTCTAAAAGTAGGTATACAAGTCAAGCTGGAAATGTAGTAATCGTAGAACACAGCCAATCAAAACACGCATTAAAACAACAACAGTTACAATGGTAATAAGCATGATCATGTGACATCACAAACACAAACGGGTTAATAATAGGGCTGCGTCTTGGAGCGGTCAGTGGCAAAAGGGGTGTGTGTAATTCTAAGGTTTATAGTCCGTCCGCCAACGAACACGTCAAGGTATACCTGACGCGATGGGCACAATAGAGTCTGGACTTTCAGTGGCAAAAGGGTCGTTGGGGGTTTAAACCAGGCTCTAGTGTGTACCAAACATCACTCTTACCAGATAAAGAGGTCCCCGCCAGGCTATATTCTCTAACAAACAAGACAGCATTAATATGCAATACAAGTATAACACATAGATGATCATGTATATATGAATATAAAGGAAAATAAGCTTAGAACGTCACATAGCAAGTACTTAATGACTTTGAAGAAGCCAGAGCAACAACAGAACATACCACTAAGGGCACACGGCAATTCAAGAGTGAAGACAAACATCAAATGCTAGGTTCCATCCTTTGATGATTTAGCTTGACGTCATCAAAGTCGCAGATAGCCCTACAGTCTTCAAACTTTATACAGTGATACATCTAGATGATTACAATCCTACCAAAAGTTGTACCCATCCTGACCTAGTTCTACTCCGAACCGGCTAAGGTTTTCAGTTTCGTTTCTAAGTCTCAGATAGCCTTTCACTCTTCAGGATATATGTATGCGTTCTATACATTTCGACCAACACATGTCTTTGGATCTGGTTAAGTTTTACATGAGCAGGGCATCCGTGTCCAGCGGACACAGTTATTGTTTTACTTATATAAACTGTTTCTTCATTCTCCTCATATTACACCATGTGTATGGCGTTGTTGTAGTAAAACAGTAAAATCGCTTAGAGACGTCATGAATTCTTACTATTGTGCCAGTCGATTGCAAACACGTGATATTCAGATTCATGTAACCACGTGACAAGACGCCATTTTGGAACGTTATCTGGGCCCTGTTTTATGAAACAACCTACGATAAATTTGATCGTAAGTCAAAATTAAATACCTTCAGCCGTTTTCCTTGAAAGTATTTGAAGCAAGCAATGAAGGGTGGAAATATTGCATAAACAACATATGTATTAGACAGTTTACAGAAATTTGTTTTATCTGTTTAAACTAACATATAGCAATACATTTAATAATTTGATTTACGATCAAAATTATCGTAAGATGTTTCATAAAACGGGCCCCTGTTCTGCTCTATTTTAGGTCTGGGTAGAATTGGGTTTGCCGTTGCGCAGAGACTGAAGGCGTTTGATGTGGAGAAGATACTCTACTCTGACACGGAGGAAAAGGACTATGCCAGCCAGATTCCTGCCCATTTGGCTACATTCGACTGTCTTCTAGAATCATCCGATTTTGTACTTGTGTGCTGCGCTCTAACAAAGGAAAACGCGGGCTTAATGAATGCATCTGCGTTTAGAAAGATGAAAAATAAGGCGGTGCTTGTAAACACGAGTAGGGGCGGGATGGTGAACCAGGATGATTTGTACGAGGCTCTGAAGTCCGGGCAGATTTGGGGAGCTGGGCTGGATGTGACGACGCCCGAGCCGCTTCCCACGGACCACCCACTGTTGACACTGGATAACTGTGTGGTGCTGCCTCATATCGCTAGCGCTACATTTAAGTCACGTGGAGCCATGTCGGAGCTGTGTGCTAGAAATATAGTCGAAGCTCTTAATGGCAGAGATATGCCTGCGCAGGTTAAGTAATGGTAGATAGCATTGACCTGAAAATTACCTCCCTTTTAGCCTTATTAGCTCTCTTTGCTGTTGTTAACCCAGTCCTGGTATTTGATCTCCTGTGTGTTTATCATTGTATTGCAATCAGATGGTGTGCATTTCAAACAATATCACTTTAAACAATGACTTGAAAGGGTCTTTTTTTCATACAGATTTACGACTTTTAAACACATTTTAATAGAACAACAGTTTGCAATGGTTTATAATGCATACTGATATAGCGAAACAACAATAATAACAGGTGAGCCAAATGGTAGAACAAGGTTGTTTGGGGAGAGTTATAAGCGGAGACAACTCATTTCTATTCCTCATTAAGGTATAGACTGTTAGTGACAGAGATAAATAAAGCGCACGCAGATGACGAGACTGAACTATGTTGTCATGATTCATGTTGATTTTAATCTATTCGTGGGTATACATTCTGTTAAAGGTTTGGGAAAAATATTTAATTAATGTTCAAATGTATATTATTTTATGCAGTATTGTGTTCGATATAACGTGTTTTATTATATAACATATGGTCTCAAATTTAAACATATTAATTTGAATTTTAACTCGATTTGCCACATTTTATCATGAACTTTCAACATATTAACTTTAATTTTCAAGATATTATTTCAATTTTCAAGACATTATCTTGAAAAAGCGAAAATAAAAATCAATCGTTGTGGCTCTAATGGGCTTCCGTATATAATAATAACCGTTTGTAATTTTTTTAATTTGAAGATAATATAACGGACTTGGTTAACATGTCGTTACTTCTATTTATCTGTCTGTCTATACTGCATTATCATCATGCCTGGTGGTGGCATATGAACTTTTGGCATCCGTCCAGTAACACAATTAGAGTAAAAGCTTTACTAACTGAGTCACTATTATTTAAACTATACTCGGTAAAAAAAGTTTTGGACCAGGGTATATAAAGTCATATAAAAATAAAACTAATGGACAGAATTTAAGTATCTTTTTTTAGTAACCAAGGTCTACCCTACCCGGTTAATTTGGTACCAGAAACATTAAATTCCAAACAAGATTTGATTTTAAAAAAATATCGCGAACACACACAGGGTCTGTAAAAAATGTTGCAAAGTCCATTAACAGTAACAGTTACGGACACATTCGAGTAACCAATAAAAAGATTATTATTTTTTCGCAAACTTTCATTGTAAACGATAATTATTGTTGATTGTTGATCTATTGTGAATTATCAACTGAGATAATAAGGGTTATGGTCGATCGTCAAGGTTCAGTGATCATTGTACGGGTTCGAACACTGCCATGGTCTAAAACGTTTTTTACAGAGTATATTTACAAGAAAGTGATCTGTGACTTAAACCCATTGATAAAAGAACATGAAACAAATCATGAATGTTTAAAACAAAGAATAAGTAGTGAATGATACAAAAGAAAGAAAATTGCTCTGCTCATCATCCCTTTACAACAAATACTGAAAAGGGATCACTTGGAAGGAACAAACACAAACAAGGAAGTTAAACAGACTCGGTCTGTTCACGAGAGGTAATATAAGGTGCAACACCGCTCACGCCCGATTGCACATTCTTAAGCGTTATTCCACAATAATCCACACACATTGGGCTTGATGATCTCAAAGGATCAGTAATGAATAACACGACTGATTGTAAACGGGGCGACTTTTTAGCCACCACACAGAGCTAAACAAACGCTAGTGTGAATGTCAGTAAATACTGTTAAGGGGTTTCATTGGAAGCATCAAACACAAACAAGAGAGGAAAGTAGCAGACTCGGTTTTGTTAAGCAGTTTTTTTTACTTTTGGGAGAAGGGGCCGGGGCCCTTTAGAGGGGGAAAAATTCGACGTGAATTGGAAAAAGGGGGGATTTTGACAATGTTAAAATAAAGAAGAAAGATAGTATTTTTTATATGTATTAAGTCTCAGTCTTTCATTTATATTAAATTCACATCAAGAACATGTTTGATGGACAGGTTATGGATGATCAACTAAGAAAAAACATTTAAAAGTAAAAAAAAAAATATATATATACATTTTTGAGGGAATTTTTTTCTCAAAAAAGGGGGAAAACATATTTTTTGAGGAGGTGAAAAAAACCCAGTTAAGTCATGAGAGGTACTGTAAGGTGCAATACCTCTTACACGTTTACGAGCTTAGCTAGTTAAATGAATGTGTTATATATCTTTAATTTGCAATTGCTAAACTGAACTGTACTTGATAAAACTGTTCACTGTTTATATTAAAGAAACTAACCTGCCAAATAACGTCAACATTACAATAAAAACCTTTTATCAAAACTCTATCCAGATGTTCAGGTCATATACTAACGTATATGTACCGATAGAAAGCATAGGATTGTTCGAGGGTTTTTAGCTCTACTGATCAGAGATCAGCAGCGCTTATGCCGTGGTGCGGCGTCCGGCGTCCGTCCGTCCGTCTGTCCGTAAACTTTTATTTGTAGCGACTTCTCCTCTGAAACAACTGGATGGATATTCATGAAACTTTACAGAAATGTTGCCCTTAAAGTCTAGTTGATCCTAGCAAAAATTCATGTTGATGTGAAATCCAAGATGGCCGCCAAAGCTAAAAATAGAGTTTTAAAATACAAGTTTGTAGCGACTTCTTCTTGAAAACTATAAGTGATATTGATATGGGACTTTTTCTAAAATGATCAGCATGACATGATGTTGATCCTAGTCAAAAATCGTTTTGATTCAACGTTAAACATGGCTGCCAGCGGCCATCTTTGTTTACATAGAGTTATATAGTAAAAACTTGTAGCGACTACTTCTCTGAAACTACTTGGCGGATTGTCATAAACTTTACAGGAATGTTGCTCTTGATGTCTAATTGATCCTAGAAAAATTTCAGGTCGGTCGGAAATTCAAGATGGCCGTCACAGCTAAAAATAGATTTTTAAAAAATAAGTTTGTAGCGACTACTTCTTGAAAACTATAAGTGATATTGATATGGGACTCTTTCTAAAATGATCAGCATTACATGGTGTTGATCCTGTTCAAAAATCGTTTTGATTCAACGTTAAACATGGCTGCCAGCGGCCATCTTTGTTTACATAGAGTTATATAGTAAAAACTTGTAGCGACTTCTCCTCTGAAACTACTTGGCGGATTGTCATGAAACTTTACAGGAATGTTGCTCTTGATGTCTTATTGATCCTAGAAAATTTTCAGGTCGGCCGGAAATTCAAGATGGCCGTCACAGCTAAAAATAGATTTTTAAAAAATAAGTTTGTAGCGACTACTTCTTGAAAACTATAAGTGATATTGATATGGGACTTTTTCTAAAATGATCAGCATTACATGGTGTTGATTCTGTTCAAAAATCGTTTTGATTCAACGTTAAACATGGCTGCCAGCGGCCATCTTTGTTTACATAGAGTTATATAGTAAAAACTTGTAGCGACTTCTCCTCTGAAACTACTTGGCGGATTGTCATGAAACTTTACAGGAATGTTGCTCTTGATGTCTTATTGATCCTAGAAAAGTTTCAGGTCGGCCGGAAATTCAAGATGGCCGTCACAGCTAAAAATAGATTTTTAAAAAATAAGTTTGTAGCGACTACTTCTTGAAAACTATAAGTGATATTGATATGGGACTTTTTCTAAAATGAACAGCATGACATGATGTAGATCCTTGTGGAAAATTATTTTGATTCGACGTTAAACATGGCTGCCAGTGGCCATCTTTGGTTACATAGAGTTATATAGTAAAAACTTGTAGCGACTACTCCTCTGAAACTACTTGGCGGATTGTCATGAAACTTCACAGGAATGTTGCTCTTGATGTCTAATTGATCCTAGAAAAATTTCAGGTCGGCCGGAAATTCAAGATGGCCGTCACAGCTAAAAATAGATTTTTAAAAAATAAGTTTGTAGAGACTACTTCTTGAAAACTAGGGGTGGCGTGGCGCAGTCGGTAGCGCGGCGGATTTGTAACCGGAGGCCCCGGGTTCAATCCTCCGTGGTGCCACTGAGTTCCGTCGGTGTGTTCTTGGGCAAGACACTTGACCTTAGCCTCGTCCGTCGGATGGGGACGTAAACCGGGCGGTCCCGTGTATCGGTCTATCCTCCGAGCACGTTAAAGAACCATAGGAATCTATTCGATAATAAGAGTAGGGCAGGTTCCCGGATTCCTATGTATCCTTCCCCTCTCTCTGGGGCGGCTCTAAATAACCTATACTGTGTTGATGAGCCGTTAAACAACATTCAATTCAATTCTTGAAAACTATAAGTGATATTGATATGGGACTTTTTCTAAAATGATCAGCATGACATGATGTAGATCCTTGTGGAAAATTATTTTGATTCGACGTTAAACATGGCTGCCAGTGGCCATCTTTGGTTACATAGAGTTATATGGTAAAAACTTGTAGCGACTACTCCTCTGAAACTATTTGACGGATGTTCATGAAACTTCACAGGAATGTTGCTCTTGATGTCTAGTTGATCCTAGAAAAATTTCAGGTCGGCCGGAAATTCAAGATGGCCGCCACAGCTAAAAATAGATTTAAAATAAAAAGTTTGTAGCGACTACTTCTTCAAAACAATAAGAGTTATTGATATGGTACTTTTTCTAAAATGATCAGTATGACATGATGTTGGTCCTTGTCGAAAATCGTTTTGATTTGATGTTAAACATGGCTGCCAGCGGCCATTTTTGTTTACATAGAGTTATATAATGAAAGCTTGTAGCGACTACTTCTCTGAAACTACTTGACGGATTTTCATGAAACTTCACAGGAATGTTGCTCTTAATGTCTTATTGATCTTAGCAAAATTTAAGGTCGGCCGGAAATTCAAGATGGCCGCCACGGTTAAAAATAGATTTTCAAAAAACAAGTCTGTAGCGACTACTTCCTGAAATCAAAATCAATCAGTAGAGCTTCAAGGTCATTGACCTCTTGTTAAAATATCCATGATTGGATATGCGTGAAATGAATTATGAGTTGGTTACTCTAAATTCGATTCTCCAGTTTTAGGGTTTGGCATGGCTGATTAAAGCCGTTTATATTGTGTGTATAGTTTGTATTCTCGTACTATCACTATGTAAGTTATATATATACCTCGTCGTTAGTAGGTGTAGAAATAGAGAATATTATGTCAGTGCCTTTTACTATCAAGTTTATTAGGCGAGGCTTAGAAAACGAAGAATGGCGAGGCTCTAAAAGGCACTGACATAATATTCTATTTATCATGTAGATTATCCACATTTTTTGTATGAATTACTATTATTACCTATTTCTCAGAAGGTTACGCTTATCGAGGACGCCGACATGTTGTTATTTTGTTTGTTTTATGACGTCAGGCAACGTTACGTGCATGACGTCAGATAACGTTACGTACAATAAACGCCGAGGGATTCCGCATTGATTTGCTCTATTGGTCAGTGCCTAATAAAGCAAAATTTATTAGGTCACCCATTTATTAGACAGAAAAGTGCATATCTGCATGATAAACAATTTTACATCTGGCCTAATATTCATCAAACTTTTGAGCACAAGAATCGGACTCGGAATTTTTTAATTCCAAATAAAAACAATTTTAACGTCAAATTACTATATTTGCTTACAGAAACGAGTAATTTTAGAGGTAATTTAACAGAAAATGTCTGAAAATCACAATTCTTACCCATAATTTTGTGTTGAAAGGGTTTGCAAAGAAATGAGATTTTGAGTCTGAGTCTGATTCTTGCGCTCAAACATTTGATGAATTTAGACCCAGTTGTAATATTTTCCTGTTGGTGGCGGGATAGCTACTTTAAACGTAGATATAAAAGTCGAACAGAAAATGTAGCATCAAGTACCACAAGTCAACCATAAACACGCAGCAAAACAATCGGGCAGCAAAACAATCGACAATTACAAGGATAAATAAGAGGCAAGGGATGCGATATCACAAACATAAAGGGGTTGACAATAGGGCTACCTCATTGGAAAGGTCAGTGACAAAAAGCTCGTTTTAAAAGGTCACACGGTCTTGATTCGGTTAAAACTCGCATCGCCCCGTTATGGTTTTCAATATAACTTGCATATTTGTAAAATGATTTTTTATATAATTATTTGAATTGTTCGAAGCAAATTGTTTCCACATATAACTAATTGTTGATTTTATTGCACCATTAATATCTTTAAATCTGTGATAGAATGACCAGGAAAAATCCAAAAATCCAGATATTAGTTAGTTTCTTTTATTTAATTGTATGAAAGTAGGTTTAAACCTATACTATATTAATAAGTCGATGTGCCTGATTTTAATGCTTGATAAATACTTCAAGATGGCCGTTTATCCCTTTAATGTTGTAACACATAAACATGCCAGATTAGGGGGTTTCTGTATTGT
This sequence comes from Cyrtodaria siliqua, assembly GCA_037043455.1. NCBI lineage: Eukaryota > Metazoa > Mollusca > Bivalvia > Adapedonta > Hiatellidae > Cyrtodaria > Cyrtodaria siliqua. The sequence continues at coordinate 50,687 of JAWPHD010000343.1, forward strand.
AAAATTAATGTATGTCTCTTAGGATCGTCCCATCAAAATAACAAATATCCATTTTTGGTTGAAACTTACTTTATTTCAAAATGTTTAAAAACCTTATAAAAACCTTATACAATTCTTATTAAAATTCTTATTTATTTTTTTCTTATAAATAACCTTTCATTTTTAACCGAAACTTTTTTTTCAAGCAAGTGGGACCTATTCATGAAGCAACTTAAGTAGAAAATATTACTTAAGTCAAATTTTAGATTCTTACATATTTTCAGATATCCTTATTAACCTCTCAGCGACACGACAGAGCATCTATTTTAAGATAAATAGTTTAACTGTCGATAGCATTAAAATGAAGATGTCTTAAGACGATAGGAAAATGTGTTTTAAAAATTGATAAATTTGAATTTGAGATATTGCTAATAAGCCTTATGAATATGGACCCTGCAATTTACGGTTTTTATGAATACGGACCCTGCAATTTACGGTTTTTATGAATATGGACCCTGCAATTTACGGTTTTTATGAATACGGACCCTGCAATTTACGGTTTTTATGAATACGGACCCTGCAATTTACGTTTTTTATGAATACGGACCCAATTTACGGTTTTTATGAATACGGACCCTGCAATTTACGGTTTTTATGAATACGGACCCTGCAATTTACGGTTTTTATGAATACGGACCCTGCAATTTACGTTTTAGTTAATGATTGAGGAGCTAAAACTGGATGATATCCTTATTGTGATTGTCTTTTGTTTCATTCTGTTAACGAATTCTTGAAAACACCAAGTTGTCGGAAATGTCCATTCTAGTTGGATAAGTAGCAAATGTAATATCACATGTAAATTGCGTGTATCAACGTATATACTTTGGAATGCCAATGCGTATTCCAATGCATATGTAATAGGAAGCAATATGGAGGGAACATATGTCAGTTAACACGTACTTGCATTGAAGGGTGAGTAACTCTATACTTATTGCTTTCTTTCATTCAAATCATAGTTACTTTGCATTATGACATAATTAACATGTTTTAAATATCACAATTTGGAGTTTCAATTTTTCCCGTTTTCCTAACATGGGTTTTAATATATTCTGTGTTCAGTATAGTATAAAAATAGTTATATGCAAACAACAATTTGTTTTGAACTCTTCAACTTATTAATATTGTTTTTCAAAAATGCAAGTTATAAAGAAAAGCTATGACGCAATATTTTTTTTCTCAAGATTCCATGTGTCTCTTAAACTTTTTTTAAAGAAACGCTCGACGCTTGATACGAACTCATCCCGATGATGTAATAGTAAAAAACAAACACACACAACTTACATGGATTTATTTTTAAATTGATGGATATCCAGAAATATCTGTTGCCAATAAATAAATTGAATTACTCCTCATAACACACTTTTCCCCCTGAATAAATGGCCTTAAACTCCGCCTGAAACTAAACTATTCTCAATTTATTTATGAATGATCTCACTTGAATTGTTCATGAACTGAATCAAAAGTTAATATTTTAAACCCATTGTTAGGATTCTGATTGCAAACGGCCCATACAGCGATATAAATAAGGATCTACCATGACGGCCCATACAGCGATATAAATAAGGATCTACCATGATGGCCCATACAGCGATATTAATAAGGATCTACCATGATGGCCCATACAGCGATATAAATAAGGATCTACCATGATGGCCCATACAGCGATATAAATAAGGATCTACCATGATGGCCCATACAGCGATATAAATAAGGATCTACCATGATGGCCCATACAGCGATATAAATAAGGATCTACCATGATGGCCCATACAGCGATATAAATAAGGATCTACCATGATGGCCCATACAGCGATATAAATAAGGATCTTCCATGATGGCCCATACAGCGATATAAATAAGGATCTACCATGATTGCTTACATTTGTTATTGCATTTATTATTTGTTTGTTTGTTTGAATGAGGTTTTACGTCATTTTAGTAGTGTTGGGAATCGGTTGAAAATTCATGATCGATCATCAGAATATTTATCCGACCGACGATCGATCATTAATCGATCAAACCTGGCTGCTATAAAAGACAAGTGTAAGCTTTTTTCAGACTATAATGAAGAAAAGAAAAGAATCACATTTCAAATATGTTCTGGTAATAAAGGAACTGAATGAACCTGACCAACATATATTTAAAAACATAAGTTGTGATACCCACTATAAATATGTGATTATTTGTTGTAAAAGTATAACTCATTTATTTTCTTGTATATTTTAGTACAAGAGAATGAAATAAGCCATACTTTTCAACAACCGCGTAAACTCGATCATGAACAGACTGTCAGTTGTAATCGATTAATCAAATCAAAGGCATAACTGATCGATCAAATCGATTAATTTTACACTACATTTTAGCACATTTTAGGCCATATGTGATGATTACAAGTTGAGCTCCCAGTAGGATACGAACCCGCATCGGTGAAAGGTACTGTATACCTCCCGCCATCCGTAAAAACCGACACTTTCTCACTTACAAGTTGAGCTCCCAGTGGGATACGAACTCGAGGCGGTGAAAAGTACTGTATACCTCCCGCCATCCGTAAAAAACGACACTTTCTCACTTACAAGTTGAGCTCCCAGTGGGATACGAACCCGCAGCGATGAAAGGCGAGAAAGGTTACAACGCTACGTCGTTACCCCTCGACCACGGAGGCACTCTTGAATTTATTTAAACGAGTTGGATGATATGATGCGACAACTTGTATATTTTAAATCATTATTAATAATTATTTGTTTATAAATAGTTTTTTTTGCATATTATTAATTACTGAGTATATTACACCTATATGTTTTAAACCAATGATGCAATAACGAAGAAACATTGAAAACTCCGAATTTTATTTAGTTGCCTCTAAGCAGGTTTGGCAATAATACTTACCATCGAAAAAAAATAGAAACAACCCAACTTGTATTCCTGTTTATTTAAGCAGATTTTAAAGTCAAAAAGGCTCATTGAATGTCTCTATTGACACCGCGTATGCAAACGTGGAAACGTGGCTCCATCGTAAATGGAGTGCCTACTATAGAATTTGCAGCAACTCTGCAGTTCTGCAGGTAAGAAGGTTCTAGACCCATTCTTTATCTTGATGTAAATGGAGGATGAGAGGATGAGACTGGCACGTTCATTAGGCGCGGTATAGCATTGCATGTGTTGATGCGCCTTATATTGCACCTATAATATGTTTTAAACCAATGATGCAATAACGAAGAAACCTTGAAAACTCATAATTTTATTTAGTTGCCTGGAAGCAGGCTTGGCAATAACACTTAACCATAGAAACATAATAAAAACAAACCAAACTTCTATTCCATTTGTAAAGTCAAAATGATACTGATTTGATTTAAACATATATATGTACAAGTACAATGCAATCGGGTCGGGCCACAAAATGAATCGAATTTAATGGATCTAGGAAGTACTTCGTTTGATCTCTGACAGAATTAACAATATGGCTCAAGATAAGGTTCATAAACACACATTCGATATTGAGAAATATTACAATTGTTAAAATTAAAAACAATTGCCAGAAACTGTTTTAAAAAAATACTTGACGCAGACATCGATCAGAAAAATAGTGTTGCATTTACATAAGACAGCCAATCAAAATCGCACGTTTTAAACAACAATTAGGTATAATATATATAATTTTGAAATAAAATATACCACATCGGAACAACATACACTAATATGTGTACTGCATGAGCGCATTCGTATTTTTATTTTTACTCTTAGTTTACGAGTATAATAAACATTATGTCAGTGTTAAGGAACCACGACGGTTACCTGGGTATTATTAATAAAATATTTAGGATCATTTCTGATCACCGAACAACTCGATTCAAGTGCGTTTTGTTTTATCCAAACTTGTCGATCGGCGTCTAGAACGAACAATTCATCATAGCAGCCTAGTTCAGTTTCAAACAATATCTGCTTTGCATATTTTGAATTACACTCCGCCGCGTTGTAATCGACTGTTGCAGTTAGCCCTTCAGTAAACCGACATATTGATGTCAAGATGTTGTGCATTTTAAATGTCCACACTTCAAAGTAAAACAACACTAATACAATGATGTCAAATTTTTGATTTTGCATTTTAATGCCCACACGTCAGTTGCTACTTATTGTGTGCCGGTGTGGATGAGTACGCCAGAAAAGCTATTCCAATAATCAGTTTTAACCTCGTGCACGTAACCACCCGGTGCAGTTCTGTGACATTTTACCCAGACTCGTTCACCTCCCTTTAAAACGACGACGGCGTCACCAGACACGCATATCGTACCTTTGTCTCCATCATAGCTGATTAATGTTCCTACCAACGTGTCTGCGGCGATGATATGTGCATACAACCATCGAATACTTTTGGAACAAATGTGTAAAGTGAACATGTATGTTCCGTTACACGGCGCAGTAAAGTACCCCGTGCTGGCGTCGTATGCCTCACCAATGTTCATGACGGTCTTTGTAAACCGGATGATGCTACCACTTGTTGGAGTTATTGGAGAAATTTCACGTGCTTTGAACACAACGGTGGGAGTCTTCAGTGCATCGAGATCTGAAAAATCCCAGGAAAATGACATGAAATGATTGAGTAAAACATGGCTGTTAGATTGTAAGCACTCACAGGTGGCAGTATCAGTGTTAGAAACTAAACCGAAAAAAAATAAAATAAATAAATAAATAAATAAATAAATAATAAATAAAATGATGTGTTTAAAACAAACATTTTTTTAGTTTTAAAAACGTCCCAGATTACTGCAGATATCATGGTTATAACTTAAAATATGTTTGTTTTTAAAAAATAACACATTATTTTGTATAAATAACACATTTTATTTATTTATTGAGTTTGTTATTTATTTCTTTATTTGTTTGTTTGTATGTTGTTTTTTTGTTTGCTTGTTTGATTGCTTCCGTGTTTGTTTGTTTACTTGCTTGCTTGTTTGTTTGATTGTTTGATTGTTTGTTTATTTTAATTTTTTGTCAGTTCCCAACACTGGTACTGCCACCTGTGTAAGCGTTGTGTGTTTTTGAAAGTTAGCTAGTTAGAATTTTACGTTTATAGAGTAAGCCGTTCTATATATTTAATAAGTGGCATATTTCAACAAATACATAAGCAGTGTTTACTTGGATGCGATTTTATGTGTGGGAACTTATTCAAAATACTGAACTGTGATTTTTGAATGACACTGATGGATGCACCACGTCTGTTTTCCAATAAAGGCCTCCGTGACCTGGATAGTAAAGACGCTGCGTCTAAAACTTCTTTGCCTCTCACCTATGCAGGTTCGAATCCCACTGAGAGCTCGACTTGTCAAGTGAGAAATTGTTGATTCTTACGGATGGTGGGAGGTATACACTACTGCCTCTACCACAAAAAAATATCGGCAGGCATATATGGCCTTACATGTGCTAAAATGATGTAAAACACCATTCAAACAAAACACACAAATCTCCAACAATCGAATAATAAAATACGCCTGTTCTTTAATATTCATAAAGTTTCCAAACTGGACTTTCTCCATCTACGTAAATACATGTACTCATATATGGCATAGTGAAAAGTTAAAATTAGTAAAACATGTGTCCATGGGGTATGGATGCCCCCTGTAGCGCTGTCAGTCACATAGAACAAGTTCAATACATTGTAGATGTTCATGTGTATGCAGTTTGAAAGCTGTATTGTTGTTGTTGAGCAAGAAATCAAATAACTGAAATACAAAAATAGGTCAAGGTAATTTACAGTGACCTATTTATGGTTTGACATTGTCGTTGTCATGTATATGTTCGTGTGAATGATATGTATTACAGTTTGGAGACTGTATGGCAATATTATTGATTGACAAATAAGCGAAATTGATATTTGAAGTAGTTCAAGGTCATTCACATTGATCTACTGAGGGTAGGAGTGTGTTGCTGTCACGTAGATGTGAGTATGACGTTTGAAAGAGGTAGCAGTTTTGATTCTGAGTAATTGTTTTAATTAGACAATAGGGTAAGAGTGAGGTATCAGTTTTGATTCTGAGTAATTGTTTTAATTAGACAATAGGGTAAGAGTGAGGTATTAAGTGAGGTATCAGTTTTGATTCTGAGTAATTGTTTTAATTAGACAATAGGGTAAGAGTGAGGTTTGGTGCACCATAGAACCTGATTGAAACCCCACAGCGGCCATTTTTTTGCCACTGACCGTTCCAAGTCCGTAGCTCTATTGTCAACCCTTTTTATGTCAACATCTTTGTAGTTGTTGTTCATTTCTGTGCGTTTTTGTGCTTGACTGTGTCTTTGCGTGATACATTTACTGTTCGCCTTTTATATATAAATTTATTGAAAAACTTGAATGTACACTTTTAATTATTGAACTACTGTTGGAATTAACATATTGTTGTCATGTAGATGTCAAACATGTTAATATGTTAATGGCAGTAAACCATACGAACGAAAGAACGGGACAGATATACAGACAAGGCTAACACTATATGCCGGCCCACTTCACCTTCCTTTCTATCAACACTTTGAACACAACTGTTACTAATCGATTTAAAATTTCGATTTTAAATTTTGAGAGATATCGACAATTCTCTTCTTGATATCAACAATTCAATTCATGATATAGCTTAGTAATTTTAATTTCGGTTAATATTTCGCAAAATAAATAGTTTCTTATATTTATTTAGTTAATTATTATTACTAGTTTAATTTATGATATCGTTAATTGATTGTTTGATATCGCTCAATGAGGGGGACAGACAAGATAATGGTCGTTCATAAGTAATAATTCTTCATTTAACGATCATTTAATGTTCAATTAAATAATTTGATAGGATATAGACAGATTATTTTACCCAAAACGACTTTCAGACTATGGTAATTCTTCATCAAAAATCATCCTCCCCTTTCTCTCCCGACCCACGTCCCCTTGTCTCCCGCCCCGCCCCTTATATCCCGACCCCGCCTCCTTGTCTCCAGTACCCCACCCTCTTGTACCCTCTTGTACCCATCTTCTCAATAGATAATTATTTTCCGATGTCTCTAATGTGGATATAATGGTCAAATGAATATTATAATAACTATGTAGTTTTGAAATGTACCAAAACACGCTCACCTTTCATTTTAGTTATGTCCAGCTCTTGACTTTCCAACCGAGCAATGATAGTATTGTTGATATCAGCCTGTGCGTTCATCACATCTTGTGATAACCGAACACCTTGTTGTTGAAGTTCTGAAGAGACTTTTTTCATCAAGATTTTCTCTTCCTCAAACTCTGATTTCCTTCTTGTGTCTGCTTCATTAAATTCCGTTATCCCGTCGTTGATTCTCGTTTCCCAGAGCTTCATATTTTGTTGGTTAAGTTCTAATTGGTGCTCCATTCGGACGAGTTTCTCCAAAACCTTCTCTTCAAACTCATATTTGGAGCAAGCAGGCTCATGGTTGAGCCTTGACTCCGCGATGTTAAAGAGTGTCACAATAATGAAAACTGTTCTGTAAAGCATGATGCGCTTTGCACATGAAGCTATGAATGACTGAATGTTTTATTCAAGAGTGTTATTCTGGTAAATTTTCGTAAAATCTCTGCAAATGATATAAGGGTAGACACCACTAAACCAATACTGATTATTAGAATCTGTCTCCATTTGATCAGGATATTTAAGAATAGACGCAGGTCTACTGTATTAAAATACAGGCTTACTGGCGTAGGTCTACTGTACATGAATACATGCTATATATATTGTATTCGAACACAGATTAATTAGTTAAATGCCTACGGTCCTGGAGAAGGGACTAACTGTCGTATATGTATTGTAAACCTGCTAATTGGTTAAGGCGTATTTTATTGGAACATAGGCTAACTGGTGTAAGCCTACATTATTGGAACACAGGCACTGATAAGTAGGTGTAGGCCCACATACTGTACTGGAACACAGGCACTGATGAGTAGTTGTAGGCCCACGTAATGTACTGGAACACAGGCACTGATTAGTAGGTGTAGGCCCACGTCATGTACTGGAACACAGGCACTGATGAGTAGGTGTAGGCCCAGGTAATGTACTGGAGCACAGGCCCTGATGAGTAGGTGTAGGCCCACATGTTAACTAATGAAGCCATACATTATTGGAACAAAGGATATATGTCGTAGGCCTACATTTGTGTGCACAGGTTACCGATGTATGCCCACCGTATTACGACAAATAAAGAATGGTCATTGATATCATAAAAGTATAATTCGAACAGAAAATATAGCATTCAAGGACAACAGTTAACCAAAAACACGTATTTATGCATACAAAAATTGCTACGATAAATAAGAGGCAATGTATGTGACATCACACACATAAAAGGGTTGGCAATAATGCTAATAATGTTGGGAAGCGAAAACATACGGCAACGTTTTATACATTTAGTGTAGTGCTGCCTTTGCAACCATATGGCGCACGAATTCTGAAACGCAATTGTTCATATCTTAAAAATTATGCCATTGAAGCTTGAAGCCAACATTTAGATTGTAAAAATAAAGGAATTAACCTTAAACTTCACCCTTGATTAAGTATCAGTATATCATATAGGGTTTTTGGCATGAGATTAAACGGTGGATAACAAAATGTGTTCCGAATACCGCACCAAATGCTTTATATTTGAAAACAGGTATAGTACATGTTGTCCAAAAAAACGGGAACCTATAAAAACTTTGGTTAAACATTACATTTTTATAAACTAAAGAAATGCAATTTGTATACACTGTAGTTGACAGCTTGGCTCAATTTATAACGAGGCTGTTGCACGCATAACGAGTGATGCTAATATTTCCCACAAACCAAGCAAACACGCATCCTTTGATCATAGTTAGGTCGCAAAATGTCTCCTCATATTTCCAGTAAACTATTAAATCTTCCAATGAACATGGCAAACGAAATTTGAGATTCGCGAGGTCGATTGAAGGCGGGATATTTCAAGTATGCATGAATTTCAGAAAGGCGAGAAAATAACGCTTAATTAATGACTTACAACAATTTACTGTATGACATTGTATGTACGCTTATAAAACACGTTATCTGTCGTAGCTATACTAAATTGTGAATAAAAATACTTTAACCTAATCCAGTATGATAATATTGTTTATCTATAATCCTGATTGTTTTATTGTGTTTATCTATGATCCATTATTGTATTTATCTATGATCCGTTATTGTGTTTATCTATGATCCATTATTGTGTTTATCTATGATCCATTATGTGTTTATCTATGATCCATTATTGTGTTTATCTATGATCCATTATTGTGCTTATCTATGATCCAATGGTGTTGCACCTTATGCGATACCTCATGAACATTCTCAATACTTACTGGTCCTTTCGGTTCATCAATCACAATCTTTGTGGCTTTAAAGTAGAAAACCGCCGGTTCTAGGGGGCGTGAGAGGGGATGCACGTTATATTACCACTCATAAAAACACTCAAAACAACCGAGTCTGCTACTTTTCCGTCTTTTTTTGCTTCCAATGGATCCCCTTGTCAGCATAATTATATTGACATTATCACTAACGTTTGTGTGGCGGCTATTAAACGTCGCCCCGACTACAGTAGTTTTATTATTTACAGGTCCTTTGGGATCAACAAGCAAAACTTGCGTGGCTTTAAAGTAGCATACCGCTAAAGCGAATGCAAGGGCTCATGAGAAGTGGTGCACCTTATATTACCTCTCATGAACAGACTGAATAAAACCGTCTCTGCTACTTTTCCCTTGTTTATGTTCGTTTCTTCTTCCAACATGTCCAAGGGATCACATTTTCAGTATCTATTTATAGTATTTTAGTCATTCTCCAGTATGTTTAATAGTGTTTTAGGCGTGATCTAGTATGTTTTATGGTGTTTTATTTAATGTTTAGCTGTGCTTAGTGTGTTTTGTAGTGATTTAGCTATGCTTTAGTATGTTGTATAGTGCTTAGCTATACTCCAGTATGTTATATAGTGTTTCAACTATGCTCCAGTATGTTTTATAGTGTTGTAGCTATGTTCCAGTATGTTTTGTCGTGATTTAGCTATGATTCAGTATGTTTTATGGTGTTTTAGTTATGATCTAGTATGTATTTTATTTTAGCTATGGTACAGTGTATTTTCTCGTGTTTAGCTATGATTCTGTATGTTTTATAGTGTTTTAGATATGATTTAATATGTTTTATGTTGTTTTAGCTACGATCCAGTATGTTTTATGTTGTTTTAGCTACGATCTAGTATGTTTTATGTTGTTTTAGCTACGATCTAGTATGTTTTATGTTGTTATAGCTATAATCTAGTATGTTTTATGTTGTTTTAGCTCTCGTACAGTGTGTTTTATGTTGTTTTATCTATGGTACAGTGTGTTTTAAGTTGTTTTAGCAATGTTACAGTGTGTTTTAGCGTATTCCAGCTATGATCCGTTACATTTTATTTAATTGTATTTTCTTATCTGATCAGGATGAAGATTTACAATAGTCGAATATACATGCATAGCCTTATTACTGGAGTATCGTGTTCTGGAAGCTTAGTTTAACATTATTTATGTTACATCGGCTGTAAGGAAAGCTCTCTGAATTTATTTTAATCACTCAGGCTCTCCATGTCTTCTTGGGTAGAACCAGTCCAGTACTAAGCAAATGCAGATAAAGTGTCTTGCTCAGGGACACAACACATATGGTCACGGCGGGGATCGAACCCACAACCTTTCGATTATGGGTCCAACGCTCTACCACTAGACGCTTGGAAGGTTGTATCACCTCGAGTGGACGTACCATACGTGCATGATCTCAAGGGAGGCAACCTACAAAGGACACTCGGTAGAAATGGTATGTTTGACTATTGTAGACAACAATACTAGTAATATCCAAGTCTTTTGGGGACACCCTGTAGTAAACCTTCATATAAAGGACCCTCGGTAGAAGTGTTATGTTTGACTATTGTAGACAACAATACTAGTAATATCCAAGTCTTTTGGGGACACCCTGTAGGAAACCGTCATATAAAGGACACTCGGTAGAAATGGTATGTTTGACTATTGTAGACAACAATACTAGTAATATCCAAGTATTTTGGGGACACCCTGTAGTAAACTTTCATATAAAGGACACTCAGTAGAAATGATATGTTTGACTATTGTAGACAACAATACTAGTAATATCCAAGTCTTTTGGGGACACCCTGTAGTAAACCTTCATATAAAGGAAACTCGGTAGAAATGGTATGTTTGACTATTGTAGACAACAATACTAGTAATATCCAAGTATTTTAGGGACACCCTGTAGTAAACCTTCTAATTGACTTGTAGTTCATCTTGTACGTGAGAAAATCCACATATTTATGGGAATAATTATAAACATTGAAGTAGCAAAGTGAAACTTCTGCAATTTGGCATTTATTTCCCATACCTGCCAGATGTGTTCACCACGGGTCACATTACGCTGTTCGACGCAGCTGGAACACTATCGTGTTTATAGTGAATGTTTAAATAAACAAGCGCTCCAAATGAATTAATCAAAAGTTTTCTTTTTAAATTACTGACGTGGATGATTTATGTAACCATGCCATAATGCACTGACAGGAACTTGGATGTTTTTATAATTCTTGAAAATGCAACTTCAACAGGCAATCTTCAAAGCTCACCAAAGATATTGATGGACAAACATAAACTATAATAAAAACGTAATCGAAAACAATAGTATTGTATGAAATATTTCTTTCTGTATATTTTTCATATGCCATTTTTATTAAGAGGGTTTGTATATACTTTTTTGAGATATGACTTTCCGTTCGCAAACATCAAATACTATATGTATATATATACAGATGAAACCTGCAAATCATGCAACCTGCAAACATTGATCAATATTATTATATTTATTAAGAAAATTGTAATTATAATACTGTTTTACAAATAGTTTTTCTTTATTGTTGCAGCGTGATGTTTCTTGCTTCACTGAATTTGGACGAATGGTTCATTGGCAAATAGATGAGAAATGAAAATGATGAACAATGAAATCTTACAATTGAACCTGCATTATTGTGACATCATGGACACCGTTAGGATGTCATTGGTCCGAATACTTATACCATTGTTCGGGGCGCTTGTTTCAGCCAAAGCTTTTTCAGCAATAACATGAATACTTTTACACTACGTACACATATTACACATCGTTGGAACTGGCACTTTTAGTGGTAAATAAATATACCTTAGTATACCTGAAAATCGATTGAGAAATATATATTTTACAGCCTAAATGTTTTTTGATGGAGCTTTTCCCGTGTAACATCTTGTTGCTGGGACAGCAGAAATTAAAAAATCCTATATAACTTCAGTAGTTTGCTATTAAACTTACACCATGTCTTAAGTTACATTTGCCCAACACATTAAAACCAGTTTTGGATAAAAAACACTGATTTGTTTTTTTTTGATGCAGCAGAATGTTGCATTGAAAATGCCATATCAAAAACAACTTTTTAACCTGAAATTGTTATGTCTCAACCGATTTTGAAAAGTAAGGTATTTTTATTTACGACTAACACTGTCTGTTTCGTTGATATACAACTACCTTAGGTAATAGTCGAATTCATCTAGTCCAAACAAACTTTGGCTGAAACAAGTGCCCGATACATTAGTGTTTCTTTTAAAGAAACTAACCCGCCAAATAATGGGAATATTACACTTCGACCAAAAAAAAGGTGTGTTTCCTATTGCATGCTCTAAAAAATAGGGTACGTCGGGTTTTTTTTCTGTTTTTTTTTGGAGCCAGATATTGTGAGATTCTACATGTATTTATCTCATAAACCACATACAATAAATACTGATAAAGGTGATCCTTTGAGAGCAACAAACACAATTCAGGGAATAAAGCAGCAGACTCGGTTTTATTGAGTCTGTTCATGAGAAGTAATGAAAGCAGCAACACTTCTCACGCCCCCTAGCACCGACTTAAGCGGTATTCTACTTTAAAGCCACCTATATTGGGCTCGTTGGTCCCAAAGGACCAGTAAAAAATAACACTACTGATTTGTAGCACGGGGAGCCTTTTTACAGCCGCCACACTGCACTAAATGAACGCTAGGGTGCATGTTAGTAAATACTGATAAAGGTGATCCTTTGAGAGCAACAAACACAATTCAGAGAATAAAGCAGCAGACTCGGTTTTATTGAGTCTGTTCATGAGAAGTAATGAAAGAAGCAACACTTCTCACGCCCCCTAGCACCGGCTTAAGCGGTATTATACTTTAAAGCCACCTATATTGGGCTCGTTGGTCCCAAAGGACCAGTAAAAAATAACACTACTGATTCGTAGCACGGGGAGACTTTTTACAGCCGCCACACTGCACTAAACGAACGCTAGTGTGCATGTTAATAAATACTGATAAAGGTGATCCTTTGAGAGCAACAAACACAATTCAGAGAATAAAGCAGCAGACTCGGTTTTATTGAGTCTGTTCATGAGAAGTAATGAAAGAAGCAGCACTTCTCACGCCCCCTAGCACCGGCTTAAGCGGTATTCTACTTTAAAGCCACCTATATTGGGCTCGTTGGTCCCAAAGGACCAGTAAAAAATAACACTACTGATTCGTAGCACGGGGAGACTTTTTACAGCCGCCAGACTGCACTAAATGAACGCTAGTGTGCATGTTAATAAATACTGATAAAGGTGATCCTTTGAGAGCAACAAACACAATTCAGAGAATAAAGCAGCAGACTCGGTTTTATTGAGTCTGTTCATGAGAAGTAATGAAAGAAGCAACACTTCTCACGCCCCCTAGCACCGGCTTATGCGGTATTCTACTTTAAAGCCACCTATATTGGGCTACAAGTTGATGATACAACTGAAAGTTTCTCTGTGATGTCAGTTTACCTTGATATATTGTGATAAATCATTGTTCATAATGTTTTTATTTTTTTTTATTTTTAATTTTATTAAAGGGACACTGTCCGTAAGTAAGCAGATATTGAGCATAACCAAATAACCGTCTGACTTTTATTCAGTGAAATGTATACATGAAAATATGAGTATAGACCCTAAGAAGTCTGTAGTAATACATTCGTGAGTTTGAAAAAAAAGAAGCTTTAATTATTATTTGTAAATAAAGTGGGACCTCCAATATTTACCTTTTCTTTTTTTTGTACCGCGATTGAATTCCGTCAAACAATCTTGCATTTAATTAGTAAATATTCAATAATGTTTAGTGAGTAATGTTTGCGAACATAATTAGTGTGTGTTTTATAAGCTAAAAGTTACGGACTAAATTTTGTTTTTTCCATAAAAAGTTTTAGGTTCGGCCCCTTAAAAATAGGGTCGGTCGGGCCATTGGAAACACAGGTATTTATTTTTTTGCCTTAAGAAAAAGTTTACAAAAGCTCTATCCTGATGTTTAGGTCATATACTAATGCATATGTGCCGTTAAACGTATAGTTCTTTTGACATGTTTTAATTAAGATACCTGTGATTGAACATGCGTAAAATGAATTATGAGTTGGTAACTCGTAATTCGACGCACCAGTTTCGGGGGTTTACCCTGGATGGTTAAAACCGTTTATATTGTGTCTATAGAGTCTGGATTCTCAAAATATGTAAGTTATATATACACCTCCGCGTCAATAAGTTATATATACACCTCCGCGTCAATAAGTTATATATACACCTCCGCGTCAATAAGTTATATATACACCTCCGCGTCAATAAGTTATATATACACCTCCGCGTCAATAAGTTATATATACACCTCCGCGTCAATAAGTTTACAAACGGTGTACATCTGTTAATTTGGCTGTTGTTGGCACGATACCTACTTTAAAGTAGACCATATACATGTGCTTTGAAAAGTATTATACCATCATTGTAACAACGACGCATGCATGTCTACGTGCGTGCATTTTATTCCGTAAATAACATTTAACTTACGTGCATTTATATGTTTCTTCTCCAATGTATATACATTTTTTCTTAGCTTATGGATATATACTAATACATGTAAGGTTTCATCTGATGCGATTTCTTTTGTAGTGTGATGTTTGCTATTCAGCCATAACGTACAGTTGTTTTTCAGCCATAACATACAGTAGCTATTCAGCCATAACGTACAATAGTTACTCATCCATAACATACAATAGTTATTCAGCCATAACATACAGTAGCTATTCAGCCATAACGTACAGTAGTTATTCAGCCATAACGTACAATAGTTATTCAGCCATAACATACAGTAGTTATTCAGCTATAACATACAATAGTTATTCAGCCATAACACAACATACAATAGTTTATTCAACCATAACATACAATAGTTATTGAGCCATAACATACAGTAGTTATTCAGCCATAACATACAATAGTTATTCAGCCATAACGTACAATAAATTATTCAGCCATAACATACAATAGTTATTTAGCCATAACATACAATAGTTATTCAGCCATAACATACAATAGTTATTCAGCCATAATGTACAATAGTTATTCAGCCATAACGTACAATAATTATTCAGCCATAACATACAATAGTTATTCAGCCATAACATACAATAGTTATTCAGTCATAATGTACAATAGTTAGTCAGCCATAACATACACTAGTTAGTCAGCCATAACATAAATAGTTAGTCAGCCATAACATACAATATTTATTCAGCCATAACATACAATAGTTATTTAGCCATAACATACAATAGTTAGTCAGCCATAACATACAATAGTTAGTCAGCCATAAAAAACAGTAGTTATTCAGCCATAACATACAGTAGTATTCAGCCATAACATACAAATAGTTATTCAGCCATAAAAAACAGTAGTTATTCAGCCATATCATACAGTAGTTATTCAGCCATAACATACAATAGTTAGTCAGCCCATAAAAAACAGTAGTTATTCAGCCATAACATGCAATAGTTAGTCAGCCATAAAAAACAGTAGTTATTCAGCCATATCATACAGTAGTTATTCAGCCATAACATACAGTAGTTATTCAGCCATAACATGCAGTAGTTAATGTAAGTGTTTTTCCACAAACAGAACAATTATCTAGAATTATTGCCAATAAAATGTTATAATATGCACACATCACTTTTAAATTTCATCGGATGTTGTTGAATTTATGTGTTTGATCATAGTCATGTAACTGTATGTTTGTAATGGCAATATGTTGATCAATCAGTCATGTAACTGTATGTTTGTAATGGCAATATGTTGCCTCATCAGTCATGTAACTGTATGTTTGTAATGGCAATATGTTGATCATTAGTCATGTAACTGTATGTTTGTAATGGCAATGTGTTGATCATCAGTCCATGTAACTGTATGTTTGTAATGGCAATATGTTGCCTCATCAGTCATGTAACTGTATGTTGTAATGGCAATATGTTTGCCTCATCAGTCATGTAACTGTATGTTTGTAATGGCAATATGTTGCTCATAGTCATGTAACCTGTATGTTTGTAATGGCAATATGTTGCCTCATCAGTCCATGTAACTGTATGTTTGTAAATGTCAATATGTTGCCTTCATCAGTCCATGTAACTGTATGTTTGTAATGTCAATATGTTCCCTCATCAGTCATGTAACTGTATGTTTGTAATGGCAATAAGTTGATCATCAGTCATGTAACTGTATGTTTGTAATGGCAATATGTTGCCTCATCAGTCATGTAACTGATGTTTGTAATGGCAATATGTTGCCTCATCAGTCATGTAACTGTATGTTTGTAATGTCAATATGTGCCTCATCAGTCATGTAACTGTATGTTTGTAATGTCAATATGTTCCCTCATCAGTCATGTAACTGTATGTTTTGTAATGGCAATATGTTGATCATCAGTCATGTAACTGTATGTTTGTAATGGCAATATGTTGCCTCATCAGTCATGTAACTGTATGTTTGTAATGGCAATATGTTGCCTCATCAGTCATGTAACTGTATGTTTGTAATGGCAATATGCTGCCTCAACAGTCATGTAACTGTATGTTTGTATGGCAATATGTTGATCATCAGTCATTGTAACTGTATGTTTGTAATGGCAATATGTTGCCTCATCAGTCATGTAACTGTATGTTTGTAATGGCAATATGTTGCCTCATCAGTCATGTAACTGTATGTTTGTAATGTCAATATGTTGCCTCATCAGTCATGTAACTGTATGTTTGTAATGTCAATATGTTCCCTCATCAGTCATGTAACTGTATGTTTGTAATGGCAATATGTTGGTCATCAGTCATGTAACTGTATGTTTGTTATGGCAATATGTTGGTCATCAGTCATGTAACTGTATGTTTGTAATGGCAATATGTTGCCTCATGTTGATCATCAGTCATGTAACTGTATGTTTGTAATGGCAATATGTTGATCATCAGTCCATGTAACTGTATGTTTGTAATGTCAATATGTTCCCTCATCAGCATGTCAACTGTATGTTTGTAATGGCAATATGTTGGTCATCAGTCATGTAACTGTATGTTTGTATGGCAATATGTTGGTCATCAGTCATGTAACTGTATGTTTGTAATGGCAATATGTTGCCTCATGTTGATCATCAGTCATGTAACTGTATGTTTGTAATGGCAATATGTTGGATCATCAGTCATGTAACTGTATGTTTGTAATGTCAATATGTTCCCTCATCAGTCATGTAACTGTATGTTTGTAATGGCAATATGTTGGTCATCAGTCATGTAACTGTATGTTTGTTATGGCAATAGTTGGTCATCAGTCATGTAACTGTATGTTTGTAATGGCAATATGTTGCCCTCATGTTGATCATCAGTCATGTAACTGTATGTTTGTAATGTCAATATGTTCCCTCATCAGTCATGTAACTGTATGTTTGTAATGGCAATATGTTGGTCATCAGTCATGTAACTGTATGTTTGTTATGGCAATATGTTGGTCATCAGTCATGTAACTGTATGTTTGTAATGGTCAATATGTTCCCTCATCAGTCATGTAACTGTATGTTTGTAATGGCAATGTGTTGATCATCAGTCATGTAACTGTATGTTTGTAATGGCAATATGTTGCCTCATCAGTCATGTAACTGTATGTTTGTAATGGCAATATGTTGATCATCAGTCATGTAACTGTATGTTTGTAATGGCAATATGTTGCCTCATCAGTCATGTAACTGTATGTTTGTAATGGCAATATGTTGATCATCAGTCATGTAACTGTATGTTTGTAATGGCAATTATGTTGATCATCAGTCATGTAACTGTATGTTTGTAATGTGTTGATCATCAGTCATGTAACTGTATGTTTGTAATGTGTTGATCATCAGTCATGTAACTGTATGTTTGTAATGTGTTGATCATCAGTCATGTAACTGTATGTTTGTAATGTGTTGATCATCAGTCATGTAAACTGTATGTTTGTAATGTGTTGATCATCAGTCATGTAACTGTATGTTTGTAATGGCAATGTGTTGATCATCAGTCGTGTAACTGTATGTTTGTAATGTGTTGATCATCAGTCATGTAACTGTATGTTTGTAATGGCAATGTGTTGATCATCAGTCGTGTAACTGTATGTTTGTAATGGCAATATGTTGAGCATCAGTCATGTGACTGTATGTTTGTAATGGCAATATGTTGATCATCAGTCATGTGACTGTATGTTTGTAATGTTAATATGTTGATCATCAGTCATGTAACTGTATGTTTGTAATGGCAATATGTTGGTCATCAGTCATGTAACTGTATGTTTGTAATGTTAATATGTTGATCATCAGTCATGTAACTGTATGTTTGTAATGGCAATATGTTGCCTCATCAGTCATGTAACTGTATGTTTGTAATGGCAATATGTTGATCATCAGTCATGTAACTGTATGTTTGTAATGGCAATATGTTGCCTCATCAGTCATGTGACTGTATGTTTGTAATGGCAATATGTTGATCATCAGTCATGTAACTGTATGTTTGTAATGGCAATATGTTGCCTCATCAGTCATGTAACTGTATGTTTGTAATGGCAATATGTTGATCATCAGTCATGTAACTGTATGTTTGTAATGGCAATATGTTGCCTCATCAGTCATGTGACTGTATGTTTGTAATGGCAATATGTTGGTCATCAGTCATGTAACTGTATGTTTGTAATGTTAATATGTTTGATCATCAGTCATGTAACTGTATGTTTGTAATGGCAATATGTTGCCTCATCAGTCATGTAACTGTATGTTTGTAATGGCAAAATGTTGATCATCAGTCATGTAACTGTATGTTTGTAATGGCAAAATGTTGATCATCAGTCATGTAACTGTATGTTTGTAATGGCAATATGTTGATCATCAGTCATGTAACTGTATGTTTGTAATGGCAATATGTTGATCATCAGTCATGTAACTGTATGTTTGTAATGTTAATATGTTGATCATCAGTCATGTAACTGTATGTTTGTAATGGCAATATGTTGCCTCATCAGTCATGTAACTGTATGTTTGTAATGGCAAAATGTTGATCATCAGTCATGTAACTGTATGTTTGTAATGGCAAAATGTTGATCATCAGTCATGTAACTGTATGTTTGTAATGCCAAAATGTTGATCATTAGTCATGTAACTGTATGTTTGTAATGGCAATATGTTGATCATCAGTCATGTAACTGTATGTTTGTAATGGCAATATGTTGATCATCAGTCATGTAACTGTATGTTTGTAATGTCAATGTGTTGATCATCAGTCATGTAACTGTATGTTTGTAATTGCAATATGTTGCCTCATGTTGATCATCAGTCATGTAACTGTATGTTTGTAATGGCAATGTGTTGATCATCAGTCATGTAACTGTATGTTTGTAATGGCAATATGTTGGTCATCAGTCATGTAACTGTATGTTTGTAATGGCAATATGTTGATCATCAGTCATGTAACTGTATGTTTGTAATGGCAATATGTTGATCATCAGTCATGTAACTGTATGTTTGTAATGGCAATATGTTGGTCATCAGTCATGTAACTGTATGTTTGTAATGGCAATATGTTGATCATCAGTCATGTAACTGTATGTTTGTAATTGCAATATGTTGATCATCAGTCATGTAACTGTATGTTTGTAATGGCAATATGTTGATCATCAGTCATGTAACTGTATGTTTGTAATGGCAATATGTTGCCTCATCAGTCATGTAACTGTATGTTTGTAATGGCAATATGTTGATCATCAGTCATGTAACTGTATGTTTGTAATGGCAATATGTTGGTCATCAGTCATGTAACTGTATGTTTGTAATGGCAATATGTTGGTCATCAGTCATGTAACTGTATGTTTGTAATGGCAATATGTTGATCATCAGTCATGTAACTGTATGTTTGTAATGGCAATATGTTGGTCATCAGTCATGTAACTGTATGTTTGTAATGGCAATATGTTGCCTCATCAGTCATGTAACTGTATGTTTGTAATGGCAATATGTTGATCATCAGTCATGTAACTGTATGTTTGTAATGGCAATATGTTGATCATCAGTCCTGTAACTGTATGTTTGTAATGGCAATATGTTGATCATCAGTCATGTAACTGTATGTTTGTAATGTCAATGTGTTGATCATCAGTCATGTAACTGTATGTTTGTAATTGCAATATGTTGCCTCATGTTGATCATCAGTCATGTAACTGTATGTTTGTAATGGCAATGTGTTGATCATCAGTCATGTAACTGTATGTTTGTAATGGCAATATGTTGATCATCAGTCCTGTAACTGTATGTTTGTAATGGCAATATGTTGATCATCAGTCATGTAACTGTATGTTTGTAATGTCAATGTGTTGATCATCAGTCATGTAACTGTATGTTTGTTATTGCAATATGTTGCCTCATGTTGATCATCAGTCATGTAACTGTATGTTTGTAATGGCAATGTGTTGATCATCAGTCATGTAACTGTATGTTTGTAATGGCAATATGTTGGTCATCAGTCATGTAACTGTATGTTTGTAATGGCAATATGTTGCCTCATCAGTCATGTAACTGTATGTTTGTAATGGCAATATGTTGATCATCAGTCATGTAACTGTATGTTTGTAATGGCAATATGTTGATCATCAGTCATGTAACTGTATGTTTGTAATGGCAATATGTTGGTCATCAGTCATGTAACTGTATGTTTGTAATGGCAATATGTTGATCATCAGTCATGTAACTGTATGTTTGTAATGGCAATATGTTGATCATCAGTCATGTAACTGTATGTTTGTAATGGCAATATGTTGATCATCAGTCCTGTAACTGTATGTTTGTTATGGCAATATGTTGGTCATCAGTCATGTAACTGTATGTTTGTAATGGCAATATGTTGATCATCAGTCATGTAACTGTATGTTTGTAATGGCAATATGTTGATCATCAGTCATGTAACTGTATGTTTGTAATGGCAATATGTTGCCTCATCAGTCATGTAACTGTATGTTTGTAATGGCAATATGTTGATCATCAGTCATGTAACTGTATGTTTGTAATGTCAATATGTTGATCATCAGTCATGTAACTGTATGTTTGTAATGGCAATATGTTGATCATCAGTCATGTAACTGTATGTTTGTAATGGCAATATGTTGATCATCAGTCATGTAACTGTATGTTTGTAATGGCAATATGTTGATCATCAGTCATGTAACTGTATGTTTGTAATGGCAATATGTTGCCTCATGGGCCAGTCTGGCCTAATGCCAATTTGAAAAACATTTTCCAAATGGTCTCTCAAAGCCTCAAGCTAGAGTGACCATTTAAAGACAGTAAAATGGAGACAAATTAACATGTCCTACTCATTTACAGTAACCATTCATAAGTATATTAAACTAATATACCTAATCAGATCAACGGGTGAACCTCATTTACTGTAACTAAACATCCATATATTAATGTATCCAATCACATAAGTTAACACTAATATTTCGACGTTTTTTTTAAACAAAATCTATTGAAATCACAATTTACGTGTTACACCACAAACATCACACGCTACTGTCCATGTCTTTACAAAAAATACAATCCTCGCTTCTTCGCAAGACGGGCATCCGACTTTAGACAACTCCTGTAAATGGTAAAAAAAGTAACAGTAGATATAAAAGTCGAACAGGACAATCTAGGAGGAGGAGGAGGAGGGTCCGTGCATCTGTGATGGCTATGAACATAAGGCCCCTCACCTGAGGAGAAGGGTCCGTATATCTGTGATGACTATGAACATAAGGCCCCTCACCCGAGTATCCTACATCAAATCACAAAAACAGTTCCATATCTTATATGTATATTAATACTATGAACATGAGGCCCTCACCTGAGGAGGAGGGTCCGTATATCAAATCACAAAACCAGTTCCATATTTTATGTGTATATCATTACTAATAGCATGTAAAATGCCATTTAACATATACTCAGTTGCAAAAGAAAGTGGACACTGACTTTTGTTTAGATTTCATTGTATAACGTTTTTTTAGAATTAAATTGATAAATTCCAAAATGAATGTGCCATGTTTGGTACCAACGTTTTTACCATTGCATTGCCAATATCATGTTGCCATTTGTTTTTCAAAAGGTCGAATCATTAAGGGACTGTCTCTTGATAAAGAGAATAGGGTGTAAAGTGAAATTTTCAAAGTTTCCAGTATCTTTTGCAACTGAGTATATCAATAACTATGGTGTTAATGTTCATTTTGGTGAATTTGATCTTTTGACCTTGACTTCTGATCCAGGGTTCAAACCTTGAGTTAGAAGCATTCTGTGTCATCTACACATCCAAGGCAACCACTGTTTCAAATATGAACGCCCTTCGTCAATTCATATAGTTGGAGTTTAAGTACCGATACAACAATACAAATGCATGATGACCCATATGACCATAAGTCCCCACCCTGGGAGGAGTGGCCTACGTCAAATCACAAAATCCGATCAATATTATATATCATTACGTTAACTAATAAAGGAGGAGTTC
The DNA here is from genome assembly GCA_037043455.1 of Cyrtodaria siliqua. Lineage (NCBI taxonomy): Eukaryota > Metazoa > Mollusca > Bivalvia > Adapedonta > Hiatellidae > Cyrtodaria > Cyrtodaria siliqua. The sequence goes on from JAWPHD010000343.1 coordinate 73,650, forward strand.
AGGTAACGAGCAACCGACTAACGGAATGATGTCACGGACGCACGGACGGGACCAACCACAGTATATACTTTTTTTTTCATTCGAAAAGGACGGATATAACAAAACATCAAAGTACTAATTCGAAACATGTGTCAGGATTGCCGTGCGTCCCTTTCAACCGGAAGATATAGTATGGGAATTATCAGTTGACTTACCATTGCATGCATTGCACGTATTTGCACAAAGCTTGACAAGGTCTTTATCTTGACAAACAATGTCTGCTACTGATATACAATCATACCCTGGGACATCTTGACATGTGGGACCTGTAATGGTATCGTACATTCATTTATCTGCGGTTTCTACACACGTGGGACCTGTAATGGTATCGTACATTCATTTATCGGCGGTATCTACACACGTGGGACCTGTAATGGTACCATACATTCATTTATCTGCGGTATCAAAACACGTGGGACCTGTAATGGTATCGTACATTCATTTATCTGTCGTATCTACACACGTGGGACATGTAATGGTATCGTACATTCATTTATCTGCGGTATCTACACACGTGGGACCTGTAATGGTACCGTACATTCATTTATCGGCGGTATCTACCCCGTGGGACCTGTAATGGTATCGTACATTCATTTATCTGCGGTATCTACACACGTGGGATCTGTAATGGTACCGTACATTCATTTATCTGCGGTATATACACACGTGGAACCTGTAATGGTACCGTACATTCATTTATCTGCGGTATATACACACGTGGAACCTGTAATGGTACCGTACATTCATTTATCTGCGGTATATACACACGTGAGGCCTGTAATGGTACCGTGCATTCATTTATATGCGTTATATATACACGTGGGACCTGTAATGGTATCGTACATTCATTTATTTGCGGTATATATACACACGTGGGGCCTGTAATGACATCGTACATGCATTTATCTGCGGTATCTACACACGTGGGACATGTAATGGTATCGTACATGCATTTAATTGCGGTAAATATACACACGTGGGACTTGTAATGGTATCGTACATGCATTTATCTGCGGTATCTACACACGTGGGACATGTAATGGTATCGTACATTCATTTATCTGCTGTATCTACACACGTGGGATCTGTAATGACATCGTGCATTCATTTATCTGCGGTATCTACACACGTGGGACCTATAATGGTATCGTACATGCAATTATCTGCGGTATCTACACACATGGGACATGTAATGGTATCGGACATGTATTAATTACATACGTAGGGGCTGTACTGTTTCCAATCTCATTAAAGCTACAGACGTTATACTTACACTTGTACTAATTCATTAATATGAACTAGTCACGGGTGAAATAGTTTCAATTCGACGAGCAAAAGTCGGTATATTCGGTATATAAGCCAGAATCGACGCGTAAAATATCACATTTTATCTAACCTCCGTGTAGGTAACATACATCGATCAATATACGGCTTCCAATTATATGTCATGAACAAAACTGCCCATGAACGAGATTTGAACCAGTAACGTTTAGCTTTTACTTGTACTTGTTGATGTAGCTATAACCACTCGGCCGGTACGTAGTATATAACTTTTAGCACTAAATAGGTACTACGCAGTAACTAGCGCAGATACACACACACAATTAAACTATCGAGATAATCCTAGTTTTAGTTTGATAACAGATTTTATTACATCACGCATAGTTAATTTACATGTGCCACATGATGCACTATATACTGATACGTATGAGGTGATTTCAGATATGTAAAGTTATTTTGCCTTATTATAAATGGTACTAAATATACCGTATTTTCAAGAAATCCCTATGTTCAAGTCCCGAGAGAGGCAATTTTTTTTCTTCAGGTTATTATATGTACGATGTGCACTACTCGACGTCTATACAGTAAATGATGTCTTGCGCGTGTGTGTGTAGTTCTAAGGTTTATAGTCCGTCCGCCAACGAACACGTCAAGGTAAATGTCTTGCGTTAAATTTGATCGCTTAAATACCCGATTTCGCCAAGAGCTGGTGAACACGAAGTTACAAAGGAACACACGCCTACAAACAGAAATCGGTTTAATACAGCTGCGTGAAGTTGGCTCACATACGACCATCGACATTCGACATACGACATTCGACATTCGACATACGACATTCAAAAACATCCTTCAAAGTGAATGTCGTTTCACGCGACATACAACATTCGACATTCAAAAACATCCTTCAAAGTGAATGTCGTTTCACGCGACATACAACATCCTACATACGACATACAACATACGACATTCGACATACGACATTCGACATTCGACATACGAGTTTCGACATACGACATTTAAAAGCATCCTTCAAAGTGAATGTCATTTCACGCGACATACGATCTACGATATTCGACATACAACATTCGACATACGACATTCGACATACGACATACGACATTAGACATACGACATTCGATATACGATATTCGACATACGACATTCAAAAGCATCCTTCAAAGTGAATGTCATTTCACGCGACATACGACATTCGAAATACAACATTCGACATACGACATTCGACATACGACATACGACATTCGACATTCGACATGCGATATTTGACATTCAAAAATATTGTTAAATGTGAATGTCGTTTCACGCGGCGGACAACATTCGACATACGACATTCAACATTATATCCTGAAAGGAAAAAGAAACGCATAAACAAAAAATTGCCATTACTACACTATTAAATACATGTAATTCCACGTAATCCCAAAGTGTTTTGTACAAAAAGGGGCTACGACTAATAACAGAAAGGACAACTCTGTCATGTAGTAGACCTTTTAATCAAAGTATACTTTGTTACACGAAATGCTGAAGTTTCGCTTGAAAGAGTCAAACCATTTCAGTATTGTGTTCTATGTTAAGAGTTTGCAACGTTTGCTCACCTGCTTGAGCCAAATGCGCATTCTGTTGATAATGCAACTTTAAAGGGGTAATCATTGGTGTGATCGGTGTTGTTTAAACATTCTTTCCGAAAGGACAGGCTTAGTGTTGCCCTGTACCATTCTATTAGCAGTAGCATATTAAACATACAATATATAGAGAAAATACCCATTATGCGTTTCTTTTTCGTTTCAGTATACATACGACATTCGACATACGACCTTCGACACTCGACATACGACATTCAACATACAACATTCAAAGCATCCGTCAAAGTGAATGTCGTTTCACGCGACATACAACATACGACATTCGACATACGACATTTGACATACAACATTTAAAAGCATCCTTCAAAGTGAATGTCGTTTCAGGCGAAATAAAACATTCGACATACGACATTCGGCATACGACATTCAAAAACATCCTTCAAAGTGAATGTCGTTTCACACGACATACAACAATACAGGGTCTGTAGCTTTAAGGACCTATTTCCAGCCAATTGTATTTAGTGGAGAGAATATGTGTATAGGTAACTTTAAATCAATGTAAGACATACAATTGTATGAGCAAATGATGTTATTTAATTTTGTATCATAAGATGAGGCCCTCCAAATGCAACTTTCGTTTGAAGTCAACCTATCAAATTTATAGAAAGAATATATTTCAGTTTTGTAATTAGTCAACAGTTGTAGTTTCTTTTAAGACCTGATGACCTTTGAAAATCGAGGTTGTATAAACACATTAGGTTGAATGTTCCTTTACCTATGGTTAAATTTCTCGTTCTAGGACGGTACCCTTCGACTTAATATAGCCTTTAATTCATATGTTATACGCTGACATTTTCTTGTTGATAATTTCATTTATAGTGACGGAATACTTCTAAGTATAGCTAATTGAATTGAACTGGATTTTATAGTGGCATTAACAGCTGAATCATATGGCGTCTTTCCTGTTTCCATTGGAATCCCCAATTTCCCCGGAATAGTCGTGCTCCTGGGTAGAACCATCGACGTTCCGCAAGCCATCAGCCATGAGGGGTCGAACCCACAGCGGTGAGAGGCAAATGATTTCAAGTCAGACTCTAAGCACTCGGCCACGGACGCCTCAGTTACTATATACTCCTGGTATGTAAAATATACAAAAACAAACAACAACAACAACAACAAAAATCATGTTAGGCTATATATGACGGAAGTTGTTTTGGTGATGGAGGCAGACGACCCATTTTCCGCGGGTAGAACCAATAAACTGAGTTTTAAATAATATATAATTGCCCGAAAAATATCAAGAAGCTGTTTAAGTAATTTTATCTCACCTGCTGAAGAAGCAACAGTTGTTGTAGGAACCCCGTGATCTTTCGTTGTCGTGCTGTCCGTGCACAAACCACAAGTACGTGGACAAAACCGACGGGACAGGTCCGCTTCATTGCATATAATTTCGAGCAAATCAGGTATGGAACAGTTGTACTGCGGGTCATCGATGCAATAATTGGGTTCTGTTTCAGATAAATACATTTATTCTATGCTGAGCAGTGGAATGTGGATTTTAGCAATGAAATGAAAGTGGTATTTCATACGTGTGAAATATAGAGTTTTATTTTTTTACTGCCGGAAATATTTATTTTTCAGTATCAAAAACAATTTATTTTTATTTGTTTAGAAAATAACTGTTTAATATATATCATTGACTGTAAATGGTATAACTAAGAAAATTGAGCCATAGTTTTTAAAACTGGTCAAGTATTTCAGAATTCAGAAGATTTTTCAAAAAAAGATCTTAAGAAAGTTGTTATAATGACTCATTTTCTCATTCATTCATTCATTCATTCATTCATTCATTCATTCATTCATTCATTCATTCATTCATTCATTCATTCATTCATTCATCCATCCATCCATTCATTCATTCATTCATTCATTCATCCATCCATTCATTCATTCATTCATTCATTCATTCATTCATTCATTCATTCATTCATTCATTCATTCATTCATTCATTCATTCACCGGTATAAGTTCGATAGCCATTGGCGTCACTAGTCACATGATTAACTTGAGATACTAGATTATTAGAAATAATAACATTAGTTTAATACATTTTATGTTTAATTTATCACCTTTGAACTTTGCTTAAGTAATGCCGTCGAAGGAAACGGAGAATACTGGGCTGGTTGCATGATTAAATAGTAGATATAAAATAGTATCTCCTTTGCTTATTCAGTAGTCGGGAAGGATTGCGTTTGCTTTATATGTACTGTATAGTTCGCGTAAGCGATCTGGGTTCAGTTTGACTTATGTCATGTGACAATAACAGACTGGCGCACGTCTGTGATGAGAGATTGCTATATCTTATAGATGTAGTTTCTTATATATCGTATTATAGGTTGAAGGAGAAGTGTTTGTTATTAATTACTGTTAATAAGGTCAGTCAGTCGGTCGTCCAGTGGCTACGCCCATCTCGATGTTTAAATTAAGCAACGCGATGAGACCATTATCTATCACTAACTGTATGCTATATATTTATATGTGTTCAAATGTCATTTATGACTGATTGAAAATAATGTATAAAACTATGTACGGTTAATTTGGGATGGCCTCGACCCCAGTTGACCTATGACGAGGAAATAAAAGCGTCTTCTTCAATACAATGTATTCCGATTTCGATTATTTTGTCAAGTTGTATACTGTTCTAAATGCTTGTTTTTATGCAATTGTTTTGTGTATATCATATCCTGAAGAAGGCTATAAAAACCGAATGACCCCGATATAGATTTGTTTTTTCAGCACTGTCTTGTTAATGTTTTCTCAACAAAAATCGCAAGCAAACCTAGGTCTGAAAATAAAACCCTTTGAAAGTTTCCGCTGTTTGTTATGCTATTAATATGCTTTTAATTATGCTATCAATTATGCTTTTAATTATGCTGTCTAGGATTCAGGATTCAGAACTAACTATTCCCATGAGGCGATAATATTGCCGACGGAAACACATTTTTATATGTTTTAACGTTTAAGCTTTAAAAGGGACACATTGTAACCTTGAAGTATTTATCAAGCATTGAAATTAGCAAATCGAACTATTATGTTTTGACTGCTTTCAAATATTCAAATAAAAAGAAATACTATTTCAAGATTTCAGATTTTCTTCGTTTCTCTATTTTTGGTTTAAATGTATTATTGGTTCGATATAATTAACAATTAGTAATATGAAAAAAAAACAATTCGCTTTGACCTAGTGAAATAAGTATTAGATAGATCGATCTGTTTTTCCAAATGTCCAATAGACTTAAAAGCCCATGAGGATACAAAATACAATTACGAAGCATGGCAACAGGGTAGGTATTACAAACAATACATGTTCAAATATGCAGTTTATCTTAACTGAGCTGATACAATGAGAAGGCGTTTATATAACACTTCCTTGCATAAATCAATTACAATTCATCACAATTTCCTTAACACATGTATGATATCACATGAGTAAAATAAAACAGCTTGTTATCCGTATGATAAACATTTATCACATAATGTAAATATTAGTACAGATATACATGTCTATTAATCCAACACGGATTTTTAATAGTTATTAATAGTTGCAATTTAATTGGTGATTACTTTTACTTAGTTTGTTTACCACAGACTTTAAATAAACAATGACATAGATACCCGTTGTTGAGTAAAGACAAGTTAGTAATGACTTGCAACATGCAAGTTATGTAGAAAATATAACGGGACGCCCGAGTTTTTAAAACATCAAGGTGTCCGTGTGGCCCTGTACTTATCAATTTATCAATACAGAATGTCAAACATGGACAAATGCAAACATATCTATGTCTTTTGCAATGATGTGGGAGAACTTTTATTGCATATATTCGATGTTAGAAATAATTACTCTATACCAGCAACTATGGGAGCAAAATGCCTGCCCCTAATTATGAATCATTATCTACCATAGTTTTATTTTAATAAATACTGAAAATAGGATCTCTTGGAAGCAACAGACACAAAAAACAGACTCGTTTTCTGTAGTCTTTTCATGGGAGGTAATATAGTGTGCAATTCCTCTCACGCCCTTAGCACCGGCTTCTTGCGGTATGCTACTTTAAAGTCACAAAGATTTGGTTTGAAGATCTCAAAGGATCAGTAAATAATAACACTACTGATTTTGTAGTCGGGGCGACTTTTTATGGCCCCACACAGCAACTAACGCTAGTTTGAATGTCAATATATACTGAAAAGGGGATCACTTGAAAGCAACAAACACTAACAAAAGAGAAAAGTAACAGACTCGGTGTTACTGAGTCTGTTCATGAGAAGTAACTGAGTGTGCAACACCTCTTACGCCCATAGCACCGGCTTAAGCGGTATTCTACTTTAAAGCTTCACATATTGAGTTTGATGATCCCAAGGGATCAGTAAGTAATACTTAATACAACGATGCCAAAATATGCAATTCATGTTTGTAAGTATGCTTGTAAGTATGTTTGCAAGTATGTTTGTAAGTATGTTTGTAAGTATGTTTGTTCACGCAACTTAACGAAAGTAGTCTTACCAAAAATGAAAGGAAAAAACATTATACATTGTTGAATGATAGTGGATGTCTGAAGATATAAGCTTAACGTTGCTTGACATTGTTCATATTATCATAATATATTATAAAGGCTTAACGTAGCATTTTTCAAATGGAATACTTCCGTTTATTTCGAAATACATAGTCCAGCATATTGACATAGTCCAACATATTGACATAGTCCAACATATTTACATAATCAATCATACTGACATGGTCCAACATATTGACGTACAACACTGATTGGATAAACATTATGTCAATACGGTCAATAAGTACGTGCTTTGTGTTTTAAGGTGCATGTATTTCATATTCATATATACATGATCATCTCTGTGTTATTTTTATATCGCCTTTCATCCTCCCTCGTTTGACTGATTATAGCTTTTCAGAGTTTCCATTATTATCACTGTCCCGTTTTATTGGGATGATAATATAGTAAAAGTGGAGCTAGAATCCAGTTTAAAGTCCTAGTGGTCCTCAGTTTCCACTAACCTCGCCAAGGCCCATTTTGTCAACCTTTATAATTTTAGATTTAATGTGAAAATAATACTTCATTTATAATAAGAAGTGTTCATATTAATATTTAACAAATACTTCAAGAAGGAAGAGCGTCCCTTTAAAATACAGGCTCAAATAATCATACATACCTGTTGTTGGTAAAACTGTTGCTGAGGTTGTCGACGATGATCCAGCAGGTGTGTATGAGGTGAAAATAAAGAATAAAAACTCAGCAGATGCACGTAAACACTATTAAAATCTAAAACACATTTATAATTTACATGGTTTTTCAAATGTTTGACCTAAAGAGGACTTAACAAGATTCGCATAACATTATGTCCCTACATTGTCAGCTGTCTGTGAACATTTCGACGCCGAGGAGTTGCAGATGGATAAAGCGGTAATAGTTAAAAACATTACGTTCACAAACAGCTGACAATACAGGCACATAGTGTTATGGGAATCTTGATTCACAGCTGACAATGTAGGCTCACAATGTTATGGCAATCTTGATTCACAGTTGACAATGTAGGCACACAGTGTTATGGGAATCTTGATTCACAGCTGACAATCTAGGCACACAGTGTTATGGGAATCTTGATTCACAGCTGACAATGTAGGCACACAGTGTTATGGCAATCTTGATTCACAGCTCACAATGTAGGCACACAGTGTTATGTCAATTTGAAAGAGCTTTTTCTTTTGTAAATTGTATAGAATGAACTATTCCCTTAAGGATAAACTAGAATATTAATTAGACATATTAGTTAAAACATTAAATCTATATCATGGTTTGCACACTGTTGCCCAGTGTGTCCTATACAATATATTGAGAAAAATCCTATTTCACTTCACACCAGATTTACTTTAGGTCATAGTAAAAACAACTCCGGATAGTCTTCATTATCATAGACATACCTTTATATTAGGAGTTCAATTAATTGTTAAACATTGAAATACTGAAATAACGATAACATATATCCACCCTTGTGTTGCAGGTCTCATGAAAGAACGATATCGTAACTGCACCCACGTGTTGCAAGAGTCATGAAAGAACGATAACATATATCCACTCCGTGTTTCAAGATCCATGAAAGAATGATAACATATATACACACCCCGTGTTGCAAGACCCATGAAAGAACGATACCGTACATGCAATTACGTGTAACGTGTATGCGCCAACGTGTTGTAAGATCCATGAAAGATCCACCCTTGAGTTGCAGGTTTCATGAATGAAAGATAACGTAAATGCACCAAAGTCTTGCAAAACCCGCGATAGAGCGATCATGTAATGCACCCACGTGTTGTAATGCACCCACGTGTTGCATGACCCATGAAAGAACGATAACTTACGTATGTAATTACGAGTTGCAAGACCCATGAAAGAACGATAACGTAATGCACCCACGTGTTGCAAGACCCATGAAAGAACGATAACGTAATGCACCCACATGTTGCATGACCCATGAAAGAACGATAACGTACGTATGCAATTACGTGTTGCAAGACCCATGAAAGAACGATAACGTATTGCACCCACGTGTTGCAAGACCCAGGAAAGAACGATAACGTATTGCACCCACGTATTGCAAGACCCAGGAAAGAACGATAACGAACATGCAATTACTAGTTTCATGTCCCATGAAAGAGCATTTACGGGTATGCGCCAACGTGTTGTAAGACCCATGAAAGAACGATAACGTATATCCAACCTTGAGTTGCAGGTTTTATGAATGAACGATAACGTAAATGCACCAAAGTGTTGCAAAACCCGCGATGGAGCGATAACGTATTGCACCCACGTGTTGCAAGACCCAGGAAAGAACGATAACGTACATGCAATTACGTGTTTCAAGACCCATGAAAGAACATTTACGGGTATGCGCCAACGTGTTGTAAGACCCATGAAAGAACGATAATATCCAACCTTGAGTTGTAGGTTTTATGAATGAACGATAACGTAAATGCACCAAAGTGTTGCAAAACCCGCGAATGAGCGATAACGTAATGCACCCACGTGTTGCAAGACCCAGGAAAGAACGATAACGTATTGCACCCACGTGTTGCAAGACCCAGGAAAGAACGATAACGTATTGCACCCACGTGTTGCAAAGCCCTGGAAAGAACGATAACGTACATGCAATTACATGTTTCAAGACCCATGAAAGAACAATAACGGGTATGCGCCAAAGTGGTGTAAGACCCATGAAAGAACGATAGGTTGCAGGTTTTATGAATGAACGATAACGTAAATGCACCAAAGTGTTGCAAAACCCGCGAAAGAGCGATAACGTAATGCACCCACGAGTTGCAAGACCAATGAAAGAACGATAACGTATTGCACCCACGTATTGCAAGACCCAGGAAAGAACGGAAACGTACATGCAATTACGTGTTGCAAAACCCACGAAAGAACGATAACGTAATGCACCGAAGTGTTGCAAGAACCATGAAAGAACGATAACGTAAATGCACCCGCGTGTTACAAGACACATGAAAGAACAATTACATTAATGTTCTCACCTGTTGCAAGACCCATGAAATAACAATACCTACATGTTGTAACACCACACTTGTCGCATGTTTTTTGGCAGTAGAGCATGGCCATGTTTATGTCGTTGCAGACGATAGAGATTAAATCAGGATCCGAACACCGGAAGGCTGAATTATCAGTACAATGGTCTACTGAAATTATTTAGCAGAACCCAATCGAAATTCGAACGCATAGCTATAGAAGTTTTATTTTGTTCTTCTACGTAAATAATCAGCAGAATCAAATCAGAATTCGAACTCATGTATACAGGATTTTTTTTTTAAATTCCAATTGTCTACTTTAAATTGAAGCAGACTCAAATTTGAATTCGAGCACGTGCATATAGTTGTGTTTCAATTCGAATCGTCTAAATATATCTGAATTCGAACTCATGGGTATATGAGTTTTATTCGGATATTCTACCAAAACAATTAATACAGAATCAAATCCTAATTCGAACACATGAATATAGAATTTTTATTCGAATGTTCTTATGAAATTATTTAGCACAATCTAATATGAATTCGAACATATACATGCATATATTATTATTCCTATGGTCTACTGGAACTACTAAGCTAGCTTGTAAATTGTCCATCAATAACAATTCTTGCTTAAGGTATTAGTAAATAGTAAAAAGACCAAAGGACATATGATTTCTATTTAAATTCAGCGTACGTTGAGTCAAATATACATTATCTCAAACGCACTACGTTTATACAGGTTTACCACCACCACTTGCAAGTATAGTCGAAGTTTCTATTATAAAAAGTATCCCCTCTTTCTTTGTTGAAAAGGGACATTATTCGTGCCGGGGTGGGGTGTGGGGATGGGGTGGGTGGAAATGGTCCATTTCTATTCGTTATAGTTATCGTGTGTATACGTAATGTATTCATAGATTATTGATGAAGATGTTTCTAATTTCGAATATTTGCATACACGTTGTTAGCAACTTTCAATTAAAACAGCTGTACCACTGACCTGTTTAATGGACAAACAAGAACTTTCTCGCATGTCTGATGAAACCACCTTTTCTGGTAGTCTTTCAAGTGGAATGTTATTTCTCTGTACAAAAATATTACACTGCTGCATTATATACACTTGAGTTAAAGTTGCGAGCAAATCATTCATATGTGATATTTTAACATTGGCGTCAATGGGGAATGGTCGGTTTCATACCCATACGACGGTGTACAACTTCCAGCAAACAACTATGACTGATTAGTTAAAATCAAACTTAGACCGATTCAAAACATTTTTCTTTTCATTGTTTTGTTGCTTTGTTAATTAAAAGATGCTTTGTTATTTAAACATAAATTAAGACATGATGCAGCAAATGCAAACCTGTGTGACTTTAAAAGGTGTACATGGCAATCCTGCTTAATTCACTAAGACCATAATCTTTTCGTAAATAAAATAACGAACTAATAACGACATTTCGACATTTCGAGGCCAATGAATGGATACATCAGTAATATGATAGTAGTAAAATTTATCAAAAAGGGGTGGTGTTTAAATTGTTGTACCACTGTACACCACCGATAATACACTCACTCCAAGTACACCCTATTCATACAGTACATTAAAAAAAACATGGATTTTCGATTATTTTTAGTCCGTTGTTTTTTGTTGTGTTCACATCAAAATTGTATTTTTATGTTAGCACACAAAAAAGAGTATGATAATGGACCTTTGGAAACGGCCGAAAACGACACATACGAAATATTGCAGTCTCGGTTTGATTGAGACTGTTCATGAGCGGTAGTGAAATATGTTAGCTACCGCTCACGCCCTCTAGCCCCGGGTTGAGCAGAACTCAATATTAATAAAATCAATAGTACACAATTTTAACCATTCCGAAGATGGCATGCATATGGCGGTGGCCATGGAGTTTATTGCTTCCCCATGTCGTACGGCGTATGGTCCCAGTATCTAATAAAATTAAATGCTCCGAAGAGCGAAATAAACATAATGGAATTTAGTTGACAAGAGGTTAACATATGGCGATACACAGTTGCATAAGATTTGATCTACTACTTTTAGTTCAAACAGATTTTTACATGAGGATCTGTAACATATCTAGAAATTAAAAAAAACACCAAGTGTTGCGTTTTTAAATGTTTTGTGTGTATGTACTACGATCTAAGGAGAGTTAAAGAAAATGAAAATAACTCTTTTTTTCATCTGCACTTACTCTGTGTAATTAAGGTGTGCGTTGTTGGCGTAGTTGTAACGGTCGTCGGCGGTGTGTTGATTTTGACAGTTGTCAGCTTATCGACTTAAATAAGAGGATACAGTTATGTGGATACAATACAAATACTTTTTGTAACATGAAACATTTAGCATACCCCGAATATACAGCATATACAGCACTGTATAACCCCGACACACTATTTATCACATTACTTGCAGCCATGACATATATATCACATTCCACTAGTGTTTCAAAAATTCAAATGAATGAAGCGTAATTTTGAAGTTATTTTAAACGTTTCACGTATCATAAGTGTTCCAATGGCTTTACATGCTTATTAAATATTTTCGATTAAAGCTCACATCTTGTTAAAGGGACTGACGATGATCTAGAAGAATTATAGGAAGGACACGTGTCAATTCAAATCATAATACATCTATCAGACTATGGTCCAGTTTCATGTTCAATGTACATATAAACTAATGTAGATACAATGAGCCATAGGATTTAATTAATGTTAATGACACCAATCACGCGTCTGGATTGTCTCCAGTCTCTTTAAAGAAACTAACCCGCCAAAAACGGCAACATTACACTACAAAACCGTGAGTCAAAACTCTGTCTAGGTGTTCAGGCCATTTCATTATGTATAAGTGGCGATTATTCACGGGTTCTTAAAATACCTGTGATTGAATATGCGTAAAATGAATTATGAGTTGGTAACTATTAAATCGACGCTCCAGTTTTGGGGTTCGGCCTGGCTGGTTAAAACCATTTATATTGTGTCTGTAGAGTTTGGATTCTCAAAATATGTAAGTTATATATTCACCACGTCGTCAGGAGTGTTAGAAACAGTGTACATACGATTTAAATGTTTGCTGTTGTTGGCGGGATAGCTAGTTTAAGTCAATCTTACCACAAATATAACACGTCTTGGGGCAGTACTTTGTGGCTAGGTTAACGTCCTGGCAGACGACCGCTTTCGTGCTTTCATCAGAACATGGGAAATTCGGGGCATCCATACAGTCATTGTTTACAACTGGTAAGTAGGAAGTAGTCAATAATTTTTAAAAAAGGGCAAACAACAACAACAACAACAACACATATTTTCCTTCCAGTTCAATCAACAGCAGCCATCCAAACAGAGAATTTGTTTTAACGAATGCTGTACATACTTCAAGGTTCATCTAAAGTCCCAATGTTAAAAAATAACACAATATAAGCCACGCCTAATGTAATAAATTTGCTGATCCAAATCATCACGCTTTATATATCTCCTAAATTTCAGAAAGAATATTTTAAACATATTCTATTAGTTTATTAGTTTACTCACCTGCTGTGCCTACCTGAACTGAAGGAGTAGTCATCACTGTGGTGGTCGCTGCTGTTGTTGATATCTTCTCTGTTGTCGTCAGCTGTATCCCTACACATGATATACAAAAAACAAGCTTCAATAATGCCATGCGTTATCCGTGTCTTTGTTTTAGTGTATATACATATGATTTACAAGAAACAATCTTCAGTTATGCCATGTACAATATGTGGCTTTGTTGTCTGTGTGTACACATGACAGACTTTGTCCGTGTATACATATGACATACAAGAAACAGTCTTCAATTATGACATGTACTATATGTGTCTTTGTTGTGTGTGTATACATATGACATACAAGAAACAATGTTCAATTATGCCATGTACTTTCTGTGTCTTTGTTTTCTTTGTGTATGCAAATAACATATAAGAAGCAATCTTTAATAATGCCATGTACTATATTTGTCTTTTTTAGTGTGTAAACACATGATATTCAAGAAAACTCTTCAGTTATGCCCTGTACTGTCATATATCTCTTTCTTTTTTGTTTGTATACATATGACATGGAAGAAATAATATTCCGTTATGCCATGTACTATATGTTTCTTCTATCTGTTAATGTCTAGTTATGGCCCTTTTGACGTTTTCACTTTACATTTGTTGTCGCCGCTACTCCTCCTAAACCGCTTGTTGGATTTCGCCGAAAATTTACGAGAAGCATCGGTATAATGTCTAGCTGTGCATTTCGCGTTTGTGTTCCTGTTCCATAATCTTTGACGGAGTTATGCCCCTTTGACGTTTTACGTTTACACTTGTTGTCGCCGCTTCTCCTCCTATACCGCTTGTTGAATTTCACCGAAAATTTACAGGAAGCATCAGTATAATATCTAGTTCTGCATATCGCGTTTGTGTTACTGTTCGATGATGCTTGACGGAGTTATGGACCTTTACGTTTAAATTTGTTGTCGCCTCTACTGCTCTTAAACGGCTTGATGGAATTTTACAGAAGCAGGAAGCGCTGGTTTGATGCCTAGTTATGCATCGCGTGTATGTTCCGGTTCGAAGATTTTTGATGGAGTTATGTTAACATTTTAACTTTGAAGTTGTTGTCGCCGCTACCCCTCCTGAACTGCTTGTTAGATTTCGACGAGATATTGGTAGGAAGCATCGATATGATGCCTAGTTGTGCATATCGCGTTTAAGTTCCAGTTCGATGATTTTTGATGGAGTTATGGCCCTTAGACATTTTTAAGTTTAAATTTATTGTCGCTCCTATACCGCTTGTTGCATTTTGATGAAACTTGGTAGGAAGCATTGGTATGATAACTAGTTTTGAATATCCATTGTGCGTTTCAGTAATTTTTGCCGAAGTTATGTTGAGACATTTTAAAATTACATTTATTGTTGCCGCTACTCTTCCTAAACCCAATTTTGGATTGGAATTACTATGTTCCTACCACAACCAGGTAAATATGAATACCCTTGACCTACATTTTGGATTAAGTTAATTAACACTGACGTTTTATTTTATGTGACTGACAGCGCAACAGCGGTGCATCCGCGCCCCAGGGACATAGTTTCTAGTTTTACTGTTGCATTGTCTTTTCTTGTTACATAAAAACACTTTTACACAAATCTCTAATGTTATCAAAAAATGTTCCCTTTCTACTTCAAGCATATCTTAACAAGGTTGCGCCCTATCCAATATCAAATTTATTTCAACTAGGTTGTGTAGTGGAGTAGAGACATGTGTTTTTCTAAAAAAAAACTTTAGTTATTATATGGTTTTATCTCAAAGCCAGACGTTGAGATCTCCTGATAGCTTCATGATGACAACGAGTGAACAAAATATATGAATTGTATTATAAAAAAATAATTTATATTATACTTACAATTAATAATAAAACGCTGTTAATTTCTACGCAGTTTGTATAAGAAACGGCGCGTGCATAGGGATATTGACCATTGACTTTGGAAGACGTATTTGAATATTCTGACGAAATAGAACTCATAGTGCAAGAAAAAGCAATGTTATACGCAAGGTTAACATGACTGGCTAACAGTAAAGCAAACAGGGGCCTTAGAGAAAAGTATATGGTAACTGTTGTTACCTTGATATCAGTTTCTGATTAACCAATAATATAGTTTACCTATTAAAATTGTATTAAACATGGTATTGTGTCTTCCGAGGACATTCATATATAATTAGTTTATTATTATATAGAAGTTTCAGGATGAGAAAATAACATGTTTGCACATCATATAACTGTCATTCAAAGTTAATTTATTTATCTTATAGAATATTCTAAAGCTTCTATTTGTTCTATGAAGTTTTATGAAAGTATAAATACAGCCTTGAGGGGTTGTTATTTGTTTAGTATCTGGTTCAGTATTTGAATTGAAAATTAACTTTAAATTTGGATTCTTTGAATTAAAAATATATTGTGAGAGGATAAAAAGTATTGTGCCAATCTGTATTAAAGTGGCATTGGCTAATTTGGACTATTGTGAATAAACAAACCAGGAAAGACTTGAAGTGAACTTGGATTAAAAGGACACTTGACAGTTTAGATTAAAGGAACACTTCCCGATATTATTTGGACTTTATTCTTATATCGGGTTTTAAATAAATATTGGATCTAATTGATGTGTACTATGTAAGAGTATACTTGTCATTGTAGTATTTGAATAAATTTGTTGAATATATTTTCAAAATGGTTGCTGCTTGTTTTGCTTCCTTTCTTGTTACATTTTACTTGTAACACTGTAGGTATTCTTTAATCATGATATATGGGAACATTTTCTAAAATAAAAGATTGTAATGTTTAATATACATAATACTTTGAAAAATAATATTAAAATGAAATATGCATCTTTACCATAAAAATAAAAAAGTATATCATAAATATATATCATAATTTATTTTTTTCCAGTTATCAAGATTTCATTCGGATGCGTATATCGTTGGTTTCCCAATCGTACATTGTCTGTCAATCCCGTCATTCCTTGCGATCATTCGATTTCATGTTTAATCGAGACGTTGCTAACTCTTAGTTTCCGATCGTTTTAATATTCAAAAGACACAACTTGTTCGGCATAAATTGAATGTAGACTCTGATATGGTATATCACAAAAGAATCCCTCACCACTTGAGTGACACAACTCTCTGTTATAGTTTCCAAGGGGATCTGCACAACATATGTAGTTTCATTTTGATTGGATAACACACTGATATGGTATAATACAAAAGAATCCCTCACCACCTGAGTGACACAAGTCTAAAATGGTATAATACAAAAGAAATCCTCACCACCTGAGTGACACAACTCTGATATGGTATAATAAAACATAAACCCTCACCACCTGAGTGACACAACACTGATATGGTATAATACAAAAGAAATCCTCACCACCTGAGTGACACAACACTGATATGGTATAATACAAAAAAAACCTCACCACCTGAGTGACACAACACTGATATGGTATAATACAAAATAAATCCTCACCACCTGAGTGACGCAACACTGATATGGTATAATACAAAATAAATCCTCACCAATGGGGTGACACAACTCTCTGTTACAGTTTCCAATAGGATCTGCACAACATCTGTAGTTTAATTATGATTGACTAAAACACTGATATAATATAATATAAAAGAAACCCTCACCACCTGCATGACACAACACTGATATGGTATAATACAAAAGAATCCCTCACCACTTGAGTGACACAACTCTCTGTTACAGTTTCCAATGGGATCTGCACAACATCTGTAGCAGGTGTGTGTCTGTTCATTCATCACGAATTTCTTTCGTCCGACCAACTGGGACGCAAAACAAGACTAGAAATAAACAGTCAGATGTGTACATGATATGAGGAAACTATATGAGATAAAACCAAGACACGCAAATAGAAATCTTTGGAAATATGTTCGCAATATGTCAAAATAAAAACAAGTATAAAAGTCGAACAGGAAATAAAGAAATGTTGACATAAATTCAAATAAGCTTGAGTATTGATAGGTTTGAAAACCTTAAAACAACGGTTGAAAGAATTACCCACATTTGACAAGAAACTAAGACTATTCTAACGAATATGGAAGGCGATATTTGGAGAACTGACGTCATAGTTCTAAACACATTTTGTATGGTATATTGCTGTAAAATAAGAATAACATAAACAGTTAAGGAAAATGCTACTAAATATAGATGAACTAAATATATGAACTGCAGGACAATTGTACATTCAGTTAGGAATCCTGTCCTTACCAAGAAAGAAGTTAGTTTTTTTCCTAGAATATTGGGAAAGGCCTAGGCTGCTGATTTTAGGAAAATAAGCGCGAAATTGCCAAATTGGGAAAAAGGAGCGCGCATTTCGCTATTTAGGGGAATGTTTTTTTAAGAGAAAACATTAAAATGTATGCTTTAAGTATAACATACAAATAAACAACGGAAAGTCTGTCACTTTTTTAAAGCAAAAAAGGCATAATTTTTTGCCCAGAATTGGTGGAAATAAAGAGTTTTTTGCAGTTGGGAAGAGGCCGAATTTCGGAAGCACTTAAATAGGTTAAACAAGCCCTGGAAGTAAAGAAACATTTCTCACTATGTTCATAGTTTCCAAATCAATAAAGTTAAATCTCCCCTAAAAAGCAACGCACTTTTATTCAGCTTTAGGACATGCCATATTTTCTTCTTATGTATTCCTTAACACCAGACAGCCTCCCCTATAAAAATAAGTAAAAATATCGAACAGGAAATGCAGCTTTTACAGAACACAGTAAACCCCAAAACACGCAAAAGGACAAACATGAATGCATATGACGTCAAAAACACAAACGGGGTTGACAATAGAGTTACCGCCTTGGAACGGTCAGTGGCAATACAGGCCGCTGGGGGGTTTAAACCTAGTTCCAGGGTACACCAAACCTCACACTTACCCTACTGTCATCACAATAAAACGGGACAGTGTAAATAAAGAAATCCCAACCATGAACTATTCTCTAACCAACAAGGCAGCATTAATAGGCAATATACGTAACACACAAAGATGCTCGTGTATATATAAATACAAAAAACAATAGCCTAGAAAGCCACACAGAAGGTACTCAATGACCTGGCAGAAGCCAGAGCAACACGAGAATAAACTATTGAGGGCACGACAAGACAAGATTGCAGACATACAGTTTGTGAAAGTCCTTGTGACAGACGAGTACTTAAATTACTTTTATAGTTGGAAAGAAGATCAGGGTTACGATAATAACATTTTACAAAGCTTAATACAAAGATTAAATACTAAAATATTAAAGATCAAAGATATAAAGATACAAAGCTTAATACAAGATTACGAATATTAAAGTCCTCAACTCGAGTACAAGCTCTAGAAAAACGAATATGTTGAGACACATAGACCCCATAAGAAGTTGCTCGGGGAACATTCCAAACTAAATGGGGATAATTAACAATATCAAAATTAAACTTATCTCTCTTGTCATAGGAAATATCGCTCGCTTATTTCACCATTTTCAATAGAGAGATATGTTAATCGAGAAAGGAAGCGTTAATATCAGAAATATTAGCTTTGTTAAGTCGAAGTTCTTCGGGACATATATTATTAACCATAGTAGATATCGAGAGGTGTCATTAAAGGCTTCAATAACATCTGCCTGGTGAAAGACTAAACATGGTATCTCTTTCATAGCAATATAAAAACAAAACTGCGACAAGGGGTACACAGTTAGTACCCAGTTCGTATATAACTCAGTTATATTAGGCCTAAAACATTAATAAGTCGCACATAAATACATGTCTTCTTTAATTTCCGGGAATGCCAAAATAAAACCGTGTCTGTCTCACCGATTAACCAGTTACATATTTTCAACTACTGCTTCCCTATCTGAGACGGGTCGTTCTCATTAGCGAGTAATGCATCCATTACATCATCATTATATCCAGAAAATTAATATATTAACAAATACAAAATGTTAATGAAATAATTAAATGAGTGTCATTAAAATTGTCCCCTAACATCCTGGATCATCAAAGAACAAAACCCCATCCACTGGTTGAAAAAAGGACCGCTCACAACATACCCAATGTTGACCTTTGACTCTCAGTGTGACATTTAAACTGTCAAGATTAGGTCAGTCATTCGAGACACATTGTCGTGTTGACTCAAACCTTTCTGTAAATTACCATTGAATACCTCACTTGTTCAAATGTTACGGAGCCGAAATTTCATTAACTGTTTACATCCAGTGTGACCATGATCTTGATAATATGAACTTAGGATGTATGCGTTACACATCGTCATGTTGGAACTAACATTTGACCTTTAACACTGTAGTAAGACACTGCCCTGAATAATAACCATATGTTACATAAATGTTTACTTTCTATTTCCTGTAAAATAATATTAATAAAGTATAAATAACACTATAGACCAGTCACAAACAAAGAAATGTTGACCATTAACACATTTGTTGTGACATTGGTCTTGATTAAAGGACAAAGGAAATGTTCGTGACACACCATTCGCGAACATCACGGGTTCTTAACGACGGACATATGCACATACGGACAGACAAACGCAGTCATATAGTCCTTATTGGTGTCATAGGTAGAAGACAAATACAAATGGACAAGTAGAACCAGAAGTGATATAATTCACAGAATGCATAGACACGAAAAAGGCGCAATTTGAACTTAAACATATAAATATAGACATTTTAAGATAGACTGGGAGATATCTCAAACATAAACAGGCTGACAATTAGAACGGTTAGTGGCAAACTGGAACTATCACTGAAGGTGAAGAAAACTCCGCTTAAATCCTAAGACGAACAAAAGGCCATAATTCTGTAATAAGTTAGGCAGCCAACAAGGGGTGATGTAGAAGGACATAAGGTCATCAGTTGTTATAAGTTTGAGGAATGTAAGTAATAAAAATGTGTTACGGGACACGACGCAACGGGACGGACAAAATGTGTTACGGGACACGACGCAACGGGACGGACAAAATGTGTTACGGGACACGACGCAACGGGACGGACAAAATGTGTTACGCGACGGGACGCGACGCGACGGGACGTCACGGAAAGTGTGATTCCTATATAGCCCCACTTCTTTTTTGTCAATTTGGGGGTATTATAAGGCCGGCGGGAGTTTAAATTAGCCTATGTAGTCTCCGTAACATCAAGTGAAGGTCGGAGTATTGGCAATGCTGCTTTTTTATTCCCTGCATATTGTTTACGTACTGTTGGGGTTGCACATCCAAGTTCGTAACTCGTTTGTCCGTTCTCCTCCATTTCTTTCGTGTAACATATCTAGAATAAAATAAAAAAATAAATGAAGCCGTCGGAGGACAACGAAACATGCATATGGTAATGTTAATTTTATAAAACTGTATTAAACATAAACCTGAATCACGTGGTAGGTATTAGTCTTCCGGAATGATTTACTGTTGGCTTAGACGTGAAGAGTTGTCAATATGTATACACTTGGTCCTGATATTTGATCACCTTTGTGTTTATCATAGACTGACAATAACATGACGTGCTTTTTCAATTAGTTATTGCATAAATATGATAATATTAAACACTGATATTCATAAAACTATTTGAAATCCTGTTTTCCTTCTTTGATACATACAAATTAAAAAAATCATATAATAAAGACTTCAGTTTGCGTGGGTTCAAGGTATTGATATGTATCCATCTATGGAGAAAAACAAGAAAAACTGAGGTGAACCAAATTGCTCGACCAAGTTTTTTGGAGACCGTTATCAGTGGAAACAATCCACTAATTGATACGACGACGCAGGTCTTATGCAAACACTATCTCTAACGTAATGCAGAAAGAAAAGTTCATCTTTCATACGGACATTTAAAAATGCCATAGGAAACGAATTCAGCAAACATAAGCCTTGTTTAGCTATGTTAATAATGACTCCTCCTACCTCACCGGTGTTACACAAAGAAGTAGTTGTACACTCAGTCGGACTGCGAATATTCGAGCAAGTCAAGCATGACGTTCGGGACAGAACGGCTGCATCTGTAAATTGGAGAATAAACAGTTTAGAACACAAATTACATACGAAACGAATCCACACACTTACACACCACTTGACTGGACTTATGTCATTAAACAGAAGGCGATATGCGAGTTACCATGACAGTACGTACTAAACCACAAATCATTTTTATCATCAACATTGCCAATAGTTTCACTATCTGTTAGTGTGCATTTGTATTTTTGAGGTTTAACGACTTGCAACTTGAACGCATTGGACATGTTGGAACCTGTACTATTTTGTGGTTGTGTCTGAGTCGTCTTCGATGCGGTTTAGTACAACGTGGTGTAAGCGAGAAAAAGCAGATAAACATGCACTTACTGCTTGGATGAAAACTATTTCAGAAATTGTTGAATTACGTATTTTATTTTAAGAATCAAATCCATCCCTGCTTCCACGGCCTTCCACTCACAATTTACTACACCTTAAGAAGGGTATTCAGAATTTACATACTAAATTTGCTCTAGTTCCAGCAGACAAAGCTTCCAGCAATATAATTATTTTCTGACGACTACATTATATCAATACTTTGAATGCTGAGCTAGCGAGCACTTCTGCTTATCTAACTACACCTCTGCTGGAGACGGACATTGTTTCCCAGCATGTGACCTTTATGGAGACTATAAAGTTTTCTGTAATTAGTAAGCAGTCGAAGCTCCCTACAATGTACTGGATACCCAAACTTCACAAAATTCCTTACAAAGCACGTTTTATCGCTAATTCTAGTTCATGTACCACGATCAATATATCAAAACTATTGACTTCCTGACTTTCCGCGATTAAAGAACATATTGTAGAATATTGCGGAAAGGCCTTCGAGAACTCAGGAATCAATCTGTTTTGGTCTATCAAAAACTCTGGAGAAGTTCTTGACAAACTACGGTGTAAGCATTTTCATGCCTCTTCTCTAAGCACCTACGACTTTTCTACACTGTATACTACACTACCACATAATCTTATCAAAGAAAAATTGCTTCAGCTTATTCAGAAGACATTTGCTAGCTTGTAATAATGTCAGGGCTTTCTTTACTAACGCCCCCATTGATAAGTATAATATGTGGACTTGTACTGATGTTTGTAGAGCCTTATCTTTTCTTCTGGATAACATCTTTATAAGATACGGCAAAACTATTTACCGCCAGGTTGTTGGTATTCCTATGGGTACTAACTGTGCGCCACTTGTTGCAGATTTGTTTTTGTACTGCTATGAAAGAGATTTTATGTTGAGTTTGTCACCTGCTAGCCAGGGTGAAATTATTGATGCCTTTAATAATACTTCTCGGTATCTTGATGACATACTCAATATTGATAATCCGTTCTTTGCTAATATGTTTACTTACATTTATCCACCAGAGCTCACGTTGAATAAAGCCAACAGTTCGGATACAGTAGCAGCATTTCTCGATCTTCATCTCTCGATTTCAAATGATTGTATTCATACTAAAATCTATGATAAGAGAGATGATTTCAATTTTAACATCGTTAACTATCCACACCTGGATGGAGATGTATCTCGTGCTGCCAGCTCATTCGATTTGCTAGAGCGTGTAATGATGTTATAGACTTCAATGATCGAAATCAAGTTATTACAAGTAAACTTCTTCAGCAGGGTTTTCGTTATCACAAACTACGTAGATATTTCTCTAAATTCTACCGACGCAACGAGGGCCTGCTGGAAAAGTACAACACCAACCTTAAAATACTTCTGCGACTAGGCATATCACAACCCTCATTTTATGGAGATGTGGTCTATAGACTTCGAAAGTGGGTCTGACGGGTTTCCTGACCGCTTTACAAATTTAATCAGGAAGTTCGTCAGAAAAGGATATAACCCTTTGGTTTTACAGCGCACTGCATGTTTAGTGATTGACCCCTCTACAGTCAGTCATTACGCTTCACTTTTCACTTGTGCGATGACTGGACTACCTCTTGGGACTCTATGATTGTACCTACCGAAACCCCAACTAAGGGAGGTGGGTGCATGAGCTTTCGTCCCTCGGGTTTTCTGGTCGTACCCTGATTGGTTTTCTCTTTAGCTGCATCTACTATGGTTGCTCAGTACGATTCTGGATACATCCTGAGATGTTTATTATTTTGTATGTATATCTTTAGTTAGTTTCTTTGGATGTGGACTTTATTGTTAGAGATTTCCTTTTGATGGGATGTAGTTTTGTTTACACTGTCTTGTCTATTTGGGCGCTGAAGATAGGATAATAGCGAGGATTGTGCGCATATAAAATCGATTCAAGCTAACCTGTAGGCCTTATTGCCTACTGACCGTATCAAGTCGGTAACCCTGTCTTCACCACCCTTTCTGTTGTTTTTTGTCTCTTTCATTGTAGTTTCAAGTCCTTGTTTGCAGTACAGTGCGGACCTACGATGCCACCTACGTTCGGACGCTGTGGTTTCTATAGGACCCTATATATCATTTAGTGTTTTTGTATTTATATATACACGAGCATCTTTGTGTTTTACTTATATCGACTGTTAATGCTGCCTTGTTGGTTAGAGAATAGTTCATGGCGGGGATTTCTTTATTTACACTGTCCCGTTTTATTGGGATGACAGTAGGGTAAGTGCGAGGTTTGGTGCCACTGACCGTTCCAAAGCGGTAGCCCTATTGTCAACCCTTCTTTGTTTGTGTTATCTTATTTTGCCTTTTAGTAATTTTATATACTGTTGTTCTTTGTTTCGATGGGTGTTTGTGGTTGACTGTCGTCCTTGAATGCTACTTTTCATGTTCGATATTTATATTTACTATTAATACTGCCTGGTTTGCTAGGAAATATGGCCTGGAGGGGATTTCTTTATTTACGTTCTTCCGGTTTGCATGGATGGCAATAGCGTAACAGATTTTGCCACTGACCGTTAGTCGGCGATAGCTCAATTGTAAACCCTTTTATGTGTGTGATGTCATGTGTTTTTGTTTGATTGTGATCCTTGAATGATACATTTCCTGTTCGACTTTGATATCTTTTTTTAGGATAGCGTCTAATTGTAGCGGTGAGCCCAATGCTCTACTATATAGTACTGCCACACTGGAATACTATGCTGTATACACATGACATGATACCCCACCCAGTATTATGACACCGAGGCAACCAGTCCTAATACTACACGTTATATGCAAAACATAGTGTAAGGCATCTTCTAGTACAATATTTAAGTATTTCGTGTATCACGGTTGAGGATCAAACCCACGACTACCCACATGCGTGGCGGACGTTTTACTAATACGTCACCGCTGCGTTTTCTCTGTGAAAGGAAACGGACTTTGATTTTTACGATGTAAAGTGCCAAAAGCGCATAATCGCTATCTAATGAACATTGAAACTTCCATTCAGCCACCATCGTCAACGGCGAAATACAAACGCTAAAGACACACATGATATAGGCTGTTGAAACACATGCGTTATACATAATTGACACAGGTGTCTTCATGGTGAAAAATAAAATGCTAAAGACACACATGATATAGGCTGTTGAAACATATACCTTATACATAATTGATGCAGGGGTCTTCACGGTGAAAAAAAAAATGCTAAAGACACACATGATATAGGCTGTTGAAACACGTACGTTATACATAATTGATGCTGGAGACTTCAAGGTGAAAAATAAAATACTAAAGACATACATGATATAGGCTGTTGAAGCACATGCGTTATACATAATTGATGCATGAGTCTTCACGGTGAAAAATAAAATGCTAAAGACACACATGCTATAGGCTGTTGAAACACGTACGTTATACTTAATTGATGCAGGAGACTTGAAGATGAAAAATAAAATACTAAAGACACACATGATATAGGCTGTTGAAACACATGCATTATAGATAATTGATGCAGGAGTCTTCACGGTGAAATATAAAATGATAAAGACACACATGAAAGATGTTGTGGAAACACATACATTATACATAATTCATGCAGGAGTATTCACGGTGAAATATAAAATGATAAATACATACATGATATAGGCTGTTGAAACATATACCTTATACATAATTGATGCAGGAGTCTTCACGAAATATAAAATGATAACGACATACATGATATAGGCTGTTGAAACACATACATAATACATAATTGATGTGGGAGTCTTCACAGTGATACATAAAATACTAAAGACACACATATAGGCTGCTGAAACACATACGTTATACATAATTGATGCAGTATTCTTCACGGTGAAATATGAAATACTAAAGACACACACGATATAGGCTTTTGAAACAAATACATTATACATAATTGATGCAGCAGTCTTAAAGGTGATAACGACATATATGATATAGATTGTTGAAACACATACGTTATACATAATTGATGCAGTATTCTTCACGGTGAAATATGAAATACTAAAGACACACACGATATAGGCTTTTGAAACAAATACATTATACATAATTGATGCAGCAGTCTTAAAGGTGAAACATAAAATGATAAAGACACACATGACAGAGGTTGTTGAAATACTTGCTTTATGCATAATTGATGCAGAAGTCTTCACGGTATATATAACATACTAAAGACACACATGATAAAGGCTGTTGAAACACATACATTATACATAATTGATGCAGCAGTCTTAATGTTGGAATATAAATGATAAAGACACACATGACAGAGGTTGTTGAAATACATACATGATACATAATTGATGCAGGAGTCTTCACGGTGAAATATAAAATGATAAAGACACACATGGTAGAGGTTGGTGAAATACATACGTTATGCATAATTGATGCCGGAGTCTTCACGATGAAATATAAAATGCTAAAGACACACATGTTAGTGGTTGTTGAAATACATACGTTATATATAATCGATGCAGGAGTCTTCACGGTGAAATATCAAAATGATAAATATAGATATAAAAATCGAAGAAGAAAAGCAGCATTCGGGGACGAAAGTCAACCACAAACACAAACAGAAACAAAGAACACATTTTAAGATGAATAAAAGTCTAAATAAGACATCACAAACACAAAATGGTTGACAATAGGGCTACCGCCTTGGAAATGCAGTGGCAAAAAAGGTCGCTGGGGGTTTAAAGGTTCTAGGGTGCACCAAACAAATAAGACACACATGACAGAGGTTGTTGAAACACATACAGTATACATACTTAATGCAGGAGTCTTCAAGGGGAAATATAAAATGATATTGACATACATGATATAGGCTGTTGAAACACATACATTGTACATAATTGATGTAGGAGTCTTCACGGTGAAATATAAAATACTAAAGACACATATGATATAGTCTGTTGAAACACATGCATGATATATAATTGATGCAGGAGTCGTCACGGTTAAATATAAAATGATATTGACACACATGACAGAGATTATTGAAATACATACGTTATGCATAATTGATGCAGGAGTCTTCACGGTGAAATATAAAATGCAAAAGACACTCATGATATAGGCTGTTGAAATGCATACGTTATGCATAGTCTTCACGGTGAAATATAAAATGATAAAGACACACATGATATAGGCTGTTGAAATGCATACGTTATGCATAATTGATGCAAGAGTCTTCAAGGTGAAATATAAATTACTAAAGACATACATGATAGAGGCTGTTGAAACACATAAATTATACATAACTGATGCATCAGTCTTCACGGTGAAATATAATATGCTAAAGAACCGCATGATAGAGGTTGTTGAAATACATACGTTATACATACTTGATACAGGAGTCTTCACAGTGAAATATAAAATGATAAAGACATACATGATAGAGGCTGTTGAAACACATACATTATACATAACTGATGCATGAGTCTTCACGGGGAAATATAAAATGATAAAGACACACATGACATAGGTAGCTAAAACACATAATTTATTTATAATTGATGGATGAGTCTTCACGGTAAAATATAAAAAGATAAAGACACACCTGACAGAGGTTGTTAAAATTCATACGTTATGCATAATTGATGCAGAGGTCTTCACTGTGAAATATAAAATGATAAATACACATATGACAGAGGTTGTTGAAATTCATATGTTATGCATAATTGATGCAGGAGTCTTCATGGTGAAATATATTATGCTAAAGATACACATGACAGAGGTTGTTGAAATACATTTTCTATACATAATTGATGCAAGAGTCTTCACGGTGAAATATAAAATGTTAAATACACACATGATAGGGGTTGTTGAAATACATACATTATACTTGACAAATGCAGGAGTCTTCATGGTGAAATATAAAATACTAAAGACAGACATGATATATGCTGTTGAAACACCTGCATTATACATAATTGATGCAGGAGACTTCACGATCAAATATAAAATGCTAAAGACACACATGATCATTGTCGTGATCGTGCACTGGCTTGTCCATTTTAGGAATCGGCATGGACACACCAAGATGGCGGATGAGCTAAACGTTCAAAGGTAGGTGTTGACTTATCATAGTGATTATGGGACAAATACTGTTTTAATTCAAAGATGCTTTGTATGTGTGTAATTGGTATTGTTCAAAGTTTTACCCGAAGTCATAATTCTGTCCACAAAATGGATATTATCTTTAAAATCAGTATAAAATACAGCCGGCAAATCGGTGAATCCAATTTGAAGCGGTGAAAACAAACTCCCTTCAGTCTCCTGGGTATATTTTGGCAGATGTGGGCATTGTTCTTGTAGAAAATGATAGGCTATCATGTAATCTCTCGAGACCTCGAAACATAAAACGAGTTCCTTTGCTATTTACCAAGAAAACGACATATTTCGTGGAAAAGAAAAATACAAACGTCAACTGCGCAGAGATCGTTTATCAATACGGCCGTGTACACAAAAATCACCGGCTCAGACTAAAACAATGTTACCGACTGAGACATTATTTATAAAGACACCGGAGTAGACTGAAGAATGTCAACGGCTTGGGCAGTTATAATATGCTCAATTTCTGGAACAACGCTCTATTGTGCACTGTGCTCTCTTTCCCATTCATTTGCCAACCAATATATACCAACTTGTGTCGGAATATCTATACGAATAAAACAAAATCCACCAGGTCTAAGATCTAAGAGTAACTTGAAATAAAACAACACACAAAACTAGACCAATTAATTTGCAGAAATAAAAACTTTGGTAAAATTATGAACGTTAAGCAACGAGTTTTCATGCATATTTCTCTTGATATAAGCTGATGATATTGTTATTTTCGCAGAAAGCGCTGAAGGTCTTTAAAAAAGCATTGATATTCTGATTACTGCGAGAGATGGAAGTTAAAAGTGAATTAAAAAAAAACACGAAAATAATTGTTTGCAGAAAAGCTGGATTATTACCAAGTAATTAAAATTTTCTTTTCAATGATGTACACATTGAAATTATGAAGTCACTTACTTACGTTGGAATTGTTTTTACCCAAGGCGGTTCTTTCAGTGAAACGCAATTAACGTTAGAGGGTAAAGCACAAAAAGCAATATTCAAAGTAAATAAGTATCTTCTAAACTTTACAGGCATCTCAAATATCTAATAGACTAGAACTATTTGATAACTTATCTTTCCCATTTTAAATTATTCTTGTGAAGTGTGGGGTTTCCAGAATTCATTTTACGCATATTCATTCATGGGTATTTCAAAAACCCTTCAATAAACCTGTACTTGTTAATCGGCACACATACGCTATTATATGATCTGAACACCTGGACAAAGTTTTGATGAACATTGTTTTGTCTAATTTTGCCGTTATTTGGTGGCTGAGTTTCTTTAGCCTGTTAACAGAGCTTTACTGTCATTTAGGATGATTTTATATCGCATTTAACAAAGTTTCAGACATATAACGACGGTTTCTACTTGTTGCTGTGAGCTTTGTGCCCAACCTAAAGTAGAATATCGCTTAAGTCGGTGCTAGGAGGCATGAGAGGTGTTGCACTTTACATTACCTCTCATGAATAGACTCAATAAAACCGAGTCTGCTACTTTTATCTCTTCTTTGTGTTTGTTGCTTCCAAGGGATTCCCTTTTTAGTATTGATTGACATTCACACTGGCGTTTGTTTAGTGCTGTGCGGCGGCCGTAAAAAGTTGCCCCGACTACAAATCAGTATTTGTGGCTTTAAAAAAGAATATCGCTTAAGTCGGTGCTAGGAGGCGTGGGTGGTGTTGCACTTTACATTACCTCTCATGAACAGATTCGATAAACCGAGTCTACTACTTTTATCTCATGTTTGTGTTTGTTGCTTCCAAGAGATCCCCTTTACAATATTTATTAATAGTACTGCCACACTGGAATACCACGTCGTATACACTTGACGTGATACCCAACCCTGTCACTGTATACTGACACTTGGCCGACCAGTTCTAACACAACCATTTATACATGTATGCTGAACGTCAAACAATGGGCCTACTGGTATCATATTTATGATTCGTCCGGGAAATGAAACCACGAACTCCTTAACGCGAACCGGACGCTCTAACACCGACGCGTTTTTTGTTATTAATTTTATTATCGACGGATAGTCTACAGATCACCATAAAAATTCCACACGTACAGAATACGGGTATGTCGATATTGCCGTGTTTGGCCATCGCGGATGTTTTGCCGCTGGCCGTTCTAAGGCGGTACCCGTAATGTTCATGGTGTCCTGTACTTTGCTTTGAATTTTTCTTGCAATTGTCGTTTGGTTTAGTTTAAACATATTTTATTTTTCAAATGTTTACAACATTACATATGTAATTGTACAAAACATATAATAGGATTAGAATTAAAGCAAAACTGATTATAGAATTTCCCTAATACCAGTCAGTCGCTATTGGCGCATCTTAAGGAGTATGTCCCCTTTTGTGTAATCCCATTGAGATTCTATTTGAAAAAGATACAATTTAGAACTCAAATAATCTTGAATATCTTTACATGAGCTGTCAGTTTAAGATATGTGCACATTTATCTAGGCAGTGCTACCGTTGAATTATAAATGCATACTTGATAAATATGTGAATTTGTCAATACATACATGACACCGAGTATAAGCTGGGTATTGATCAATACACACTTTTATCAAGTT
The DNA here is from genome assembly GCA_037043455.1 of Cyrtodaria siliqua. Taxonomy (NCBI): domain Eukaryota; kingdom Metazoa; phylum Mollusca; class Bivalvia; order Adapedonta; family Hiatellidae; genus Cyrtodaria; species Cyrtodaria siliqua. The sequence goes on from JAWPHD010000343.1 coordinate 104,812, forward strand.
TGTATTTATCATGAAGTATAGAACTGTCTAGATAAAATCGTTACCATATTAAACTGCAAGTTACACGTAAAATTATTCAGTTTTTGTTCTTTTGCTAATGCGCTTTCAATAAGATTTCACAAAATGGGACATACTCCTTAATGCAATAATTTACTTACCTAGAGCAGCAAACGCAGTCGTTATAGACGCATGCAAGCATAGTGTTACTGAAAAGAATAGAGATGTTATAAACACCTGATAATATTTTCTCAAAGACCACCTCTATTAAGCGGCCATTTATATTAAGCGTCTATCTGCTTTAAGAGACCGTCATTACCATATGCGTTGTGTCCCTGAGCAAGACACTTTATCTGCGTTGCTTAGTAGTGGTTCTACCCAGGAAGACTTCGAGAGTGATTCAAATAAGTTCATAGAGCTTTCGTTACAATGGATGTAAAATAAATAAGTTTAAACTTAAAACTTAAAAGACCATTGATCCAGTTTCAAAGTATAGAGCCTTATGTATGAAATATGTTAATGGTAGCAATCGAGGATTGTACTTTAATTTCTCTGCCACAAAGAGCTTTTTTGTACAAACTGTGCACATATTGTGATAAATAGGAATCAGACCTAACAAACGATGTAAAGGATTTGAAAAAAAAATAGTGAGGTTTTGTGCACCCTAGAACCTGGTTTAACCCCAGCGGCTTTTTTTGCCACTGACCGTTCCAGGCTGTAGCCCTATTGTCAACCCTTTTGTGTTTGGGATGTCTTATTTTGCCTTTTATTCATCTTTAAAGTTTTTCGAGTTGCTCAAATCAGTGTGTTCATTGGTTAACTTTTATAATATTTAAAGTCTTGAAAATGACACATTTTTTCGCTTACACGAGGTCAAGTTGCCCCAAGATTGCCAATTGATTTTGAGTTTCGTTAGTTGTTTATGCTGGGGCTCACATTTACATTCACACGATGTCAAGTCGCCGCCTGGTTGCCCATTGATTCTGAGGTCCGTTATGTTGTTTATGCTTGGGCTTACATTAACATTCACACGAGGTCAAGACGCCCCATGGTTATCCAATGATTCTGAGGTCCGTTAGTTGTTTATGCTGGTTCATACATTTACATACACACGAGGTCAAGTCGCCGCATGGTTGCCCATTGATTCTGAGGTCAGTTAGTCGTTTATGCTGGCGCTTACATTTACATTCACACAAGGTCTAGTCGCCGCATGGTTGCCCATTGATTTTGAGTTCCGTTAGTTGTTTATGCTGGGGCTTACATTTACATCCACACGAGGTTATTTTGCCCCATGGTTGCCCATTGATTCTGAGGTCCGTTAGTTGTTTATGGGGCTTACATTTACATTCACACGAGGTCATGTCGCCGCATGGTCGCCCATTGATTCTGAGTTCCGTTAGTTGTTTATGAGGTTTACATTTACATTCACACGAGGTCAAGTCGCCGCATGGTTGCCCATTGCTTCTGAATTCCGTTAGTTGTTTATGCTGGGGCTTACATTTAAGTTTTACTGACGATAGCGATCCCACCACCAACAGGCACATTTTACAACATATGTAAACCGTTTATAAACCTACTAACAACGAGGCATATATATAACTTACATATTTAGAAAAATAGCAGACTCTGTAGAAGCAATATAAAAGGTTTTAATCAACCAAGACAAACCCCAAAACGGGATCATTGAATTAAGAGTTACCAATTCATAATTCATTTCACACATATTCAGTCACTGTATTTTAAGAATCAGTGAGAAAAAGTATACATTTACGCGGCAAATATACGTTATTATATGACCTAAACACCTGGATGGAATTTTGATAAACGTATTTTAGTATAATTTTGCAGTTATTTTTGTTAGTTTCTTTAATCTTTGGTAGTTGCCATTATGTATGAAAACGTTATATTATACTCTATCAAAAAAGAAAGTGTTGGAAATATTCAAAAAGTTGTAATGACAAATTTAGGAATAATTTTTTTAACAAAATTAATACACAATGATATACATTAATAACGTAGTGATACCTAACTGAAACAGAGTCAAATGAGAGCAAAACCCAAACTGAGATGAATGACAGAACACAAAATAAAGTAATTTTGGTTATTGCTTGTTTTCTGGAAATTCCCTTAATTGTCAAGCTTTTAACTTCTTCTCAAAATAAAGTTAGGATGTTTGAACACATGTATGACGTTGCGAGCAATGTTATATTGGTGATGACTCAGAGGTTGATTATGCACATTTGAGTGCACACTTTCTTTTTTGCTTCAGTATATAATAAACTGATACGTTACAATCGCGTCATTGTTGGCTGTGTTTTGTGAAAACTACACGACCCGTGCAACTTTTAGCATCTACTTTTATACCGCCTGTTAATGCTGTCTAGTGTGTGAAAGGTTTGGTCCACATAGCACCTGTTACTGATGTCTAGTGTGTGAGAGGTTTGGTCCATATAGCACCTGTTAAAGCTGTCTAGTGTGTGAGAGGTTTGGTCCACATATCGCCTGTTAATGCTGTCTAGTGTGTGAGAAGTTTGGTCCACATATCGCCTGTTAATGCTGTCTAGTGTGTGAGAGGTTTGGTCCATATAGCATCTAATAACGCTGTCTAGTGTGTGAGAGGTTTGGTCCACCTAGCACCTATTAATGCTGTCTAGTGTGTGAGAGGTTTGGTCCACATATCACCTGTTAATGCTTTCTAGTGTGTGAGAGGTTTGGTCCACATAGCACCTGTTAATGATGTCTAGTGTGTGAGAGGTTTGGTCCACATAGCACCTGGTAATGATGTCTAGTGTGTGAGAGGTTTGGTCCATATAGCACCTGTTAATGATGTCTAGTGTGTGAGAGGTTAGGTCCACAAATCACCTGTTAATGCTGTCTAGTGTGTGAGAGGTTTGGTCCACATAGCATCTAATAACGCTGTCTAGTGTGTGAGAGGTTTGGTCCACATAGCACCTGTTAATGTTGTCTAGTGTGTGAGAGGTTTGGTCCACATAGCACCTGTTAATGCTGTCTAGTGTGTGAGAGGTTTGGTCCACATATCACCTGTTAATGATGTTTAGTGTGTTAGAGATTTGGTCCACATAGCACCTGTTAATGCTGTCTAGTGTGTGAGAGGTTTGGTCCACATAGCACCTGTTAATGATGTCTAGTGTGTGAGAGGTTTGGTCCACATAGCACCTGTTAATGATGTTTAGTGTATGAGAGGTTTGGGCTACATAGTACCTGTTAATGCTGTCTAGTGTGTGGGAGGTTTGGTCCACATAGCACCTGTTAATGCTGTCTAGTGTGTGGGAGGTTTGGTCCACATAGCACCTGTTAATGATGTCTAGTGTGTGAGAGGTTTGGTCCATTTAGCACCTGTTAATGATGTCTAGTGTGTGAGAGGTTTGGTCCACATAGCACCTGTTAATGATGTTTAGTGTGTGAGAGGTTTGGGCTACATAGTACCTGTTAATGCTGTCTAGTGTGTGGGAGGTTTGGTCCACATATCAACTGTTAATGCTCTCTAGTGTGTGAGAGGTTTGGTCCATTTAGCACCTGTTAATGATGTCTAGTGTTGAGAGATTTGGTCCACATATCCCCTGTCAATGCTGGTTCAAAGACAGTACACTACTCTCTGTTACTTTACGTTTAAATGTAATATACTTTGCAAATGTTGTGTAAATGTAATATACTTTGCAAATGTTGTGTAAATGTAATATACTTTGCAAATGTTGTGTAAATGTAATATACTTTGCAAATGTTGTGTAAATGTAACATACTTTGCAAATGTTGTGTAAATGTAATATACTTTGCAAATGTTGTGTAAATTTTATATACTTTGCAAATGTTGTGTAAATGTAAAATACTATGCAAGTGCTGTGTAAATATAATATATTTGGCAAATGTTGTGTAAATGTAATATACTTTGCAAATGTTGTGTAAATGTAATATACTTTGCAAATGTTGTGTAAATGTAAAATACTTTGCAAATGTTGTGTAAATGTAATATACTTTGCAAATGTTGTGTTGATCTAATATACTTTGCAAATGTTGTGTTGATGTAGTTTTGTTATGAATGCTGCACTTCCTAATGGTTTTATCTACATCTAGCAAAACACATTCAACGGTCAATAGTGTAATAGTCTAGATCATCTGCGACGCTGGTTTTTGTTAAGACAAACCAGTACGTGTCTGGACAAACTGCTAGAATCGGCAGCCATTTTACCGAAATATGTGTATCGTTTCTGATTGGCTGACACATACACACCAAACAAAATGACAGCAAGACAATGCACTATTTCATAAAATTAAAAAATAAAAAATAAACAAAGAGGAAATGTTCATCATTATATCAAACTCAGTGTGGTCAAACATATTCTATAATAACAAAATAAATATTAACGGACAACGTTGCTTACGGTTTCAGGTTTTGTTTCTGCTTAAAGGGTCCAGACGTTTGTGTTTAAAGGGACACAAGACAATCTTGAATAATTTTCTTTAAAAACTCACAGAGTCCCGCTAGTTTTTCTACATAGCTTGCATTTGTGTAATCATTAATACTTATTATAAGAATAGTATAAAGCAAATTGTTTTTGCATATTATTAACTATTGATTATGTTCGCATTAGTTTTTTACATTGCACCAATAAACTATTTAAACCTATGGTAGATAAGGTTAAATAAAGGGAACTCAAGATTTTATTTAATTATATGCAAGCAGTTTGAAAGTCAAAATAATACTGGATAAATGATGAGACGCCAATTTCAATGCTTGATAAACTTTTCAAGACTGCCATATGTCCCTTTAAAATGAAGCGTAGAAGGGTAACTAATAACAAATATATAAGTAAATATTTTATTTACGTGTCACACAAATAAAGCAATACACACGTTTTAAAACAAATCAACATATATATGCCCTAACAAACAGTTGTATCATAGTTAAATGGCATACGACCCTCGAGAAACAATATAAATCGTATGCGGCCCTCAAGAAGCAATATAAATCGCATACGGCTCTCGAGAAGCAATATTAATCATATACGGCTCTCAAGAAGCAATATACATCGAATACGGCTCACGAGAATCTGTATAAATCGCATACAGCCCTCGCGAAGCAATATACATTGCATACGGCCATCGAGAAGCAATATAAATCGTATACGGCCCTCGAGAAGCAATATACATCGCATACGGCCATCGAGAAGCAAAATAAATCGTATACGGCCCTCGAGAAGCAATATAAACCGCATACGGCTCACGAGAAGCAACATAAATCGCATATGGCCCTCGAGATGCAATACAAATTGCATACGGCCCTCGAGATTCAACATAACTCCCATGCGGCCCTCGAGAAACAATATTAATCGCATACGGCTCACGAGAACCCACATAAACCGCATACGGCCCTCGAGAAGCAATATAATTCGCATACGGCCCTCGAGAAGCAGTATAAGTCGCATAAACTCGAAAACATACTGTAAATGTTACGTATACCTGCCCAAAGCCAAATATTGGACATTTGTATATGAATTTAATTTAATTTGAATGAGGCTGAACAATAGTGCAGCAATACCATACACATTGAAGGCAACGCATTTCAAACCACTCCCACTTAACATCTCAAACCACACCCACTTAATATCTCAAACCACACGCAGTAAACATGCCGAACAAATTTCACTTAGACCATTGACCAATAGACAGTTAGCATAATAAACCACTCCCACTTAGCCCATCAACCCACAGACAGTTAGCATCCCTAACCTCTCCAACTTAAACTCTGAAACACACAGACAGTTAGCATTTCAAACCATGCCCACTTAAAATCAGAAACCATACCTACGTAACCTCAAAAAGCACACATACTTAGCCTCTCAAACTCCACACTGTCAAACCAGTGTTCGCTTTAGTTCTTTACATTGTCCAAAAATTATATACAGCTGCATGCTGTTCGCAGCGTAAACTTTAGTCGTTTAATGAAACTTTCAAGGTCTGTTCAAATCATAAAACATAGAGAATGTTTATAATGACTCGGATATGCTTATCGTGATCATTAAACAAATCCAGTGAATTTGTTAAAATCTGATAAGATAAACGCTGTCCGTCTACAATCCCTCGAATTTGCATATCATAGATAAACTTTACAGCTTGAAACCCAACACATTCTTGTCTTAAAGACATATACACATTCAGTTGTTTCATCCGTGTTCAGTCAGTCTTTGTGTTCTATATAGAAGATTCAACTTACCTAAAATATAGCAAAGAGACATTCCGACTTACATGTATGTACACACTATTTTACATTCATGATAAATTGGAGGTCACGTCCTTATCTTTCAAATGCGATATTATAAAGGCATACGTTACAGCATTAATTACATATAACATATACTCAAGGAAAAAAGAAACGCAACTCGGAATTTACGCTAAATATTGTATGTATAACAGAGTACTCAAATGCCAAATTGTCGGAACCAATCAGATTTATTCCGTAGTAGTTGCGTATAATATTTTTTGAAATATCTTAATATTGTATAGTTTAAACAATTTTGCCTTATAGACGTCTCGAATCCTGAACTGTCGGTTCAGACGACACACATAGTAGACGACGCTCTAACAGGCGCAGTACGTCGCGGTATTAAATAGTATATAACAAATGATCTGTAATCTGATTGGTGCCGATAATTTGGCATGTGAGCGACCTCATAATATGCTGCTGTGAAACGAATGGTACATGGCTACATTAGAATGGTACATGGCTACATTAGAATGGTACATGGCTACATTAGATATTTACGTTTGAAGAAAAAAGAGAAACTATAACAACATATAAAACAACAAATGTTATCCCTTCAAATTGCCTTTAGTGATAGAATACGTCTTTACATAATTATTATATGCATACAACATACGTGTATTGCTTCTGTACGAAATGTACTGTGTTAACACACATACACACACCAACACCCCGTCACCAACGTACGTACGCACGCAACACGCACACACATAATCGGATATACATGAGAAATTGCTAACCAATTGTATATACAAGTGAGTATTTAATAATTAAGACACTATTTTATGAACAAGCATATTCATAATTCGAATACAAGTATAAAACATGTAATTCAAGCAGATGTATATAATGTATACATGTAATTCAAGTACGTGTATATAATATATACAATATGTAATTCAAGTAGGTGTATGTAATATATACAATATGTAATTCAAACAGATGCATATAATGTATACAATATGTAATTCAAACAGATGTATATAATATATACAATATGTAATTCAAGCACATGCCTATAATGTATACATGTAATTCAAGTAGGTGTATATAATGTATACATGTAATTCAATTAGGTGTAAAATATATATACAACATGTAATTCAAGTACATGCATATAATGTATACATGTAATAATATATACAACATGTAATTCAAGTACATGCATAAAATGTATACATGTAATAATATATACAATATGTAATTCAAACAGATGCATATAATGTAGACTGCACGCAGCCAGTGATTAATGAGACTTAATGCTAAATATTGTTTTTTATTAAATCGGTAAATTGCAAGCAGCTTATTTAAATGAACATATTAAAGGACAGTTGACATATTAATCTAATTTTACAATATGACGTAATTCATGTAAATAGATGAACTTTATTAATACACAAGAGCAAAATGGCCTATCAGTATACAATACAAAATACGTTATATTTATAATTAATTAAACAGCCAATAGCTGGCTGGCATCAATTTCCCCAGCATATGTAATATATTCATTATTGTCCAACTGCTGAATACATGTTTGTTATTTTGCATGCGTATATTTATACATATAATCGTTATAACATTATTTTCTTGGAGTCTTAACAGTTAAGATACATCTTATTAGAAAAGTAGACGAACTTTCACATCAGACAGATATTTCATTTGACAGAGAATGATAAATAAGCAACTAGGCACACACATAATAGTGTAAGAGGAGGGATTCTCCTATGCTATATAATAAGTCTCGTTTCTTTTTTGAAAGTTTCAAAAAAAAAATATGGCGAAATCTTTAATACTTTTAACATATTTCTATTGCAATAATTCTATAAATTTAGGTATATTTAGCATTTTCCAGTAAAACCATTTGAAATACACATCTATGAAATCAGGATTAATGGACATTCTAGTATAAACAGAAATTCTTCCTCTAAAGAATTACAATGTTTACATTTTCACTGCGGTATTTTTGCAGATGTGTGCCATCTTCCAGTCTCTATTTCACGTATGTGAGATGGCCAGACTAGTCAATGCTAACCTAAATATTTTGATATTAACGTTATCTAAGAAGTGTTTAAACCTCAATTCCAAGAATATCATATAATAATTCGCTCTTGTTGAATTTGATGAAGTTTCCTTCCATCTGTACAAACGTATCATTTAATCACTGATTAAATAGAGAAAGAAAAACCTTACCCACCTCATGAACAAACACCCACATAAAACAACATACCCCCCCACCCCCCTCACCCCACAAAAAAACACCCCACAAAACAACAACATACAAAGCATAACATTATAATCTTTCAAAAACATTTTAACAGTTCTAACCGAAGACATCTTTTTGGATATTTGTCTAAGTCTGCTAAACATGTAAACTAAACAAATAATTAAGTAAAAATCTGAACAACGCTATATAGTTTACACCTGACCTCCCCGGAATCAATATCAGTTAAAAAATAATAACTGAACACATTTTTAATCCAAATCCGGATTTCAGAAGCTCCTATACCTCTAGAAAATTTGTATGTGAAATGTGCAGCCTCAAAAACATGAGCGGTGTCTATATTTTACACCGGTCCCGAAACATGTTTGAACAACAATGACTTTAAAGGGACACATGGCAATCTTTATTTTTTTAAAAACTCACGGCGTCCCGCTAGTTTTTCTGCATAACTTGCATTTTTTCAATCATTAATATTAATTTGATTTATTTAAATGTAACCAGGGTAAAAGTAAAAATGATACTGGATATATAAATCAAGAAAACCATTTCAAATACGTAAAAAATGCCATGTGTCGCTTTAAGAGGGTCGATTACGATAGACGGACTGCGGACGATATCCGACGGATTAATTGGTCGGTGTCGTCTGTTTTCCGTCCACTGCAGACATTTCCTACTACATGTGGTGTTATATTTACGTCAGTGCCTTCCCCCGGGGAGTAGGATTGTACATACAAAAGGCCATAGGCCCATGAGTACACAAATGCTTATTTAACAATATACAAAATATCAATAGGTGGTGATACAGTATACATAGTAACTATTATCAAGTGATTAAGCATGGTTCAACTGAAGTATACTTGTTATAGCAATGAAGTATTCATATACTCCTATCAAATGTAGGTATATACATAGAAATATGAACTAAATATGATTTTAGAATTTGAGCTGACGAGGAGAATCTTATGTATTATTATACAATAATTCATTACGTATTTTAAAACTTTCAAAAATATACATGGCAAGGTTTCTTTCTATGCGTACATTGTTATTTGTTCATGAGTTCAGTAAACTTCAGAATATTAGGATGCTTCCAGTAGTATGGTTTGATATATTTTAAACGCAGTTCTTTGTACATTGTGCATTCAAACAAGAAATGGAATTCATCCTCGAGATTGTTACATAACTGACATTTACGTTCATGTAGTGATAGTTTTTGTGGTTTGTGCCATCTCCCCGTTTCTACTTCAAGACGGTGAGATGACACTCGTAATCTGCTTAAAGCACATCAGAATTTTCTTAAATTTACATTTTCTAAATACGGTTGAAAGCGAAATTCTGAAAACAATACGTATGTCCTAGCACAGGTTGAGTTCGCTAATTCTTCATTCCAACTTTGAATAAATGTATCCTTTAAGTTATTTTGCCTGATAATATATGGTAGTTAGTATACTATTTTCACAAGTAGCGTTGTAGTTCAGTGGATAGAGCAGCGGATTTGAAATCAGAAGATCATGTGTTCGAGCCACGAAAGAAGCTAACTTTTTTTTTCTGTAAAAATTACTGTTACATGTGTATAGGTACGCTGTGCACTGGTCGATGTATATACAGTAAATGATTTCCTGCCTTACATTTGCTCGCTTAAATACCCGATTTCGACATGCAGTAGAAACGCCACGGACCTATAACATATCAGTTCTGTTCGCATTTTAACTCCGCGAACATGGACTATTTCTTTGTATTTTACGGACTATTTTACGAATTTTCAATTAAAACAGACGCCATTTTTTTACACCCGAAATTGGGCGCGCTACCTCGGCGAGCACTACGGGTACCTATGGAGTCTAACAACACGCGTACAGTGTTTCATACCGTAGATTATGTAAAAACTAATACCTTACCGGACGAAATAACGTCCCATTATGTGTCAACACGATGCAGTGTTGGTGACTGACAGGTCACCGTGACATAACTTGACACGTGAAATTGACATGTTGGTCAAATTGAATTTGGGATTACTGTCTGCTGCTAGAGGTCCATGATCAAGGTATTTGTTTTATCATTAAAATGTGTTTGTTAATAAACAGTACACACCACTTTTAGATCGTACATATTTAGACATAAGCCAAATATAGTGCCTAAAAAAGTGGCGTATACTGTATAATAGAAAGTTTATATTTTTCGTGTACTCCGATCTTTCCAGTAACTGGATGTACTGTAAACTGTAGAACGTTGGAATAAAACAATTACTAGTAGAAATGCTATCAATGTCCCCCGCCCACCCAAGTACGGTTGATGTGGGGAGGATGGGGTGGGTAGATGGAGCTTGAAAACCGAAAACAAGGAGGGGGTAAGGAAACTAGAAACCCCCTCCACCCCCACCCCTCAGATTCATGAATGTAAATTGTTAGCGTTGTCTCTTTATCGTTATGTTATCCCCATTTTCTCGCACATTCGTGAATACATACTCGATACAACTACCATCGAAATAATGTAAACAGCCATTGACATGTCAGATTAATATTTATGTACAGTAACATAGATCTACATACACATATGTGTACATATATATCCATGACAGTAAGTAGAGTTTTGACTTTCCCTTTATAAATATGTTACATTATGTATAACAAAGGATAAACTATGTCTGTTTGATCATTGACATTTGATTGATGTTGTTTTTCAGAGAGGCCTCAAATGTGAATCGTGCCCTTGAGCAATTCTAAGTGAATTGATACTGACGACTTCAGAATGTCAAGCCGAGTTAAATGCCATTGGATCATTTTGAGGTGGGAGCCCTTTTAAAAAATGTTTACACTTGTGTAGTTCTTTAAATGGAGCTTGTGTTATGCTTGCACGGTGCTGTTCAAAGTTACAGTAAAAAATGTTTTCGGTGATAATGCAGCGTGATTGTCATATGAGCTCGTTAAACTACATGTACTGGATACATGCGAAAACAAGTTGTGTTAAAGGGACACTAGGCAATCTTTTCTTTTTTAAACTTCTGGAGTTTCGGTCAATTTTTCTGCATAATTTGCATTAGGGATCATTAATAGTATTTATTAGAATAGTTCAGAACTGTTGATAACAGTGCACCTATAATATAGTTAAGTATTTGATAGAATAACGAAGACAAAATGAAACACTTTTATTTATTTTTTAATGCAAGCAGGTTTAAATTTAAAATGTTACCAGGTTAACAAATGGAGATGCTAATGTTAATGCTTGATAAATACTTCAAGAGTGCCGTGTTTCCCTTTAACATGAACTAATTACAATATTATTATGGTCTATGTGATGGGTCCCCAATTTATCAAAGGGACACAGAGCACATTTTTCAATCTTGTGTCTGTTTTACACATTTTCACATCAGAACAGACCACACATCTACAAAAGTGTCTTCTCAACTGCCCTATTTAATCGTGTTTTATTACTAAAACTAGCGGCATCACCAGGTTTTGAGATAGAAAATAAATAGTTGTATATTAATGTTTTCTCCCCATGTAAAATGACCTTACTAAGTCATTAAAGTAAAATATTCTATCAACAAAACGTGTAAAATTTAACAATTTTAGATTTTTGGCAAGAGTTGTATTTTATTCCCCTTTTAGTAAAAATGGCTTATAGAGCATTGCACCATCTGTCAGATTTAACTTTCCTTATAATAGATTCTTGCTGTAGTACTGTTGGGTGAAAAATACATTAAAATTGTTCTGTAATCATGTCAGGTCAATCATATACTCGTATGATACACAATATAATATGTATTGACCCTTTATTTGATGTGCCATTTACTCAGTTTTGGTCAAGGGACATTTATAGCATATCGGCTTTGAATCCAGTGAACACGGATTCAAGTCTAATGGCGCTACTGGTTTACTTCGATGTATCCTGCTAGCCCATTGTGTCAAACTTTCCCATTCCCCTTAACATGCCCTAGCTCCCCCTAGCAACACCTGATTCAAATTGAATACTGTACGCGACTTATTTTTACTTTTTATTTTCTTTCAGACTGCACGTCATGTGGAAGAAGACTCCATGTACACCACAGGCTAGAGTCAATGCTGAAGTTTATGTTCGCTCAATTATTTGCTTAATAAAGTATACATATGAACTAAAATATTGTCTTTATAAATATGTCTTCCACCACAAAGTGGTAGGTGAGACAGATTATATTTGGCTTTTCCGTTCGTCCGTCACAAATCTTGTCTGCGCTATTTGTTGGATTTTTACGAAACTTTGTAAGAAGCATCAGTATGTGCATATCAAATATTGAAGGTCAAGTGCGCCGTGACCCAATAATGATCATGAAAACCCTTGTCTGCACTGTGCACTTCCCCAGAAGCAAATCTCATAAAAATTCATGGTTTGAGTGCATTTGGTGAGAGAATGATGCCTTTTGATTTTGATGTCATTAGGTCAAAGATCATTGTCACCGTAACATGATAATGTAAAATGTTGTAAACTGTAAGTCAAATATCATGAACTTAATGGATGGATTGCTTCTGGCGAGAGGGTGATCCTTTTGATTGTGAGTGGGTCAACGGTTAAGGTCACAGACCGGATAATGTCCGTAATGAAACTCTTTTTTACTTTCTCTAAAGCTAATTTCATAAAACGTCATACTTTGACTGCCTTTGGTGAATAATCCCTGTTTATTTTGAAGTCAGTAGTTGAAAGGTCCGTTACCATGACCGGAAAATGAAAAGTCTTGTCCACACAGTTTTTCCTTTTACCTAAAGCAAATTTCATAAAACTTCATTGGTGGACAGTGGAAAGAGGATGATCCGTTTGATTTTTAGGTCAAAAGTCAAGTTCCTGCTGACATCCATTATCAAACATTTATAAACAAGGATAAGCATACGGTACAACACACATGTTATAATATAACTATATATGCCCTATAAAGATAACAGACTCGCACTTTTCGGATTCACGCGTACAGTGTTTCACAACACCACAAACCATTGACACAATTTCATGTCCACATATTTATGTTATGCAATCTTCGAGTTTACACAAAATCATGTTTGTTACTGACAGTAGCATGTCTGTTACTCGTCAGTCATTTACAGAAATAAATCGAATTTGATTAAAACTGCGCATTCGCAGCTATATACAACTGAATCAATACGGTATAGAGGGTGGTGGGGGTGGCATGAAGGGCGGGGTTGCAGGGATACTACCGTAATGGTGTCCTTGAAAAAAACTGCGAACATTCTACTCTAATAATTCATTAAATACAGAACAATGTTGAAATCAATATATCTCTTAAAAAGGATTTCACAATGTCATGGTTTTATATCCCGCGTGTACATTAACTTCGAAAGGCGATTGTTCATATTTTAGCGAACACGGTGTACTTTGTTAATTTTGGGGAAAAAAAAGTACATTTTTCTGATTGACTTTAAATTTTGGTTTTTAATAGTAGACATGTCAATGAACACTTTCAAGAAACAAAATTCATTCTCGTTGTTAAAACTTCATTTTTTTGCAATTTTTTCGGATTCTGAAAATTAGCACTGCAATATATATTTTCACCATCCTCATTTCCTTTCCCGACGTACCGTTGTAATTTGGTTTGGTAAAACCTATTCCGAACTCTCCGGCATAAACCAAAAGCATGTATAGATCAGAAATTTAATCTGGAATGCATGGATACATACATTTGAAATATATGTATTGAAATAATGGAATTATTTCATTTTTTGTGTACCCAGTCGCGTCTGTAAATGTATATGCGTTATGCCGTCTTTGAGTCCGTGGGTCATGTTAGTTAATTTTGGGGAAAAAGAAGTACTTGTCTCCGATTTCTTTAAAATTTTGCATATGGACAGAGGAAAAATTTATCTATGCCTACATGCATTTGTTTTTATTCTCGCTTCTAAAATGACGAAATAAATCGATTTTGATTTAAAAGCGCATTGTTGGCAATTTAAACCTTAAAACAACCTAAATTCATCCCTTGGAAAAATACCTTTCACTATTAATGGGAATTCCACGAAGTGTACACCAATTATGTTCGAACAATGTAGTTTGTGAATATTATTACTTTATCAACGATCTGTGATTGTGTTTTGTCATAATCACAGTTTATAGATAAGAGGTGTATAAATCTGACCAGTGAAAATTTTCCCAATAATGTCATTTTGTTATCAATTTTATCACGTGACCTTGTTTGATAAATATTCCTACGCCATAGGGCTGGCGTTCCTACTGATGAGCTGGTGAACATGAAGTTACAAATAAAGACACGCCTATAAAGACGAAATCGATTGATATAGGGACTCTGTAGCTTTATGTGTTTCAATATAAGATAATCCCACATGTGCAAAAGTACTGTAAACTATTGCAAACATATACTAATTTCACCTAAAACTCTGTTTTTAAGGTTGCATAATTATTACAAAAAAGTGACGCATTATTTTCAAATGATTACCCCTAATTCTAAGATAAAGTTCTCAACAGAATTACTAAAACATTCTGTAAACGGCACTCTTTAAGATATTTTGTTTCGTTTGTTAAACAAAATTGTCAATAATAATATAACTCCTCATATATACATACGTGACTCTTCTCTCCCTTGAATAATGAATTTTGAACAGTGAACAGTGTAAATTTGAACAGTACAAATATTGAACAGTGAATAGTGCAAATATTGAACAGTGCACAGATTTTATAAACAGTGAGTGTAAATAGTGAACAGTGATTAAAAGAACATTCAGAATATATATAATGTACATTACACAGTTGAAGTAATATTTTCAGTAAAGTAATATTTTTCATCTCTTTATTATCTAAGAGTGCCGTCCGAGTGACTGTTTACATCACTTGGATTTTATTGTTTAGATGATAATAAAGATTTATGAAATACACAAAAAAAGATTTCGATAGACAATTTCAAGTAATCCAAGACAGAAGCTCAATACTGGAGGAAAGTGTTATCAAGCTTACGTCCAGGGTACAATAATCTTAGTGTTGTACTTTGAGCCCAGCATCTGCTATAAACGAAGAGATAAAGCCAAACGTCAGTAGTACTTTGAGCCCAGCATCTGCTACAAACGAAGAGATAAAGCCAAACGTCAGTAGTACTTGGAGCCTAGCATCTGCTATAAACGAAGAGATAAAGCCAAACGCCAGTAGTACTTGGAGCCCAGCATCTGCTATAAACGAAGAGATAAAGCCAAACGTCAGTAGTACTTGGAGCCTAGCATCTGCTATAAACGAAGAGATAAAGCCAAACGTCAGTAGTACTTGGAGCCTAGCATTTGCTATAAACGAAGAGATAAAGCCAAACGTCAGTAGTACTTGGAGTATAGCATCTGCTATAAACGAAGAGATAAAGCCAAACGCCAGTAGTACTTGGAGCCTAGTATCTGCTATAAACGAAGAGATAAAGCCAAACGTCAGTATACAGTTATCACATGTGTGTTTAGGGAACAGTCAAAACTGTTTTCCCGAGGTGGAGGGGATGGCAGAGTTCACACTTACATCCCCCGACACCAAGGGAAAACAGTTGTGACTGTTCCCCAAACACACATGTGATAACCATTTTATTACCTGATTAATGTTACTGTACGAAACAGTGAAAATGAAAATTTGTTTTATAATGGTAATAAAAACGAATTCAGATGTACATAGAACCGCCACGACGTCAGACACACTTTAGCGCCAAAACGTCATAAAATAGGTGACGTCGTAATGTCGCCACGTGAGGGAAACAGTCGAAACTAAAGCCCGGTAACAGTTAGGTTTCAATGGGACCAGTCTTTTCCTTAGTGAATTAGCAAGAAATGACGATATAGCATTTATATAGGAGATCAGGTAATAATAGTACTTGGAGCCCAGCATCTGCTATAAACGAAGAGATAAAGCCAAACGTCAGTAGTACTTTGAGCCCAGCATCTGCTATAAACGAAGAGATAAAGCCAAACGTCAGTAGTACTTTGAGCCCAGCATCTGCTATAAACGAAGAGATAAAGCCAAACGTCAGAAGTATATTATCATGTATCCAATATGATGGAAATGGTACTGCTGTAAAAGAGCAGATAAGAGATCTGATCTCCTAAAAGAACACAAACAGTCACAAATGATAACATTTGTGTTTATGCACGATTCTATTCATAAAGATATTAAGAATGCAATTAAATGCAAAACTTTAAGCCGGATATTGACTCGGATTTAAAGCAGGGATCCTCTGTTGAGGAATGTGTATCAGCGTTTGAGACGCTAGTTGTCAACGTTACAAACAAGGGGTGCGATCTCACAGCTAGACAAGGATCTCTCGTCTTTAAAGGTGAATGGCCACTCTTTTTTGAAGTATAATCAATTAAAAAATTTAACTCTTAAACATTATATGAACATTTCTTGATAGTCCTGGAAAGAAACATATATTTAAATCCGCTACTAAGTTGTATGTAAAAATAAGTATTATTTGCATGACGTAGATACTACTTTTACCACTGCGTGACTGCACGGGGAAATGAGGTAATTCTGAATTTTATAGCTGAAAAACTATTGCCAGATAATTGATAAAAAAAGTTACCTGTGGATAAATTTACCTGTTCAAAGTTTTCTACGTCATCAAATAAAATCTAATTCTTACTTTTTACAGATATTGCAATGTGTGAATTGTAAGTATATATTGTTGTGTATTGATTTCGATTTAAATAAACAGAAACTTGTTCATGAAACAAAACATGGCTCGAGAATTTTACTCTTGTGGGTGATCAACTTTATGAAATAGATGGGTAACAAATCAATAAATATGATGGCACTAGGTGACTTGCGAGTAATTTTATCTGCGGTATGAGAAAATGTATACCCTTAAAACCAAGGTCGCAACAAGGATGAACCAACAAAGTGGGCCCCATGAAGCAGAGCCCTCCTCGTTTCAACAAGTACCCTGTCTCTTAACAAAGCCTACCCCGTTTCAACAAGGAACGTCTCCCCCAACAATATGCAAGTTGAATCGAGCACATAACCGATCGGACACCAGACGTAACAGTCGGTCGGTTAATAACAGTAGTCACATTGCTGAAATTGTGGCAAGCACTTTGGCGGCGATAAACATGATCAACAAATCTGGATTTGGAATGAATACAAATAATTAGAATAATCAAGTTAAAGGGTGGACGTGGTAGTATATATGTTTTCTCTTTCAACGTTCACGGATTATTTAGCCGTATAAATGGTTCCCGTTTATGCAAATTAGATCTGATTTTGTTCAAATTCTTACTTCTGATGTTCTTTGTTTATTAGAAACTAAATATAGTGCCAGTGACTATGATAAACTTGTTTTACCTGGCTATTCTAAAATAAAAGCTGAACATAGACCTAGAGTTAATAAAGGTATTAATGGAGGTATGGTTATCTTTGATAAGAATGATATTAAAAGGAGGTTTGTGTATTAAAATCTGACCCTGATCATATTTGGATCAAAGTAAAAAAAGTCATTTATCAATTGTACCCATGATATTTTCATATGTTTTGTTTATATGCCACCAAAAGACTCGAATTATATATATCAAAGTAAAGGAATACCCCTACCTTGTTCGAATTATTAGAAAACGAACTAGCCTTTTATGGGCAAGACCACTGTCTTATGGGTGATTTAAAGTCTCATATCTAGGATTGTGTCATGGACTTCATCGAAGATGATTTACAATTATTAGGCGTTTTACCAACGGCGTATTCGTATGCTAATATACATAAACATAGCCATAAAATGAAAGCCAATGTGAACACTGATGAATACGGCCAAAATTTTACTTGATTTATTATTCCATGTCAGCTTTGAATACTTAATGGACGAACACTAGGTGACTCCTATGGAACATGTACATCATTCCAATGGAATGGCTCAGATGTGGTTGACTATTCTTTGATATCTGTAAACATGTTGATGTATGTTAAATTATTTGTTTAAAGATGACGCCTTTATCTTTTCATTCTGACCATACCCAAATAACAGTTAACCTTGCTTTGAGGTGCACCAGAAATTCTAAATATCGTACCTTAAATTGGAAATCGACTAAGAATTTTGATTGGTGAACGGATACCTCAGCTCAGTATAAAATATAACGAATACTGATCTAATAGAAAGCCAGTTACAGTCTTTTGCAACACAGTTTGAAAATGATAATGATTTTAACTTTCAATCATCCATTCATTTAGACTGATGTAGTTAAAAATATTGACGTTACCTCATCTCAGAGACCGAGTACACTGAATACCTCTAATAAAAAGAAACGGAATAAAAAAATGAAAGAAAGAAAAGGTTATAAATCCAACGGGAAGAGTAGCATTCACAGAATACAGTCATTCCAACAAGTATTACAACGCAAAGGTGAATATTACAAACACCTATGTCAGATTCTTTTGTGAAAGCTGTTTACAGTTTAACTGTTTGTTTTGACACTACATTTTGCACTTATTAAAGATGATTTTAGTATAGTGGGTGTGTATTGCAAAGTTCAAAATCTTAATCGTGTAGAAGAAAACACGGTCTAAAACAACTGGTAAACACTATCTGCATTTTGTAAAAAAAAATCCGAAAAGAAAAAAACCATAGTTTACTGAAAACATGTTCGGTGTCGGGCCGATTTTTTTCGGGCAAACACATATAATTTTATAATGGCCTGAAATCAATTCAATTAATGTCTGCTTGAAATTAAACTCTACTTTTTTTGTATTTATGGAAGATGAGTTTAGTAAATATTGATGTGTACAGCAATGTTTAAAA
Source organism: Cyrtodaria siliqua (assembly GCA_037043455.1). Taxonomy (NCBI): domain Eukaryota; kingdom Metazoa; phylum Mollusca; class Bivalvia; order Adapedonta; family Hiatellidae; genus Cyrtodaria; species Cyrtodaria siliqua. Next base: position 124,051 of record JAWPHD010000343.1, read on the forward strand.
TGTTAACTTTGTACATAAAATGCCTATCTAAAACAAATAGTAAACCAAATCTATAAAGATGAAGAGGAAATTGTCTGGTTTTCTAACTGCCAAAGGGCTATTCAAGTTTTGCGTGTTTTTGGGTTTACTGTGTTCTGTGAAAGCTGCATTTCCTGTTCGACTTTTATACTTATGTTTTCTAGGTAAGGCAGTAATCCGGCATGATACGACTGAAAAAACAAAAGATCATAATTATACTGAAAAAATGTTTGGAGTCGGGTCAATTTTTTGAATCGGTCGTGTTCGGGCCAACATACATACTTTTAATTCTGGCCTTAGCCGTCATATATATTCACTGTTCTAGTATAATTTGTTTAAATCATCGTCTATCTCTAAATAGGCAATTTATTTCGTCATAATGTAGAACACCAGAAGCCACAGCATTTTACTTGTCCTGTCCATTTACCGTTCTTCTGACATTTCTTTCTCTGGTCTGTTGTTCCTACTATACACCGATATGTAGCGGTTGACTCGACGGTGTACGGATATGGTTCCACACTTCTGATAGTGACGTACCAATTATCAGGTGGCGAATCACAATATTTGTAACATTCGTATTCAGACTCCCAGACTCCTGTCTGTGTACACACAACATACGCCTCCGACCCAAATGGGAATGCGTAATAATTTGAAACACAACCAAATGTAACCTTTGAACCTTTGACGAATGGAACATCTGGTATGGTCTGAAATATACATAGACGTATCTATATGTACCTATACACTACCAATTATGCCATATATAAGTTTTATAGGATTCTTGTATGATTCTCATATGCTATCTGTTATATGATACTTATATAAAGGAGCATTACGTGATTCATATATTCAACCCTTTATATAGGAATAATATAAGTATCATATGGGAATCATATAAAAAAGAGTAATAATGATAATGGACATTTGGAAACGGCCGAGCACGACACATACGAAATATTGCAGTCTCGGTTCATGAGCGGTAGTGAAATATGCTAGCTACCGCTCACGTCCTCTAGCCCCGGGTTGGGCAGAACTCAATATTCATAAAATCAATAGACCACAATTTTAACCATCCTGAAGATGGCATGCATACGGCGGTGGACATGGAGTTACATGCTTCCCCATGTCGTACGGCGTATGGTCCCAATATCTAATAAAATTAAATGACCCGAAGAGCAAAATAAACATAATGGCATTTAGTTGGGAGGAGCGGTTATGAAGTTATGAAAAGTTGACAAATATGAGAATACAAGCATATGTTTATTATATAAAGCAAAATTGTCTATGTATTTGTCACTAATTGTTGATACCGACACCAATGTCAGAAGTAAACCATATCATTTTGCAAGGCACTGCATGTTTAATGGTTAACCCATTTACAAATCGCTGATATGCTTTCCTCTTTGATTGTGCGATGAGCGGACAGATTGTGGCCTCTGTGATGAAGTCTACGTTAATCCTTATAGGACGGTTTGTCTTTAATCTTGTCTTGTCGTACCCTTAATGGTTTGTTCTCTTGTTGCTCTGGCTTCTGCCAAGTCATTGAGTACTTACTTTGTGTATGTGGCTTTCTAAGCTTTTGTTTTTTATATTATATATATATATCCATGATCATTTATGTGTTTGTTTGTGTCGTGCACTTAATGGTTTATTCTCTTACTGCTCTGGCTTCTGCCAAGTCATTGAGTACCTTCATTGTGGCTTTCTATGCAGTACGGGAGCAGAGAAGTCATTTCACGTGCTTGAACCGCATAACTCAAACATAAATAATTGATGTTGGAGGCAACGTAGTTCCCATTTTGCAAGCACGTGCAGATGCGCGGATTTTATAGTACTCTTTTTAGAAACACTAGTTTAAAGCTTATACTAGATGGCAAAGAAAAAAAATCATATCAGAAGTCAGTTATTATGTCGGAGATTTATAAAACAATCGTGTTGACAGGTTTTATTGAGATATCATAGTCGGAAATCTCGGTACAAATGCGAAGATCGAAAAAAACTAGTTTTTGTTTTCTTCGAAATTACCAATGTTTCAAAACGGGTACAAAAATTGAATATTCTTAAATATTGTTGAAATTGCCAGGAGTCGAAGATCATTACCTGATCTACCTTTTTTGAAAATTTCTTATTTTTTCGTGAATATACATTTTGCGTGCCCGTTTTGAAAGTTGGTACCTGCATTTCACTCTTTCAGAGGCTATTCAAAATGGCGGCGACACAGAAAAACACCCAGCCCAGGGCCAGTCAGCCGCACGCCAAAAACCCACTTCTCCCTGGACAAATTAACATCATAATGTCACACAGTCACAGAAACTAAATATTGTGAATTGAATTGAACGGTTATAAATATCTAAGTTATGTGCTAAAAATAGCTCACACACATTCAAAGGTCAAATTACGCTGATGCGTGTTTACACACAGAAAGATCATATACGGCCCGATAGAGCGATGGATTATTTGCACAGGAGTGGAATTAAAACTGTGTTACAATCACGATCGTATATAATTCCAAGTTTTGCATGAGTGCGTAATTTATAAACTACAAACAAATAGTTCTACGACAGTGGACAATGTAGAGAATTAAAATTGAAAAGTGGAACACACCAGCATGGCAGCAAATGCCTGAAATGGGTCATGGCATTGTCTGTGCTGTAGCCTATGTAAGTAAATACTTTTAATTTCTGTATGACAAGTGTTTAACGTTGAAACATGTAAAACGGTGGTGGTTCATATATATTAACTTAATTCTGATCATTTTTTAGAACACATGAGTGATGAATAATTGATGAAAAGTAAGCCTTGAAAATACTATTTGTTCATGAATGCCACCTGTGACTGTGTGTGACTTACATTTTGGACAGTATCATCTTCTGGAAAGCACCACTTTCAATTTCAGTTGTGTTTTAAGTAAAATATTTTGGAAAGCTGACATTGATAGCATTGAGAAAGTTGGACAGAGTTATTAATATTAAAAACAAATGAAACAATATCATATATGACAGTTTTTGACTTGTTTTTTTCAGTTAGCTAGAGGCAGTGTGCAGTATTCCCACAGCCAGATTCAAGTCAAGTTTCCCAGTCTCACAGTATAACTACATCATGAGCCTTGTATAAGCCAGTGTGTAGGTAAGCGCAGCTAATTTATCAATGCATGTTCTTTGCAAAATATGTGGCATTGTGCACCAGTCTCAGACTTTTTAAACTAAAAATAAAAATGGTGTTTTACAGCACATCGACACATAAATAGGTCATATTGTGCTTAGTACGTATGTAAATTAAACAAACAAACAAAATAAAAAGTCCTTGTATTACATCTAAAATATTAAACTTAACCAAGACCCCGACTTAACATAATGTGCTGGCATGGCCCAGCAATAGCACGGTGGACGTTTCGTCTGTTTTTTCGCGCAATACACCTTCCCTCAGCCTTGTTTGTTCCTCAGCCTCTTTTGTTGGATTGGGATTGAAACTGGGGAGTCTATCCTCCGAGCACGATAAACAACCATAGAAATATATACATAAGTAAGAGTAAGACAGGTTCTCGAATTCCTATGTGATGTGGGGCGGCTCTAAATAAGGTATACCGGTAATGTGTTGATTTAGCAGAAAACGATTATTTTTAATTTATCGTACATGTAAAAAAAGTTCTATAATCACTATTCATTTACATATTTCAATTCTACAACTTGTTACCTATTTAAGTTGAAACAAAATATCATGTATGTCATTTTTATTTTCAGAGCCTGGAGTCCTGAGATGCTGGGAGTTATCTGAAAATAGTTAGTGAAGTCACAATATATATGGGAGGATTTTATTGAAACAAGTAGTCACATATAACTTTTTACAACATTAACAACAGAATCAGAAATACTTAAACGAACAAGAATAGTATAACACGATGGTGTACAATTTTTTTTTTTTTTTATGAATCATGAATCAGCAATACCTCATACGGACAGTACTAGCATCAACTTCAAGAAAAATATGTCTAGTAAGAGGATCACCAGTTCAGCCAGCACAATATCATATCAACATGCATGTCTGACTGTTGACAGAGGTGGATCGATGGCGACATTAACTGGACAGTTCATTGGAGTGGCTCAAAATAAGGGCTAATACAAAAATATAAATGTGTTTCTGTTAATCTGACAGGCCGTGCCCAATTTCTTTATTGGATTAAAATGATGTTTTCTGAATTGTATTGGATTATATAAAAGTTTGTGGAATAACAGATGGCAGGAGGTGTATATTACTGGTTCTACCCAGAAGACCGTCGGATGGGGATGTAAACCGGGCGGTCCCGTGTATCGGTCTATCCTCCGAGCAAGTTAAAGAACCATAGGAATCTATTCGATAATAAGAGTAGGGCAGGTTCCCGGATTCCTATGTATCCTTCCCCTCTCTCTGGGGCGGCTCTAAATAACCTGTGTTGTGTTGATGAGCCGTTAAACAACATTCAATTCAATTCAATTCTACCAAGAAGAAAAGTGGGTGGTCTTCCTCACCAAAAAAACAACAAACAGATACATGTATATATATAACCCCACATTTGTTCAAAATGACTTGCACCATATAAACAATACAGGCTGAGAGGTGCACATATTAAAGGGACATGCAGCAATCTTCTTTTTTTTAAACTCCAAAATGTTATAACTTATAATTCAAATATATGCAAGCGGGTGTAAAGTGAAAATAAATTATTGATTAATCAATCGAGGTGCACATTTTAATGCTTGATAAAAACTTGATAAATGCTGTGTGTCCCTTTAATAAATAAAAACAATTATTGTATGATGCAATTTAATTTGTTATGTAATACCCTTTATATTTGGGATGTTTTGATGTAAATATTTGAAATAAAATGTTTTAAATCCAATAAATAATTCGATTTGATATCTGACTTGTTACATATTTTTTACTTAGTCATGAAAGATAATATTTAAGGCCTTAATATGTACCTTAAATGTTTATTGTTTACCATTGAAAGGTGAGGCGGCATATGATGTTAGTTATCTGTGCGTCTATATCCTTCCACAGTTTTTAACCAATCTTTTCGAAACTTTACATGATCTTTATCTATGATGTCTAGAGGAGCATATCGATTTTGCATCAAAATAAAATTTATTTATGAATATATATTCTTGCATAGTACAATTTTCCACGGATTGTTTTCAGTGCGTTCATTCAAGTCCCATGGACATATTGAGTTATGGAGATGTTCGGTTGCCTTTTTATATTTGTATACATTCTCATCTTCACCTCTCACCGCTGCGGGTTCAATTCCCACTGGGAGCTCAACTTGTAGGTGAGAAAGTGTCGATTCTTACAGATAGCAGTAAGTACACAGTACTGGTTCTACCCAGGAAATATGGCCTAAAATGTGCTATAATGACATAAAACACAATTCAACTTTAAAAATTTAAAGTAAAAAAAATGGCCTTCTTTATTTTCCTTCGATGCTATCAGTATAAGTATTACGACAGTGTTTCTGTCTGATAAAAAATTCATCTTAGATTTCAACAGACAAATGGTCTATATTTAAACTAATACAAGTAAGATGGGGCCCTCAAACCCTTTTATGTGTGGGTGATATATTCCACGGTTGATTCATGATACTAGCATGGGACAGCTATAGTACATATGACAGTGCTGTGTGCAGTTGCGGATGAATTGAATTGAATATTTAACGGCTCATCAACACAGTACAGGTTATTTAGAGCCGCCTCAAAGAGAGGGGAAGGATACATAGGAATCCGGGAACCGTGCACTACTCTTATTATCGAACAGATTCCTATGGTTCTTTAACATGCTCGGATGATAGACCTATACGCAGGACCACCCTGTTTACGTCCCCATCCGACGGATGAGGCTAAGGGAATGTGTCTTGCCCAAGAATACACCCACAAAACTCAGTGGCACCACCTCCGGTTACAAATCCGATGCGCCAAGTTGCGGATGACAATTAGACACTGGACAGTCTAGTCAAAAACACAGCAACAAATATATTATCTGAATATGTTTAAGAATGTACTGTATGCTTGGAAGAGCTTTCAAAAACAGACTAGCTTTCATGATTTTAGTTGGGGATGGGGCGCATCCTTTTAAATCTCAGTTCAGATGCCCTCCCCCTCCTTCTCTCCATCCCAACTCCCATCTTGAACAGTAGCGATTGTTACGTAAACTTTCCACATATGAGAGGGTGCCCAATACTACCCGCTCCATCGAATACGCGCCTGCAGTTCTTGCGAGGTCAGTCGAGTCAAAATTAGTTAAATCAAACAATTCGTATTTTCGTGTACTTTTGATAAAGAAATAACATGCTTTTCGTGATATGCAGCAAAATTCATGTAATGTGTGAGCTAAAACAACAATTCAAGTATCTCCTCGTACTTTATTTAACAAAAAACACACGGTTGTTGTCATTTTAATCGTATTCTAATAATGGCATCTTTTAGAGTTATCGCCCCTCGCTTCGACATTTTACAAGGCGGGTCTGCATTTATCACGCAGTAGAGCTTCTAAAAAAAAAGTCGGTACAGACGAAAATCACGAAACCTAAAGGGGGAAATGAAATTTCATGATCAAAAATTGTCACAATTTTCCAAATTATGCGTTTTAAAAAATTCAAAATGGCGGATTCTTTTTTTTTTGACGTTGCCGAAAGTTGACGTACTACTTTTCGTTGTCAAGCGTGGTTGCGATATTTGAAAGATGTAGGAAAATATCAAGGCTGCTCCCGTACTGATGTAATTGTTTTTTTTGTATTATATTTACACGAGCATATTTGTGTTTCACTTATATTGCCTATTGATTCTGCCTTGTTGGTTAGAGATTAGATCATGGCGGGGATTTCTTTATTTACACTGTCCTGTATTAATGGGATGACAGAAGGGTAAGTGTGAGGTTTGGTGCACCCTAGAACCGGTTTAAACCCCCAGTGGCCTACTTTGCCACTGACCATTCCAAGGCGGTAGCCCTATTGTCAACCCTTTTGTGTTTATGATGTGGTTTGCATTTATTATTGCTTTTGCCTTCGTGTTTGTCTGTTTGCGTGTTTGTTTCTGTGTTTTGTGGTTGACTGTCCTCCTTGAATGCTACTTTCCCTGTCCGATCTTTTTATATTTCTTTTTACTTATATTGCCTGGTAATATTTACTTTTTAACCTGGCGGGGATCCCTTTAGTTACACTGTCCTGTTTATTGGGATGACGATAGGTAAGAGTGATGTTTGGTGAACCTTAGAACCAGTTTTGTATCCCCAGCGTCCATTATCTTGCAACTGACCGTTTCAAGGTGGTATCCCTATTTGGATCATTTTATGTTTGCGATATCATATTTTGCCTTGTATTCATCTTTAAAGTTGTTCTTTGTTTCTGTGTGTGGTTGACTGTCTTCCTTGAATGCTTTTCCTGTTCGATTTGTATATCTACATGTGTAATAGTTGGTTTTAACAACCCTATAGCTAGCATAATGAATTAGAAATGAAATTTATAACACAACATTGATCAAAAAGCAAATTTAAAATACTTTTCTGTAAAGTTGTTTTGATGAAATTGTCATTGAAAAAAGTTTATATTTTGGACAACGCACATCGTGAACACACCTTTTGAAAATAAACCGTCAGTAAAGTTTGTTATTTAGTATTATTGAACACTTAAAGGAATATAAAAAGATCAGACAGGGAAAGTAGCATTCAAGGAGGACAGCCAACCACAAAACACAGAAACAAACACGCAAACAGACAAACAAGAAGGCAAAAGTAATAATAAATGCAAACGACATCACAAACACAAAAGGGTTGACAATAGTGTTATCGCCTTGGAACGGTCAATGGCAAAATAGGCCACTGGGGGTTTAAACTGGTAATAGGGTGCACCAAACCTCACACTTACCCTACTGTCATCCCATTAAAACAGGACAGTGATAATAAAGAAATCCCCGCCATGGTCTAATCTCTAACCAACAAGGCAACATCAATAGGCAATATAAGTAAAATACAAATATGCTCGTGTAAATATAATAAAAAAAAACAATAGCCTAGAAAGCCACAATGAAGGTACTCATTGACTTGGCAGAAGCCAGAGCAACAGGAGAATAAACCATTAAGGGCACGACAAGAAAGATCATAGACAAACATCAAACGCCACCGTCCCAATGGGCTTTAGGTAGGCGTCATCATAGGATCCACAGCCTGTCCGGTCATCGTACAATTAAAGAGGAAGTATAGTAGCGAACTGTAAAAGGGTCCACCACCAAACATGCAGTACGTTGCAAAATGATAGGGTCATAACCTCTTTTGATAAACCTTTTAACATTTAATGCATTCAAAGTTTAACATTTAATGCATTTAATCTCAAATATCTACTAGACAGTCATTAACCTCATTTCAATAATCAAAACTCTCTTAAAGCCGTATAGATTTGGAGTGATGGTCCCAAAGGACCAGTAAGTAATAAGTATTAAAACTACTGATTTGAAGTCGGTACGACTTTTTGCAGCCACCGCACAGGGTGATTGGGGCGGCGGATGGTTCTTGCATCGTCTAATATTTGTTTATCTAATTAATAACATTGTATTATATAGTGTTTTGCAAATATTTCCAGATCCGATTGTTGATCAGGGGTCAGTCTCATTAAAATCAGACCCTTTATCACGCTACCATACTGTTCGCTGCCAAGGATCTGACGACTTCGCATTACAGGTCACATCAGTAGCCAACTAGATTTCAGCCTACCAAATTGATCGGTATTGACAGCTTCACTGCGCATGTCGCGTTTCAGTAAAACGCTGTGAAGCAATCTACGCTCGGTATTAAAAGAGACAATGTCCGTAACTTTTAGCTTATAAAACACAAAATAATTGCGTTGCCAAACATAATACACCAACCATTATTGAATATTTACTTAAACAAACAAAAAGATTGACGGAATTTAATAGCGGTAAATTTTTGTTTGTACCGATTCGTGGGATTGAACCCACACTAAGATGACACTCGTGGGTTAGCGGTCGAGTACGCAATCAATTGAGCTAAGAGGGCCAGATGTACCTAATGTCGTAATAATTTCGGTGGAATATATATTTTCAAAATACACGACATCGCATTAACACACGAAGACTTTATCTTTATTCGGATATAGATCTGTTTTATGTAGATCTCCGTTTGTTCAGTTCACTCGACTGTCATCTGAAGTGCATATGAAATGCACGATTTCATTGGTTGAATTTAGGTGATCATCTCATGATTATTGATTAGATGAAAGGCCTAATTGACGTGACCTCAAAGGCGATGTGGTCAGATCCAATAGCGGAGAGTATCAACGCGTAATAAGGATATGATTTTAATGACATTTAATTTATTTTTTAACATTATAAAATAAACGTAGAACTTTCATTGAAAACAAAAGAATATTAATAAAAAAACACCACCAAAAACAACAACAAATCATCAACAATAAAAAACGAACAAAACAAACAAACAAACACAAAAAAAACAACAACAAAACAACAACAAAAGAAAAACACGCGGATACGTTTAAAAACATTTATTGTACAAAATAAGAACAACATGTTTTTTTTTTTAAATGTTCATAATGAAAGTTTTACATTTGTTTTATTTATTAACGAAAAAAAAAAAGCGCGAATACACAGCACAAGAAACTAACGTATTGACTACCCTATAATTCCCTAATCTCGATAACGAATAAACAAAATCGCCCAGCGAAATTGGGATATTCGATCCAAGTAGAACAAAAGCATTAACTTATCACCAAACTGGATATGTCAATACAATAATGGGATTTGTCGTTCATCGACATAAATCCTTTTATTTAAGTGGGATTGATAATTTTCATAAACAATTTTCGCAATCCTGCTTATTTGCTTTTGTTTTATTAATGAGTGTGTAAATCGTACGCTACACCAATTATCTGTTTCTAAAGATGCGGCCATTTTCTGCAGGTGGTATCAGATGTAAATTGCAAACTTTAGCATGTGTCGTGTTCATTTATGAAAAATAATTACGTAGTAATTGAGATGGCTAATTTTCGGATATTATTGATCGTAAATGTGCAGTAGTATATGTTCGATGGTTTTGATTTAATAGAGATTTATTCACTCAAATTATGAACATGTTCAACTGGTGATCGTGGGAAAAACAACACGTCATGCCGAAATCGTGAACAGGGCTTTGGAGCTTAACACTATTTATAATAATTATAGTCATATCTACCGGTAATAATGTAAATGCTATGTGTTGACATCTTGACATTTGGAATGTAAATGCGAGGTGTTTATATTTAAAGGTGAAATATAGCGTGTCTTTTGAGCATATATTCTGAAATATATGTATATAATATACAATCTGTTCAAATATTACACATATTGGTTGTCCCGTTTTCTCACAGTAGCCAATTTTATCTCATAGCGCACACGCTTCGAGATTCGCCCTTTTTGAAGGCAGGTAAGTGTCACGTGATCCTGTGACGTCATTGGTACCAAACGATAAGCGGTGTCGCATTGAGTTGTATAGTATTGTCTATGTAGGAATAAGTTGTATGGTACGTGTTAAAAATGACGTGCGCTGTAGCTGAGTGTCAAAGTGTGCATAAAAAAGGACAATCTAATAACATCAGTTTCTTTCGTTTTTCTAATCAGGTTTATGATAGATTAAGATTTGAAGTGTGGGTGGACCGCTGTCGACGAAAATCGCCCGTCGCGTCAAAAAAATGGGAACCTTCGAAAGACACGCGAGTTTGTAGTTAACGCTTTGATTTTTCAAGTCGTGTGGTGAGGGGTATGTGCCTGTTGAGGGTGGTTGTTATTCACGGGTTTTTAAAATACCCGTGATTGAATGTGCGTGGAGTGGGTTGTGAGTTGGTAACATTTCGACACTCCAGTTTTAGGGTTTAGTCTGGCTGGCTTAAGCCGTTTATATTGTGGCTATAGAGTTGGGATTACTCAAAATCTGTATGTTATATATATACCTTGTCATCAGTGGCTTTGGAACCGATGTATATACCTTGTACAATGTGGCTGCTGTTGGTGGGAAAGCTGCTTTAAATGAGGTTTTCAATGGCATTCAGTCAATCGCAATTACGTCTCCTTCATTTATATGAAGATGCAATAGTTTTGCACCAACCTTTAACACGTGGGTCAGTTTACTTGAAAAGGATACATATTCCTAGTTTTAGTCAAAGGACATAATAGAATGTATTTGTAAATTTGAAAATGATTTAGTCCTAGTCTTCTTGAATACATATTTATTTACATAGGTGGTCATTCAAAAGCTAAAGTTAATTGTAACATTGAATTTAATTAATGAGTTGCAGAGGTGTCTGCCTGTGGTTGGATGCCATTATGGAACAGAATGAACATTGAAACAGATTTTTTATGAAACACATAATTCGTTTCTACCGACTATAAATTTACTTCTATGCATGGTGATGTGTATCTTAAATTCACTTCAATGACTTGGTGCCAAGTGTTGAAGACATTAAAGTTGTTATCGTGAGGACCACCCACATATATTGGTATTGCATGTGGGAGGCAATGACATTGGTCATGTACCTCAGATGAATTAAGGAAAAGTATTATTAAAACACTACATGACATAAACGACTTGATTTCTGAAGTTAATATTGTTGTCGCAGATTTTAACACGCTTATATTATGGAAATGAAAAGTCCCATAAAGCTTTGGACAAAGTCAGGATTATGGTAAATAGTCAAGTTGCAACAGAGATTTTCCGAATGAATGGTGGATATATTAGATATCCCGAAATTGTTGAAGTACAAATGCCAGAAATTCGCCTTTAGTTTCTGAAAAAGGCCCGTGGCTTTAATAAAATAAATTCAAATTATTGTTGATGTGCAGTCACTTTTTTGGCATATATGTATAACCTCTATATAAGGTTATCTGCTTATCCTTCATCAATTTTAAACTTTTAAGTTAACCCCTTATGGGTTACTATGTGGTTGGCAATATAGTGCTTTACCCAGTTTGGGTCATAACCCATTTTGTTGTTGAAAATAAACTTATTTGTATTTTATAAATGACCATATTTGGGTCATTGACCATATTTGGGTCATTTGTTGAATGTTGTCGACCATATTTGGGTCATATGATGAATGTCGTTGTTGGCGAGACAAATCTCTTCGATTGTGAAGTGCGTCAGCCATACCTCCATTTGAGGACTTGTTCTTTTCACTGCTGTGCTCTGCTTCCCTCATTTTAATGGCGGTGCCTCTCGTGGTGCCTCTGTCACCACTTGTGGCATGTGGCAGTATGTCGCGGTCACAGCAGTTTGTAGTAATTATTTTACGAGAACATTTGAAGGAAAGCAACTAAATTTTAAATATCTGGCTTTGTGAACATCTGGTCCCAGGGTTCATTGAGTACAGTTTTCATTCACTTCAAAACTTGGTCGGAGCTATGACCATTTTTCAAATTGTTATAAATATCGTGACTGCACATTTGTTATGCACATTATGTTTATTGTTATATTATGCTGAAGCCATGGCCTTGCTATTCCAATAAATATAAACAAAGTTCAGTATTGAGTCTCTTTCATAGCCCATCTTCAATAATGGGATTTGTCGGTCATCGATATAAATCCTTTTATTTAAATTGGATTGATCATTTTCATAAACAATTTTCGCAATCCTGCTTATTTGATTTTGGTTTATGAATGAGTGTTTAAATCGTACGCTACACCAATTATTTGTTTCTAAAGATACGGCCATTTTTTGCAGGTGGTATCAGATGTAAATTGCAAACTTTAGCATGTGTCGTGTTCATTTATGAAAAATACTCTCCCTCCCATACCCTCATTTTATTACCTATGCATATTATTGTTCTGTTTTGCTTTGCCACTTTTATATACATTTCAGTTACATTACTCGAGAAATGGCGGTTGGGCACAGCGTATCCTAATACAGTTGTGAAGTCCTAAGAATATTAATCCTATTGTCGTGGCTTCAGCGGTGGATAGTCCACAGGGTTGGCAGTATGTCGCGGTCACAGCAGTGTGAAGTAATTATGTTACGAGAACATTTAAAGGAAAGCAACTAAATTTTAAATATCTGGCTTTGTGAACATCTGGTCCCAGGGTTAATTGAGTACAGTTTTCATTCACTTCAAAACTTGGTCGGAGCTATGACCATTTTTCAAATTGTTATAAATATCGTGACTGCACATTTGTTATGCACATTATGTTTCTTGTTATATTATGCTGAAGCCATGGCCTTGTTATTCAAATAAATATAAACTAAGTTCAGTATTGAGACTCTTTTATAGCCCATCTTCAATAATACCACTTGCTCTTTCTTTTCATGTAACAGATTTCATATATTATTTTATTATTTATTTATTTACATTCTGTATATTATTTAGATTTTAATAACAGATGTATTAGAACTTTAAATCAAACGTTTCCGTTTCCGGTGAGAGTGGGGGTGAGAGTGTTGCATCTTATAATTACCTCTCATAAACAGACTCAATAAAACCGAGTCTGGTAATTTATTCTCTTAGTTGAGTTTGTTGTTTCCAAATGATCACCCTTATCAGTATATAGTTATTTAATAAGTATACCCGTTTAATATGTTTTTATTTATTTTTTGCTCTACAAAACTTACGTTTATGACAGCATTGTCCAAGCTTGGCAGTAAACAGTGTTTGTAGCATACGATTTCTGGTGTCGACCAGTTGCCATGTCTGTCACAATGCACGATGGGGGAGCCAGGAGACAGATAATACCCATCGTTACACGAGTACTCCGCTGTCATGCTGATTGTATAGTAGTCGCCAGCTGTAGGATAACCATTAATTACTTCCGTGATATATGATTGGCGGCAGTGTGGAGTGCATACGATTTCTGGTGGCGACCAGTGGCCATGTCTCTCACAATGCACGATGGGGGAGCCAGGAGACAGATAATACCCATCGTTACACGAGTACTCCGCTGTCATGTTGATTGTATAGTAGTCTCCAGCTGTAGGATTACCATTATTTACTTTCGGGATATAAGATTGGCGGCAGTGTGGAGTGCACTCAAAGTCTGACCAATCACCAGTCTCGTTGCATGTAATTTTCGGAGAGGACAAATTGTAGTAGCCGGTACTGCAAGAGTAAATCACAGTCGTGTTGATCGTTAATCTGTGCGTAGACCGTGACATAATTCTCCCACCAACTTTTAGTGGAATAGTAGGACAATTAGGGTAGCATACAAACTCTGTTTCAGTCCAGTTTCCATCGGTTTTACATTCAACTTTAGCATGTCCAAATTCCGTGAAGCCATCCCGGCATACGTAAGCGTTTGTGCCACCAATATGCGTAGGGGCATGGGATCTCAGTTCCGCATTCTGTATATATGGTTGTGAAATACAGTACACTAGTTTGCACGAATAAGCAGATCCATCCTCTGACGGTATACATAGACTTGAATTGTCACATGGTCGACTGCTACACGAGTCAGTCAACGTTTCATGGATATCTTCTATTGCGATGTTTACGCACCTCATTGGTTCCGTGGCACTCAGCGGAATGTCCACCTCTCTACGCAGAACACAGACTGCAATAAAGCGGTTGAAATTAATAGACTGGCACAAATATCTTCGTTCACATTCCTTCAAGCAGACTGGTATAGTGACGCCATGTATTAATTCTATGATACTGTCCAATGTGCACGCAGCCGGCGGATACAAGCTAGGCTTTACTATATCTATACCTTCTGATAGAGGTGCATACACAAACAACAGTATGACGATTTTACATATTTTACATATTGTCGAACTCATGTTTACACTGTCTCCATATATACGCTTTACTTTATTCAATTATTATAATTGATAGCCAACATGAATATATGTAGTTTATCACGTATACTTATGTATGGTTCCATATTCAGATTGTACTACTTAATCGGTATAATATATGTTCCGTCATTGCACGGTGATCATAGTTTGCCTTTTTCCTGAAACAAGTATTAAAACACTGAATTATGCAGATGAATGTTATTCACTTTAAATAATGATTGCACATATGATAATGTTTTACCATAACGCAATACTGTCTTTTCCACCGCGAATCATAGCCGTAAGATTGTATTTTCCATTTCAATTTTTGTAACGTGAAAATATTTTAACACAGTTGGCAGTAACTTGTAATCGACGCTGACTAGCCGGGCAGCGAACTGAGCCGCAATACAACTATCAATGCTTTATATGAAACAAACAGAATATGTAAATGATACCATGTCAATCATATGCTGCCTTTTAGATCAAATATGAAATTTCTATTAAATTGATTAAATAGAACTGTTTTACTAACACGACAAGTTTTGGACACAGATCATGAATAACCAATCAGCTGTAATGTTTTGTTTCTACAGGGACTAGTTAAACATAAATTATACATAACCATAATTATGATATTATTTTTTTATAAAACTAATTAGTCATCTCACATGACGCCCCTTAAAGTACCATCGCATAAAAGTCGAACACGAAATGAAGCTTTCACAGAACGAAGTCAACCAAAAACGCGTATTAACACAAACAATAATTAAAATGTTAATAGAAAAAGAAGGCATTCGACATCACATACAAAAACGAGTTGACAAATAGGGATACAACCTTAGAAGGTCTGAAACGAGTATCATCAACACTGGGAAATGTAATATAGATACATATCTTTAATATTAAATGGATAGGAATGTCTACGTTTGACGATTTTGGTGTTTATTTATAAAATAAAAAAGGGGTAAGTATCTGTAAACAGTTAAAGCCAAAATCAGTTCTATTTTTTATACTCCAAAACACACCAATTTGCAGAAATTTCAGGGCAATATTTGCCCAATTTCGCAAAAGCAAGTACATTTACAGCGACATATTTTTACTTCATTACTTTAAGTACTCGATATTTGATATTAATACATTAGTTTCGAAACAAAGATGTACCTAGGAATGTCTCTTCTCCCTCACTGCCCCAACATATATTATTTCCGAGGCTCTGCATAAGTACTATTCTACTCCGCATATATCATGCACGGTTATGCATATATATATTTAATAGGATCATATTTATTGAGCTTGAATACAATTAATGCAATTTGATATGTTTTTTTTTTATTATTATTATTTTTTTATTTTTATTTTTTTACTTTTCAGCCATCTTAAGATGACCCGTTTAATCTCCCCGTCACATGGTTAGACAAGGGTCGGGGAGGACCATCCCTTGCCATACCTTACAAAATATATACAAGCATATTATAGAACATTTGAAAATTACTGTATGTTTGCTTTGTAATAAAATAATGAGATTTGCAATGGGGAAGTTATTTTTAGTCCAAAGAAAAAAAAATGAAGTGAAATGTAATACTTTTAAAAACTGCCTGTGTGGTCCATGTCTTGAATTTTCTGATTTAATCGATGTACAAAATGAAAAAAAAAGCCAGTTCTTGGTTCAGTGAAGGTGAGTAGTTTTAATTTGATCTATTATGTACCTAGTTAAATATTTGTTTTAGCATCTCCCAATCTTTATTAAATTGTTCCGTATTTTTGTTTTTTATTGCAATATGTTTATGTGTGTTATGAGAGCATTTAAGTATATTTTTAAGTGCCTGTATGGATAATGGTGTGTTTTGTCGTTTTGAGCAAAAAATATAATATTTGATTTCTAGCAATATTTGCAACTCAATCTTTGTTAAGCATTTTCCAATGTTGAATATAAAAAGTTCTTCTGTAAATGGCAGTATTATTTGTTTTGATACAAGTATTCTTTGTAGTTGTTGAAGGAAAGTTTGTGTTGTGGGACAGGTCCATAGCATGTGAGTAATGGTCTCTTCTTCGTTACAAGAATAACATAAGGGGGTATCTTTTATTTTTATTTTGTGTAAGTAAAGATTAGTTGGAAGTAATCTGTGATTTATTCTAATCTGAAACCATTGCAACGTTGTGCTCATTGTACTTTTGAATGGTGAAGCATATATATCTGTCCATGTTTCTTCCTCTATGTCATAACAAAGTTCCCATTTTAATTTTGAAGTTGGTTTATCGCTGTTTTTATTTAGAATATTGTAAAATATTTTGCAACCTTTTCTGTTTTGGATAAATGGTGTGATGTTTGATGGTATATTTGGAAGTGGCATTTTACTTGAAACTGTTGTTTTCAATATCTTCTTTTGAAAGGATTTAATAACTGATATTAAGCCACTGTATTGTAAGAAATCTGTTTTTAAACCATACATATCTTCGAATTCACTAATGGAATATAGTTCTCCATTATCTTTAAATAGGTCATTTATTAGGTAAATATTTTTATCAAACCAATTTTTATAATATACTGGCTTACTGTCAATTAAAATACTGTTATTGTAAAAAATAGGACTTAATAAAAACGTATCTACAGATTCAATTTTACTACTGTTAATGACTGCGGCAAAAGCAGATAAAACATCAATCCAAAATTTATTATTAGTTTTCTTCATTATTGTTTCACAATAGCATTTGCCTAAAACTGCTAATTTTTTAATATCAATGAAACTTTCAACTGCATGTTTCCATTTACCTTCACTCACAATTAATCTTCTTATCCACGTGGATTTTAGACTGAAGATAAAAGCCTTTAAGTTTATCATGTTGAGACCTCCCTCTGAATATTGCTTTACTATAACTGTGTTTTTAATTTTGCTGGACCTTCCCAAAGAAATTCATACAGTATGCCATTAATTTTTGCTATAATGGATTCTGTAGGATTTGGAAGAGATATAAAAAGATGGTTTAATATTGGTACGAGTAGTGATTTGATAACTGTTATTTTCCCTAATGGAGTTAAATATCTTCTTTTCCATATCTTGATCAAATTTTGAATCTTTGTTATTTTCTCATTATAATTTATGTCTAACATTTTATCTAGATCAACATTGAAATTTATACCTAATAATTTAAATTGTGTTTCCCCCCAAGTTAATTTCCACTTAGTTTTAATTGTGTCTTGGCTATACATTTTTCTGCCTATCCATATTATTTGTGTTTTATCACAGTTTACATTTAAACCAGAGTATTTTGCATATTTCGATAATTCTGATAAACTTTCTCTAAGTGAAGATGGAGATCCGTCTAAAACCATAGATGTATCATCTGCGTATTGTGACAGTTTAACTTCTGTACCATTAACATTGATTCCCTTAATATTGTTGTTACTTCTTATTTTGATAGCAAGGATTTCTGCACATAGGATAAAAATGTACGGTGATAATGGATCACCTTGACGACAGCCCCGCCCAATATTAAAAAATTCTGATAGATTACCGCCTTGATTTACTGTTAATTTGGCATTTTTATAGAATAATTTTATCCATGAAATAATACACTTTCCAAATCCAAAAAACTTCAACACATTGTAAACAAATGCCCATGAAAGTGAATCAAACGCTTTTTCGAAATCCACTAGAAGAACAAGTCCATTTAGATTTTTTTCTTCTGCATATTGCATAATATCATATATAAATCTTGTGTTTTCACCTAAATATCTACCTGCAATAAAACCAGATTGATCCCTATGAATTAATTTGTCAAGTGTAGATTTAAATCTATTGGCTATGGCAACCGAGGCAATTTTGTATACACAATTAAGAAGTGAAATTGGTCTGTAAATTTTAATGTTAAGCCTGGATTTATTTTCTTTGGGTATAACAGTAATTATACCCTCTTTTTGGGTTATAGATAATTCCCCTATTTTAAACCCACAATTAAGCGACCGGACAATAAAATGACCAATCTGCTTCCAAAATGTTTTAAAGAAATCGGCTCCAAAACCGTCGCTCACTGGACTTCGATTATTAGACATTGCTCGTAGCGTCGAGGCTAATTCTTCGTATGTTAAGGGACCTTCTATTGAGTTGGATTCAATTGTAGTAAGTTTAGGTATGTTTACTCCCGACAGCTCATTTTCTAAGTCTATATCTTCTAGTAACTCATCTTTATTGGAGTATAAATCTTTATAAAAATTCTTAGCTTCTTGTAAAATTTCAAATTGATCTGTTATTATGT
This sequence comes from Cyrtodaria siliqua, assembly GCA_037043455.1. Taxonomy (NCBI): domain Eukaryota; kingdom Metazoa; phylum Mollusca; class Bivalvia; order Adapedonta; family Hiatellidae; genus Cyrtodaria; species Cyrtodaria siliqua. The sequence goes on from JAWPHD010000343.1 coordinate 143,114, forward strand.
CTCCATTTTGTTTTTCTAGTTTTGGAATCAGTTTAGATGCAAAGTTATGTTTTTCTAGGTTACAAAAAAACTTTGAAGGTTTTTCACCGTCTTCTACTAGTTTTGCTCGTGATCGTATCAAATACCCTTGCATTTTATCTTTTCTTAGGTTTTGTAGTTCTTGTTTAAGTATTTCCATAGATTGGATTTTGTCGGATGATAGATCTTGTTCTAGAACTTCAATGAGTTTTATTAATTCTTTTTCTCGATTTTCTTTTGTTCTCTTTTTGTAGCTTGAATATGATATAGATTTACCCCGTAATTCCATTATCAGTGTTTCTAAAAATAATTGTTCATCAATCACAAATTGTATTTCATTATTTGGTATGTTATTTATGTTATCATTGTTGTAAATCGGCACTGCATACTGTGCTTTAACTTCCTCTATTTTTGAATTCATTATATTTAAGTATTCAATATCACTGAGAAGAGAGTTATTATATTTCCACAATGGTTTACCTCGAACAAAATGCGTAAAATTTATATTCAAAATTGTCATCGAGTGATCAGAGCGATAGCTAGATTCAATTGTGCATTTACTTACAGACGGAAAAAGCGTTTCGGATACAAGAAAAAAATCAAGTCTTGCTTGCTGTAGAGGTCTTTTGCGTCTCCATGTATATCTTCTTAAATCAGGGTGTAATTCTCGAAAAGGATCTATAAGATTATTCTGTGCAATAATTTCTAATAATCTTTCTCTAGCATTTTTATTGTTAACGTGTTTATAATTACAGTAATCAAGCTTTTTATCTAACACTAAATTAAAATCGCCACATATGATCCAAGTATTATTATTAAATTGCTCAGTTTTATGTAGAATATTATCAAAAAAAGTGGGTGAATCATTGTTTGGCCCATAGAGCGTTATAAGTGTAAATCTGTTGTTATCTACAGTTAAGTCCATAATCAGAAAATTACCCTCATTATCTGGAATATGACTATGTATTTTATATTCTACGTTTTTGCTGAATAATATGGCAACCCCTCGAGAGTTTGAGGTGCCTGAACTAAATACGCATTCATTACCCCACTGGGTGCGAATAAACTTTTCGGTGGCTGCAGTGGAATGGATGTCCTGAAGGCAATATACATGACATTTTTTTGATTTAAGATAATTGAATACATCAACTCTTTTCTCTGCTGAACCAAGACCTTGACAATTAACTGACAAAATTTTAATCTCTGTCATTTATAATATGACTATAATAGTGGACCACACATAAACAGTTTTCAGAAATGATGAAAAATATTATCAAATGCAGTAAAAAGATACATATCTGCATTTTGAGAATAAAAAAACTCTTAATTTTTGGCAAATCAACATTTTTCATTAGCTTTAAGATTAACATATATATGTATCAGTATTTTTATTTTTTTTACATGAAAAAACTATTTATTTAAATTTTTGAAGTTCTGTTTTTTGTTTTTTTGTTGTGAATACAAATCAACTCAACAAAAACATCAGGAACCAGCTTTAAAAGCTAAAAATAAACAATAAAGAGTAAACAGGTCTATATATACAACATTTTTTTCTTATCTCGATTTTTCTTGATATAAAATTGTTATTACTGAAATGTTAATAGCAGTTGTGTCCCTTTGTAAACTAACTATAAAGTGTAAATAATCTGTATTACTAAAATCTCTCTCTACCAGAACAAACAACATAATTATTTCATAGTACTTGTTGTTCTTACTGAAATTTTAATAGCAGTTGTGTCCCTTTATAGACTAACTGTATAAGGTGTAAATAAACTATATTACTTAAATCTCTCTCTCTCTCTAGCAGAAAAACACAAACATAAAACAGAATTACTTCATAGTCAAGTATGCTGTTTTGTCAAACGAAGGGGTCATAGGAAAGTCTGCTAAAATAATTTAAGAAATGAGGATAAACAAACTTACATGTTTCCATATTAAATATTAAAACTCCTTATTTCCATTTAGTAAATTCAGAATCCTTACACATGTATGATTCAATCAAATATATATATATATATTATAATATATTGCAGTCTTGCTGTTAAAAGCGTGGCACCTCAAAATAATCCAGACTCCTGAATGTCTATAAGCTTAAAGTCAGCTCGGATAATATATCCTTTAATATGTCCTTTCACCAGGAATATAGATATTAAACACATGAAAATCATTGCAAAATGAAAATTTATCTAAATGTATCACTTTAAATGACTGTGCAGTTAGTTTATATTATTACCACTTTGTTTATTCCGAACTGATTATGAAGAGAAAAAAAAAAGGGAATAAAACATATTTTTACAGAAAAGCAGTTAGTTTTTCCTAATCACGTGCGCAATATCATCGTGTATGTCGAACTTGTGTCTGATGCCCATTTTCGATATTTGATATTAATACTTTAGTTTCGAAACAAAGATGTACCTAGGAATGTCTCTTCTCCCTCACTGCCCCAACATATATTATTTCCGAGGCTCTGCATAAGTACTATTCCACTCCGCATATATCATGCACGGTTATGCATATATATATTTAATAGGATCATATTTATTGAGCTTGAATACAATTAATGCAATTTGATATGTTTGTCTTTGTGTTTAAATGTCTTGACTTTTGCATGAATGAGGTTGTACTGGAATTAATTTGTGGTATTAGCGACAAATTTCCTTTCGTCACAAGTCATTTTGCATACTCAACTGTCTCAGCAGAACAGCAACAACAAAACAACTGTATCTGAAATCAAGATCCGCTAATAAAAAATCAGAGAGTATTTGGTTGTGTCTTTGTGCAGTTGTACTCCTCTTATTCCAATATCTTCTATAACCCTAGTCAACTCGTTTATAAAGGGGAAAAAAGCATCGGGGAAGCCATAGATGTCTGGTCATAGACACACATGATCACTGTCGTGATCGCGCACCGGCTTGTCCATTTTAGGAATCGGCATGGACATACAAAGATGGCGGATGAATTAAACGTTAAAAGGTAGGTGTTGACTTATCATAGTGATTATGGGACAAGTACTGTTTTAATTCACAGATGCTTTGTATGTGTGTAATCGGTATTGTTCAAAGTTTTACCCGAAGTCATAATTCTCTCCACAAAATGGATATTATTTTTTAAATTATCATAAAATACAGCCGGCAAATCGGTGAATCCAATTTGAAGCGGTAAAAACAAACTCCCTTCAGTCTCCTGAGTATATTTTGGCAGATGTGGGCATTGTTCTTGTAGAAATTGATAGGCAATCATGTAATCTCTCGAGACCTCGAAACAAAAAACGAATTCGTTTGCTATTTACCAAGAAAACGACATATTTCGTGGAAAAGAAAAATACAAATGTCAACGGCGCAGAGATCGTTTAACAATACTGCCGTGTACACAAAAATCACCGGCTCAGACTAAAACAATGTTACAGGCTGAGACATTATTCATAAAGTCACCGGCGTAGACTGAAGAATGTCAATGGCTTGGGCAGTTATAATCTGCTCAATTTCTGGAACAACGCTATATTGTGCACTGTGTTCTCTCTTTCCCATTCATTTGCCAACCAATATATACCAACTTGTGTCGGAATATCTACACGAATAAAACAAAATCCACCAGGTCTGACTGGAAACAGAGATCTAAGATCTAAGAGTAACTTGAAATAAAACAACAAACAAAACTAGACCAATTATTTTGCAGAAATAAACTTTGGTAAAATTATGAACGTTAAGCAACGAGTTTTCATGCTTATTTCTCTTGATATAGGCTGATGATATTGTTTTTTTCGCAGAAAGCGCTGAAGGTCTTCAAAAAATTATTGATATTCTGATTACTGCGAGAGATGGAAGTTAAAAGTGAATGTTAAAAAAACGAAAATAATTGTTTGCAGAAAAGCTGGATTATTACCATGTAATTTAAATTTTCTTTTCAATGGTGTACACATTGAAATTGTGAAGTCACTTACTTACGTTCGAAATGCTTTTACCCAAGGCGGTCCTTTCAGTGAAACGCAATTAACGTTAGCGGGTAAAGCACAAAAAGCAATATTCAAACTAAATAAGCATCTTCTAAACTTTGCTGACATCTCAATATGGTTTTATAGAATTATTAAATATTGGTTGAAGATTTTAAACAACAGTGAAAACAAGTATTGCAAAGTTATTTATAATGTTCTAAAGAACAGATGCTAATATTAAACCAAACAAAGTATCATGGGTTACCCTAGTTCGCGATTTATTATCGTCAGTGGGTTTTTATTACGTGTAGCTAAAACAGATTGTTGGAGATGTAGATATTTTCTTAGGTATAATTAAACAACGACTTCATGATAAAAAAAGTAAGTCTTGGCATGACCGTTTAGACATTTCATCGAGAGCAATATTGTTTAAAGAAATTGTTAGTTTTGATTTTCAATTATTTCTTAAGTGCATAAACATCCCACATTTAGAATAGCGATACGCAGATTACTTGTCTCGTTCCATAGCCTTGCTATAGAGACTGGTAGGTGGCGTAGAACTAGAAGTATACCATTAGCAGATATAATACGTATACTTAGCAACAAACTTGAAAAAAATAGATATAGGGTCCTATAGAAACCAAAGCGTCCGAAAACGGGTTTCATTTCATTTTAGATTGCGATCTGTTTAAAGACATCCGAAAAATATATATTAAAAAGTATTTTTGGAATCGACCGAGCATGTTCAAATTAAAAAACCTTTTTACAGCAAAAACGAAAAAGAAAAAAAAAACAAGTGTGTATATTTTAAAGCATTTTAAAGGACTATCACAACCTGACTTCTATGGTGATGTGATTTATAAACTTCGTAAGATTCTTGGTCATGATCACTTTCATACTATCTTTGTTAAACTTGTTAAAAAGTTTATCAAAAGAGGTTATGACCCTATCAATTTGCAATGTACTGCAGGCTTGGTGTTGGACCCTTTTACAGTTCGCCACTATGCTTTCCTCTTTAATTGTACGATGACCGGACAGGCTGTGAACTCTATGATGACGCCTACCTAAAGCCCATTGGGACGGTGGCGTTTGATGTTTGTCTATGATCTTTCTTGTCGTGCCCTTAATGGTTTATTCTCTTGTTGCTCTGGCTTCTGCCAAGTCACTGAGTACCTTCTTTGTGGCTTTCGAGGCTATTGTTTTCTGTATTTATATGTACACGAGCATCTTTGTGTTTTACTTATATTGCCTACTTATATTGCATATTGCACTTCAAGGTGAAATATAAAATACTAAAGACACACATGATATAGGCTGTTAAAACACATACGTTATACATAATTTATGCAGGAGTCTTCACGGTGAAATATACAATTCGAAAGACACACATGATAGAGGTTGTTAAAATACATAAGTTATGCATAATTGATACAGTGCCTTCGGATATTTATAAAATATTAACCTGGTTTTGATGGGTCGCATAGATATCTGTTACAATAGTTCTCATTGCTGCAGCATTCGACACATGCCAGGATGTCACTTCGTTTGTTTGTATCCAGATTCTGTTTTGCATCTACATTCATCGAATTCGAGCGCTTTCTACCGGCGGCACACACCTATTGAAAAACAATAAATAAAAAGCAACAACACACTACAGTTAGGGACAGTTAAGTACTAGGTAATTTAGTATATTTTGTCTTTTATTGACTCCAACAATATTCGTACTATTGACATTTAAAATATTATGTTCTGCTCGACCAGGGGCTAGAGGGCATGCAAGGTAGCAAGCAGGTTTCACTACAAAGACATGTTTAATGCTTTTCCTCCAGGTAAATACATTGTTATTTATAAGACAAACATGCTGAATAGTTTTCACAACGTGAATACCTTTTTTTTGTAAAGACAGACAGGTTGGATTGTATTTTTCCCAGGTAAATATATAGCTGCTTGGAAGACAGACAGGTTTAATGTTTTTTCCCGAGTGAAGTAACTCGTTGTTGAGGATACAGTTGGGTTGAATTGTTTTTCCCAGGGTAAATACATTGTTATGGAGGAGACATACATGTAGTATGCATTTACTCTATGTAAATATCTGGTTGCCGAGGAGACGTACTAGTTTAATGCATTTTCCCAGGTAAATATGTGGTTACTGAGGACCCTTACAGGTTAATGTTTTTTCCCCTGGTAAATACGTTGTTACTGAGGGAACTTACAGGTTAATGTTTTTTCCCCTGGTAAATACGTTGTTACTGAGGGAACTTACAGGTTAATGTTTTTCCCCTGGTAAATACGTTGTTGCTGAGGGAACTTACATGTTACTGTTTTTCCCCAGGTAAATATGTTGTAACTGAGGGGATTTAGAGGTTAATGTTTTTTCCCACTGGCAGGTAAATATGTTGTTGCTGAGGGGACTTACAGGTTACTGTTTTTCCCCAGGTAAATATGTTGTTGCTGAGGGGACTTACAGGTTACTGTTTTTCCCCAGGTAAATATTTTGTTGCTGAGGGGACTTACAGGTTAATGTTTTTCCCCAGGTAAATATGTTGTTACTGAGGTGACTTACAGGTTACTGTTTTTCCCCAGGTAAATACGTTGTTGCTGAGGGAACTTACAGGTTACTGTTTTACCCCAGGTAAATATGTTGTTGCTGAGGGGATTTACAGGTTAATGTTTTCCCCAGATACATATGTTGTTGCTGAGGGGACTAACATGTTAATTTGTATCCTTCTGTTTTCCCCCAGTTAATAACTTGTCGTTGTGGAGACAAACATGTAGGTGTTTAATACCGTGTTGCGGAGGAGACAGACATGTAGGTGTTTTCTCCTAGGTAAATACCGTGTTGCGGAGGAGACAGACGTGTTGAATGGTTTCTCTCAGGAGAATACATATACTGAACATACGTTCTAACGCAACATGATCCTTATGACTTATGTGATGGACACTATTACAAAATGACTTTGAAACAAATATGGCTGCTTAAACTGTTGTTCGATGCAGTTGTAAACTGAGAATATGCTTACATGTGTGCTTAATTTATTGTAATCAGTTTCTGAGTCGTACCTGATGAACATTTCATTTTAAAATTATACTTATTATTTGCATTTTTTATTTATTCTTTATTCTTTGGAAATCAATCCTAAACTAGTATTTATAAGTTTCTTTCTAGTAAGAGTATTGCAACGAGTCTAATGGCTGCAATAAATGTATTGCTTCTTGTTATATCACATTTTCTAACATGTATCTTCCATTCCAAACCTTATAAAACATTTTAAACAATAAACAGTATACAGAATACATGGAAACTATCCAAGTTGCGTTGGAACTTTGGTTCAGTATAGGTGCTGTGGAGATACACATGTTCTTTGGCTTGCTACAGGTAAATCTCTATTTACTATATATACTATTATATCTATAATATTTCAACTTTCTGGGTTTCATAAAACATGACACATGTGGAAGTAAAATTAATCGAATATGATCCTACTAAGAAGTTTGTTATGCAGACTTCGTCTCTCATAATTCCAGGAATACATTTTATTTTATATAGCCTTTAAGTTTTATTTTGTTTAAGTTTAAGAGTATAGTTTACATATAATCCATCCATCCATCCATCCATCCATCCATCCAATCAACTTCAGCATGATATCCATCCATCTTTCTAATCCATCCATCCATCCATCCCGTATGTATGATATGCTGCTGTGAATCGAATGGTACATGGCTACATTAGACTTTTCCTTTCGGAAAAAAAACTAAAACAGCATTTAACATACCAAATACCATCCCTTCAAAGTTTCATTATTGATAGAAAAAGCGTTTCGCTCAAACAGGTGAGCAAACTTAGGATGTAAAAGTTTGCTATCTTTTTACATTAAATACATTACTGATACGGCGGAAATATTCAAACCGGATGTTCAACATTTAGGCATTTCGTGTTACAAAGTGAACTGTTTTTAAAACGTTTACAGCACCATTTGGAATTTCTCTGAAATATTACATGAATTTAAGTGTGCAGTATATATATTATATCTCCGTATGGATTTTTCACTTGCTCTCCGGATCTCCGGTATTAAGTGGACAATCTCCGGATTTTCCATCAAATGTTATTTAAAAAAACAAAATGTTCATGATTTAACATCTATATGTTCTCAGTTTATCAGCTATTTTCTGCATTGGCCCTGTTACGCTCACTAATCAGCTATGCCAAGGAGAGTATTTACAAGTGTCAAATCAATGGGGGCATCAGTGTAATGCACTGACTGAATATACAATTAACACCCAAGGACATAAGTAGTTCCTTCAGTGACAGAACAAAATGTGTGCAATAGCAGCAATAGCAGCAATAGCAGCAATATCTCACCGGCTTCTTTAACTGGTTGACCCTAATTGAAATAGCAAGTGTTGGTAGCTAGTGACTTCTTCTATGTGGTATCACTATAACAGCTGATACCGCGCAACACGATCATTATAATTAGGAAAACTTTGTTTTGCATTTAGCACTCATCTGTGTAGAACCAAGTCTTTTTAATCTAATTACAAAGTCCTCCCTCAAAACTCACTATTTGTGTGCATGTTGAAAGTATGCTTATCTATTATTTTCTATTACTATCAAATAATGCATAAGAATAAATTACAAAATTAATTTAAATTTACGCTTTAAAAAGAAGAAATAGTGCGAACAATCTTTTCATTTTCATTTGAAAATGTTCTTTGCGCGCTTTAAATCTTAAATTTAAAAATCTCAGGCTTTCGTGTTAACAAGTTTTGGCAGGCCTGACATTATCTTCGCTCCTTGCTAACTGGACAACATTTCGACACGGTGTTGCAAATATAGAACAAAGGCTAATATTAATTAATTATTTAAATACCTCAGTCGGTATAAACTGACTGATCTTGTTACAATCCCATGGGTGCGGCATATTCTGACAGGTGTAACAGAGGGGTCCTAGAGATAATATATAATTCAGCGACAGTTAGAACAGAAGCGTCACGTTTTATTCAATCAATAGCTATACAAAGTATAAACAAGCATTGATTCTTGAATATTCTACGCACAATTTTAAATAATTCATGTTTAAAGAAGCAACAAAATTACTATATCGGTGTATTCAAGAGGAAATAACAGAAAGTTTCATCTTAAAGTAGCAACAATAGCCACAATTTAAAAGATATGTACACCGTTTCTAAACTTATTGACGACGAGATATATACATGTATATAACTTACATATTTTTAGAATTCAAACTGTATAACCGGCTATAACCAGCCAGGCCAAAACCCAAGACAGAAGCGTCGAGTTAAGAGTTACTGATTCATAATTCATTTTACGCATATTCATTCATGGGTATTTCAATAAACCCATACTTTTAATAGACACATATACGTTATTACATGATCTGAACACCTGGACAACGTTTTGATGAACATTTTTATTGTCTAATTTTGACGTTATTTGGTGGGTTAGTTTCTTTAGCCTGTTAACAGAGCTTAACTGTCATTTAGGATAATTTTATATAATGTGCTTTATCTCTTTTAACAAAGTTTCAGACATATAACGACGGTTCCTACATGTACATGTTGTAGCTGTGAGCTTTGTGCCCAACTTAAAGTAGAATACCGTTTAAGCCGGTGCTAGGAGGCGTGAAAGGTGTTGCACTTAACATTACCTCTCATGAACAGACTCAATAAAACCGAGTCTGCTACTTTTATCTCTTATTTGTGTTTGTTGCTTCCAAGGAATCCCCTTTTCAGTATTTGTTAATAGTACTGTCACATTGGAATATCTCTTGTTTGTACCCATTATCAGTATTTATTGACATTCACACTAGCGTCTGTTTAGTGCTGTGTGGCGGACGTAATTACCTCTCATGAACAGACTTAATAAAACCGAGTCTGCTACATTTATCTCTTGTGTGTGTTTGTTGCTTCCAAGGGATCCCCTTTTCAGTATTATAAATAGTACTGTCACTTTGGAATCTCTCTTGTTTGTGTTTGTTGCTTCCAAGGGATACCCTTTCCAGTATTTATTAATAGTACTGCCACACTGGAATACCACGTCGTATACACTTGACGTGATACCCCACCCTGTCACTGTATACTGACACGTGGACGACCAGTTCTAACACAACCCTTTATACATGTATGCTGAACGTCAAACAATGGGAGTTCTAACACAACCCTTTATACATGTATGCTGAACGTAAAACAATGGGACTTCTAACACAACCCTTTATACAAGTATGCTGAACGTCAAACAATGGGAGTTCTAACACAACCCTTTATACATGTATGCAATGGGAGTTCTAACACAACCCTCTATACATGTATGCTGAACGTCAAACAATGGCAGTTCTAACACAACCCTTTATACATGTATGCTGAACGTCAAACAATGGAAGTTCTAACAAACCTTTATACATCTATACTGAACGTCAAACAATGGGGCTACTGGTATCATATGTATGGTCTACATATCACCAAAACAAATACCTCCACACGTATTGAATCCACCGCATGATACAGCATACGAGTATGCCGATATTGACGTGTTTGGTCATCGCGGATGTTTTGCCGCTGGCCGTTCCAAGGCGGTACCCGTAATGTTCATGGTGTCCTATACTTTGCTTCGATTTTTTCTTGTAATTGTCGTTTGGTTTAGTTTAAACTTATTTTATTTTTTCAAATGTTCACAACATTACATATGTAATTGTACAAAATATATAATAGGATTAGAATGAAAGCAAAACTGATTATAGAATTTACATAACAAGTCAGTCGCTATTGGCGCATCTTAAGGAGTATGTCCCCTTTTGTGTAATCCCACTGAGATTCTATTTGAAAAAGATAAAATTTAGAACCCAAATAATCTTGAATATTTTTACATGAGACTGCCAGTTTAAGATATGTGCACATTTATCTAGGAGTGCTACCGTTGAATTATAAATACCTACTTGATAAATATGTGAATTTGTCAATACATACATGACATCGAGTACAAGCTGGGTATGGATCAATACACACTTTTATCAAGTTTGTATTTATCATGAAGTATAGAACTGTCTAGATAAAATCGTTAGCATATTAAACTGCAAGTTACACGTAAAATTATTCAGTTTTTGTTCTTTTGCTAATGCGCTTTCAATAAGATTTCACAAAATGGGACATACTCCTTAATGCAATAATTTACTTACCTAGAGCAGCAAACGCAGTCGTTATAGACGCATGCAAGCATAGTGTTACTGAAAATAATAGAGAGGTTATAAACACCTGATAATATTTTCTCAAAGAACACCTCTATTAAGCGGCCATTTATATTAAGCGTCTGCCTGCTTTAAGAGACCGTCATTACCATATGCGTTGTGTCCCTGAGCAAGACACTTTATCTGCGTTGCTTAGTAGTGGTTATACCCAGGAAGACTTCGAGAGTGATTCAAATAAGTTCATAGAGCTTTCGTTACAATGGATGTAAAATAAATAAGTTTAAACTTAAAACTTAAGAGACCATTGCTCCAGTTTCAAAGTATAGAGCCTGATGTATGAAATATGTTAATGGTAGCAATCGAGGATTTTACTTTAATTTCTCTGCCACAAAGAGCTTTTTTGTACAAACTGTGAACATATTGTGATAAATAGGAATCAGACCTAACAAACGATGTAAAGGATTTGAAAAAAAATCATTAATTTGACAAAGATACAGACTTCGAAACGAGGTTTGGAATGACAATAGGGTAATAGTGAGGTTTTGTGCACCCTAGAACCTGGTTTAACCCCAGCGGCTTTTTTTTTGCCACTGACCGTTCCAGGCTGTATCCCTATTGTCAACCCTTTTGTGTTTGGGATGTCTTATTTTGCCTTTTATTCATCTTTAAAGTTTTTCGAGTTGCTCAAATCAGTGTGTTCATTGGTTAACTTTTATAATATTTAACGTCTTGAAAATGACCCATTTTTTCGCTTACACGAGGTCAAGTTGCCCCAAGGTTGCCAATTAATTTTGAGTTTCGTTAGTTGTTTATGCTGGGGTTCACATTTACATTCACACGATGTCAAGTCGCCGCATGGTTGCCCATTGATTCTGAAGTCCGTTAGTTGTTTATGCTTGAGCTTACATTAACATTCACATGAGGTCAAGACGCCCCATGGTTGTCCACAGATTCTGAGGTCCGTTAGTTGTTTATGCTGGGTAATACATTTACATACACACAAGGTCAAATCGCCGCATGGTCGCCCATTGATTCTGAGGTCCGTTAGTTGTTTATGCTGGGGCTTACATTTACATTCACACAAGGTCTAGTCGCCGCATGGTTGCCCATTGATTCTGATTTCCGTTAGTTGTTTATGCTGGGGCTTACATTTACATCCACACGAGGTAATTTTTCCCCATGGTTGCCCATTGATTCTGAGGTCCGTTAGCTGTTTATGGGGCTTACATTTACATTCACACGAGGTCATGTCGCCGCATGGTTGCCCATTGATTCTGAGTTCCGTTAGTTGTTTATGAGGTTTGCATTTACATTCACACGAGGTCAAGTCGCCGCATGGTTGCCCATTGCTTCTTAATTCCGTTAGTTGTTTATGCTGGGGCTTACATTTAAGTTTTACTGACGATAGCGATCCCACCACCAACAGGCACATTTTACAACATATGTAAACCGTTTCTAAACCAACTAACAACAAGCCATATATATAACTTACATATTTAGAAAAATATCAGACTCTGTAGAAGCAATATAAAAGGTTTTAATCAACTAAGACAAACCCCAAAACGGGATCTTGAATTAAGAGTTACCAATTCATAATTCATTTCACACATATTCAGTCACGGTATTTTAAGAATCAGTGAGAAAAAGTATACATTTAATCGGCAAATATACGTTATTATATGACCTAAACACCTGGATGGAATTTTGATAAACGTTTTTTAGTATAATTTTGCAGTTATTTTTGTTAGTTTCTTTAATCTTTGGTAGTTGAAATTATGTATGAAAACGTTATATTATACTCTATCAAAAAAGAAAGTGTTGGAAATATTTAAAAAGTTGTAATGACAAATTTAGGAATATTTTTTTTAACAAAATTAATACACAATGATATACATTAATAACGTAGTGATACCTAACTGAAACAGAGTCAAACGAGAGCAAAACCCAAACTGAGGTGAATGATAGAACACAAAATAAAGTAATTTTTGTTATTGCTTGTTTTCTGGAAATTCCCTTAATTGTCAAGCTTTTAACTTGTTCTCAACATAAAGTTAGGATGTTTGAACACATGTATGACGTTGCGAGCAATGTTATATTTGTAATGACTCCAGAGGTTGATTATGCAACTTTGAGGGCACACTTTCTTTTTTGCTTCAGTATATAATAAACTGATACGTTACAATCGCGTCATTGTTGGCTGTGTTTTGTGAAAACTACACGACCCGTGCGACTTTTAGAATCTACTTTTATACCGCCTGTTAATGCTGTCTAGTGTGTGAGAGGTTTGGTCCACATAGCACCTGTCAGTGCTGTCTAGTGTGTGAGAGGTTTGGTCCACATAGCACTTAATAACGCTGTCTAGTGTGTGAGAGGTTTGGTCCACATAGCACCTGTCAGTGCTGTCTAGTGTGTGAGAGGTTTGGTCCACATAGCACCTAATAACGCTGCCTAGTGTGTGAGAGGTTTGGTCCACATAGCACCTAATAACGCTGCCTAGTGTGTGAGAGGTTTGGTCCACATAGCACCTAATAACGCTGCCTAGTGTGTGAGAGGTTTGGTCCACATAGCACCTGTTAATGCTGTCTAGTGTTTGAGAGGTTTGGTCCACAAATCACCTGTTAATGATGGCTAGTGTTTGAGAGATTTGGTCCACATAGCACCTGTTAATGATGTCTAGTGTGTGAGAGGTTTGGTCCAAATAGCACCTGTTAATGATGTCTAGTGTGTGAAAGGTTTGGTCCACATAGCACATGTTAATGCTCTCTTGTGTGTGAGAGGTTTGGATCACATAGCACCTGTTAATGATGTCTATTATTGAGAGATTTGGACCAAATAGCACCTGTTAATGATGTATAATGTGTGAGAGGTTTGGTCCACATAGCACCTGTTAATGATGTTTAGTGTGTGAGAGGTGTGGTCAACATAGCACCTATTAATGCTGTCTAGTGTGTGAGAGGTTTGGTCCACATAGCATCTGTTAATGCTGTCTAGTGTGTGAGAGGTTTGGTCCATATAGCACCTGTTAATGATGTCTAGTGTGTGAGAGGTTTGGTCCACATAGCACCTGTTAATGATGTCTAGTGTGTGAGAGGTTTGGTCCACATAGCACCTGTTAATGATGTCTAGTGTGTGAGAGGTTTGGTCCACATATCACCTGTTAATGCTGTCTAGTGTGTGAGAGGTTTGGTCCACATAGCATCTGTTAATGCTGTCTAGTGAGTGAGAGGTTTTGTCCACATAGCACCTGTTAATGCTCTCTTTTGTGTGAGAGGTTTGGTCCACATATCGCCTGTTAATGCTGTCTAGTGTGTGAAATGTTTGGTCCACATAGCACCTGTAAATGCTGTCTAGTGTGTGGGAGGTTTGGTCCAAGTAGCACCTGTTAATGATGTTTAGTGTGTGAGAGGTTTGGTCCACAAAGCACCTGTTAATGATGTCTAGTGTGTGAAAGGTTTGGTCAACATATCACCTGTTAATGATGTCTAGTGTGTGAGAGGTATGGTCCACATAGCACCTGTTAATGATGTCTAGTGTGTGAGAAGTTTGGTCCACATATCACCTGTTAATGCTGTCTAGTGTGTGAGAGGTTTGGTCCACATAACACCTGTTAATGCTCTCGAGTGTGTGAGAGGTTTGGTCCATATAGCACCTGTTAATGATGTCTAGTGTGTGAGAGGTTTGGTCCACATAGCACCTGTTAATGCTCTCTAGTGTGTGAGAGGTTTGGTCCATATAGCACCTGTTAATGATGTCTAGTGTGTGAGAGGTTTGGTCCACATAGCACCTGTTAATGCTGTCTAGTGTGTGAGAGGTTTGGTCCACATAACACCTGTTAATGCTCTCTAGTGTGTGAGAGGTTTGGTCCATATAGCACCTGTTAATGATGTCTAGTGTGTGAGAGGTTTGGTCCACATAGCACCTGTTAATGCTGTCTAGTGTGTGAGAGGTTTGGTCCACATATCCCCTGTCAATGCTGGTTAAAAGACAGTACACTACTCTCTATTATTTTACGTTTAAATGTAATATACTTTGCAAATGTTGTGTAAATGTAATATAATTTGCAGCAAATGTTGTGTAAATGTAATATACTTTGCAAATGTTGTGTAAATGTAACATACTTTGCAAATGTTGTGTAAATGTAATATACTTTGCAAATGTTGTGTAAATGTAATATACTTTGCAAATGTTGTGCAAATATAAAATACTTTGCAAATGCTGTGTAAATGTAATATACTTTGCAAATGTTGTGTAAATGTAATATACTTTGCAAATGTTGTGTAAATGTAAAATACTTTGCAAATGTTGTGTAAATGTAATATACTTTGCAAATGTTGTGTTGATGTAGTTTTGTTATGAATGCTGCACTTCCTAATGGTTTTATCTACATCTATTAAAACACATTCAACGGTCAATAGTGTAATAGTCTAGATCATCTGCGACGCTGGTTTTTGTTAAGACAAAACAGTACGTGTCTGGACAAACTGCTAGAATCGGCAGCCATTTTACCGAAATATTTGTATCGTTTCTGATTGGCTGACACATACACACCAAACAGAATGACAGCAAGACAATGCACTATTTCATAAAATTAAAAAAATAAAATAAACAAAGAGGAAATGTTCATCATTATATCAAACTCAGTGTGGTCAAACATATTCTATAATAACAAAATAAATATTAACGGACAACGTTGCTTCCGGTTTCAGGTTTTGTTTCTGCTTAAAGGGTCCAGACGTTTGTGTTTAAAGGGACACAAGACAATCTTGAATAATTTTCTTTAAAAACTCACAGAGTCCCGCTAGTTTTTCTACATAGCTTGCATTTGTTTAATCATTAATACTTATTATAAGAATAGTATAAAGCAAATTGTTTTTGCATATTATTAACTATTGATTATGTTCGCATTAGTTTTTTACATTGCACCAATACACTATTTAAACCTATGGTAGATAAGGTTAAATAAAGGGAACTCAAGATTTTATTTAATTATATGCAAGCAGTTTGAAAGTCAAAATAATACTGGATAAATGATGAGACGCCAATTTCAATGCTTGATAAACTTTTCAAGACTGCCATATGTCCCTTTAAAATGAAGCGTAGAAGGGTAACTAATAACAAATATATAAGTAAATATTTTATTTACGTGTCACACAAATACAGCAATACACACGTTTTAAAACAAATCAACATATATATACCCTAACAAACAGTTGTATCATAGTTAAATGGCATACGACCCTCGAGAAACAATATAAATCGTATGCGGCCCTCAAGAAGCAATATAAATCGCATACGGCTCTCGAGAAGCAATATAAATCATATACGGCTCTCAAGAAGCTATATACATCGAATACGGCTCACGAGAATCTGTATAAATCGCATACAGCCCTCTCGAAGCAATATAAATTGCATACGGCCATCGAGAAGCAATATAAATCGTATACGGCCCTCGAGAAGCAATATAAATCGCATACGGCCATCGAGAAGCAATATAAATCGTATACGGCCCTCGAGAAGCAATATAAACCGCATACGGCTCACGAGAAGCAACATAAATCGCATACGGCCCTCGAGATGCAATACAAATTGCATACGGCCCTCGAGATTCAACATAACTCCCATGCGGCCCTCGAGAAACGATATAAATCGCATACGGCTCACGAGAACCAACATAAACCGCATACGGCCTTCGAGAAGCAATATAATTCGCATACGGCCCTCGAGAAGCAGTATAAGTCGCATAAACTCGAAAACATACTGTAAATGTTACGTATACCTGCCCAAAGCTAAATACTGGACATTTGTATATGAATTTAATTTAATTTGAATGAGGCTGAACAAGAGTGCAGCAATACCATACACATTGAAGGCAACGCATTTCAAACCACTCCCACTTAACATCTCAAACCACACCCACTTAATATCTCAAACCACACGCAGTAAACATGTCGAACAAATTTCACTTAGACCATTGACCAATAGACAGTTAGCATCCCAAACCACTCCCACTTAGCCCATCAACCCACAGACAGGTAGCATCCCTAACCTCTCCAACTTAAACTCTGAAACACACAGACAGTTAGCATTTCAAACCATGCCCACTTAGAATCAGAAACCATACCTACGTAACCTCAAAAAGCACACATTCTTAGCATCTCAAACTCCACACTGTCAAACCAGTGTTCGCTTTAGTTCTTTACATTGTCCAAACAATTATATACAGCTGCATGCTGTTCGCAGCGTAAACTTTAGTCGTTTAATGAAACTTTCAAGGTCTGTTCAAATCATTAACACACATACATACACCAACACCCAGTCACCCACGTACGTACGCACGCAAAACGCACACACATAATCGGATATACATGAGAAATTGCTAACCAGTTGTATATACAAGTGAGTATTTAATAATTAAGACACTATTTTATGAACAAGCATATTCATAATTCGAATACAAGAATAAAACATGTAATTCAAGCAGATGTATATAATGTATACATGTAATTCAAGTAGGTGTATATAATATATACAATATGTAATTCAAGTAGGTGTATGTAATATATACAATATGTAATTCAAACAGATGCATATAATGTATACAATATGTAATTCAAACAGATGTATATATTGTAAAATTAGATTAATATACAATATGTAATTCAAGCACATGCATATAATGTATACATGCAATTCAAGTAGGTGTATATGATGTATACATGTAATTCAATTAGGTGTAAAATATATATACAACATGTAATTCATGTACATGCATATAATGTATACATGTTATAATATATACAACATGTAATTCAAGTACATGCATAAAATGTATACATGTTATAATATATACAACATTTAATTCAAACAGATGCATATAATGTATACACTGTGTAATTCAAACAGATGCATATAATGTATACACTATGTAAATCAAGCAGATGTATATAATGTAGACTGCACGCAGCCAGTGATTAATGAGACTTAATGCTAAACATTGTTTTTTATTAAATCGGTAAATTGCAAGCAGCTTATTTAAATGAACATATTAAAGGACAGTTGACATATTAATCTAATTTTACAATATGACGTAAATAGATAAACTTTATTAATACACAAG
This sequence comes from Cyrtodaria siliqua, assembly GCA_037043455.1. Classification (NCBI taxonomy): domain Eukaryota; kingdom Metazoa; phylum Mollusca; class Bivalvia; order Adapedonta; family Hiatellidae; genus Cyrtodaria; species Cyrtodaria siliqua. Next base: position 161,379 of record JAWPHD010000343.1, read on the forward strand.
AGCAAAATGGCCTCAGTATACAATACAAAATACGTCATATTTATAATTAATTAAACAGCCAATAGCTGGCTGGCATCAATTTCCCCAGCATATGTAATATATTCATTATTGTCCAACTGCTGAATACATGTTTGTTATTTTGCATGCGTATATTAATACATATAATCGTTATAACATTATTTTTCTGTAGTCTTAACAGTTAAGATACATCTAAAGCAGAAAGTAGAAGATTGTTCACATCCGACAGATATTTCATTTGACAGTGAATGATAAATAAGCAACTAGGCAAACACATATTATTGTAAGAGGAGGGATTTCTCTATGCTATGTAATAAGTCTTGTTTCTTTTCTGAAAGTTTAAAAAAATAAAAATGGCGAGATTTCTAACACATTTAACATATTTTTATTGCAATAATTCTATAAATGTAGGTATAGTTGTCATTTTCCAATAAAACCATTTCATATACACATCTATGAAATCAGGATTAATGGACATTCTTGTATAAACAGAAATTCGTCCTCTAAAGAATTACAAAGTTTACATTTTCCGCGTGGTATTTTTGCAGCTTTGCGCCATCTTCCAGTCTCTATTTCACGTATGTGAGGTGACAAGTCTAGTCACTGCTATTCTAAATATTTTGATATTAACGTTATCTAAGAAGTGTTTAAACCTCAATTCCAAGAATAGCATATAAGAATTCGATCTTGTTTAATTTGATAAAGTTTCCTTCGATCTGTAGAAACTTATCATTTAATCTCGGATTAAATAGAGAAACAAAATATTTACCTTACACACCTCTTGAACAAAAAAACAACACACATCATCAAAAACTAATCTTTCAAAAACATTTTTAACATATCTAGTTAGTTACTGCAGTAAAGAAAATATGATGTTAGGTTTAATAACCTTTCAAAGGAAATTGTGATGCTTATGTTTAATAACCTTCCAAAGGAAAATATGATGCTTAGGTTTAATAATCTTTCAAAGGAAGACATGATGCTTAGGTTTAATAACGTTCAAAAGGAAAATATGATGCTTAGGTTTAATAACCTTCCAAAGGAAAATATGATGCTTAGGTTTAATAATCTTTCAAAGGAAAACATGATGTTTAGGTTTAATAACCTTTCAAAGGAAAATATGATGCTTATGTTTAATAACCTTTCAAATGAAAACATGATGTTTAGGTTTAATAACCTTCCAAAGGAAAATATGATGCTTAGGTTTAATAACCTTTCAAAGGAAAACATGATGTTTAGGTTTAATAACCTTTCAAAGGAAAATATGATGCTTAGGTTTAATAGCCTTTTTAAAGGAAAATATGATGTTTAGGTTTAGTAATCTTTTAAAAGAAAGATATGATGCTTAGGTTTAATAACCTTTCAAAAGAAAATATGATGCTTAGGGTATAATAACCTTTTAAAGAAAAATATGATGCTTATGTTTATTAACCTTCCAAAGGAAAATATGATGCTTAGGTTTAATAACCTTCCATAGGAAAATATGATGCTTAGGTTTAATAACCTTCCAAAGGAAAATATGATGCTTAGGTTTAATAACCTTCCAAAGGAACATATGATGGTTAGGTTTAATAATCTTTCAAAGGAAAACATGATGTTTAGGTTTAATAACCTTTCAAAGGAAAATATGATGCTTAGGTTTAATAACCTTTCAAAGGAAACCATGATGTTAAGGTTTAATAACCTTTCAAAGGAAAATATTATGCTTAGGTTTAATAGCCTTTTCAAAGGAAAATATGATGTTTAGGTTTAGTAACCTTTCAAAGAAAGATATGATGCTTAGGTTTAATAACCTTTCAAAGGAAAATATGATGCTAAGGGTATAATAACCATTTAAAGAAAGATATGATGCTTAGGTTTAATAACATTTTTCAAAGGAAAATATAATGTTTAGGTTTAATAACATTTCAAAGAAAAATATGATGTTTCAGTTTAATAACCTTTGAAAGGAAAATATGATGCTTAGGTTTAATAATCTTTCAAAGGAAAACATGATGCTTTGATGCTTAGGTTTAATAACCTTTCAAAGGAAAATATGATGTTTAGGTTTAATAACCTTCCAAAGGAAAACATGCTGTTTATGTTTAATAACCCTTCATGGGAAAATATGATGTTTAGGTTTAATAACCTTCCAAAGAGAAACATGCTGCTTAGGTTTAATAACCTTACAAAGGAAAATACGATGCTTAGGTTTAATAACCTTTCAAAGAAAGATATGATGTTTAGGTTTAATAACATTTCAAGGAAAATATGATGCTTAGGTTAAATAACATTTCAAGGAAAATATGATGCTTAGGTTTAATAACATTTCACGGAAAATATAATGCTTAGGTTTAATATCCTTTCAAAGGAAAATATGACGATTAGGTTTAATAACATTTCAAAGAAAATATGATGCTTAGGTTTAATAACATTTCAAGGAAAATATGATGCTTAGGTTTATTACCCTTTCAAAGGAAAATATGACTCTTATGTTTAAAAACCTTCCAAAGAAAAATATGATGCTTAGGTTTAATAACCTGTCAAAGGAAATCATGATGCTTAGGTTTAATAACCTGTCAAGGGGAAATATGATGCTTAGGTTTAATAACCTTTCAAAGGAAAATATGATGCTTAGGTTTAAAAACCTTCCAAAGGAAAATATGATGCTTAGGTTTAATAACCTGTCAAGGGGAAATATGATGCTTAGGTTTAATAACCTTTCAAAGGAAAATATGATGCTTAGGTTTAAAAACCTTCCAAAGGAAAAGATGATGCTTAGGTTTAATAACCTGTCAAGGGGAAATATGATGCTTAGGTTTAATAACCTTTCAAAGGAAAATATGATGCTTAGGTTTAAAAACCTTCCAAAGGAAAATATGATGCTTAGGTTTAATAATCTTTCAAAGGAAAACATAATGTTTAGGTTTAATAACCTTTCAAAGGAAAATAAGATGCTTAGGTTGAATAAGCTTCCAAAGGAAAAGATGATGCTTATGTTTAATAACCTGTCAAGGGAAAATATGACGCTTAGGTTTAATAACATTTCAAGGAAAATATGATGCTTAGGTTTAATAACCTTTCAAAGAAAAATATGATGCTAAGGTTTAATAGCATTTCAAGGAAGATATGATGCTTAGGTTTATTAACCTTTCAAAGGAAAATATGACGCTTAGGTTTATTAACATTTCAAGGAAAATATGATGCTTAGGTTTAATAACCTTTCAAAGGAAAATAAGACGCTTATGTTTAAAAACCTTCCAAAGGAAAATATGATGTTTAGGTTTAATAATCTTTCAAAGGAAAACATGATGCTCAGGTTTAATAACCTTTCAAAGGAAAATAAAATGCTTAGGTTGAATAAGCTTCCAAAGGAAAAGATGATGCTTAGGTTTAATAACCTGTCAAGGGAAAATATGATGCTTAGGTTTAATAATCTTTCAAAGGAAAATATGATGCTTAGGTTTAATAATCTTTTAAAGGAAAACATAATGTTTAGGTTTAATAACCTTTCAAAGGAAAATATGATGCTTAGGTTTAATAACCTTTCAAAGGACAAATATGATGCTTATGTTTAATAACCATTCAAAGAAAATCATGATGCTTAGGTTTAATAACATTTCAAAGGAAAACATGATGCTTAGGTTTAATAATCTTTCAAAGTGCTTAGGTTTAATAATCTTCCATTGCTACCAATAAATACAGAGGGTAAAGATTTTAATTAATCTTGCATGGTTACGTATAGTCACATGTTTGAAATGACTTTCTATTACAAGTCTATAAATACAGCTTTTATACCTCATTGAAATATTTCATTCCGTTTGCATTTTATAACATCATCTCCTTACTATTTGTATATGAACAGAATAGATCAGAACAGAACATATATGTTATTTAACTTGTACATACCTACATAGTTTTATATACATACATAAATTTTCATGCATATTAAGACGAGTGATTTTAGACAGTAAAGGTACATTTTCTATGAGCACTGATGGCAATGTTAACATCAAACAACTGATACATGCACATGAAAATACAAAATATCTAAACATTGGTTAACTAATCGAGATTGAATTCTTGCTAAAGCTTTACTTATATAGTTTACTAACTTTACTAACTTTATTACAATACTCTTATCATGTGTGTGTAGTTAGCCTAAGAGTTTAAACATTCTAGGTATGTTATAATAATATGTTTTAATATAAATTGTCCGTATACTTTTCTAGGAAGGACAAATGGTATTCATCTTCTAAATCTATATTATGACAGAATTGACAATGTCTTTCATTTCTAGTTATTCTATTACGAGAGTATCTACCAGTCTGTATTCTTAACGAAGTGCTGATATTCCTAATTTTGTAAAATGGGTCTGAGATTGCATGGTACAATATCAAGGCATCATTGAAACATTATATCGAATTACTATATAATTTAATCCGGTATTTTAACAGTTACATAAATCGACGAGACAATTCCGATGTACAACAAGATGAACGGAAAAATAAACGAACTATGATTCGGACTTCATTGGCCACACCGCGAGTTATGTGATAAAACGCACATATGATATCGCAACGCTCCTATATTCTCCTATACGGCAAATGTTTACGAATATTTTGATTTTGATTATATGCATATGTAATTACCATTTTACTTTTACTCCTCCCAGCACTTTTCACTACCGTTCATGAACAGTCTCAATCAAACCGAGACTGCAATATGTTTTGTATTTATCGTGTTTGACGATTTCCAAATTTTCTCCTTTCATACTTGTTTTGCAACATGCATCAAGATCATATACAAAATATATACTATAAATTATTATGTATTAAATAAATGTTCTAAAAATACCATGTGCTTGTAACAACTAACAATGCATTATAGATTATGTACATGAAGAGTCACACCATGATGTTTGTAAATGTATTATCTGTAAAGTTGTGTACTCATGGGTATATGACCTAAAGTTTAATATAGCATGTCTATTTATATACTAAAGGAAAAATGAAGCGCAACTCGGGTATTGCTGCTATATATTGTATGTGTATTATACTGCTGTTAATCGAATGGTACGTGGCTATATTACACCTTCCTTTGCGAAAAAAACCCAGATTTCCTTCGTGCGATATAAATCTCCGTGGTTGAGAAGATAAATACGCTGCGTTTAAAAAGTACTAGCCTCTCATCGCTGCGGGTGATAAAGTGTCGATTATTACGGATGAAGGTAGATATAAGCCACTGATTCCACCCAGGTATAAGTGGGTGGTCTGCCTCCACAACTAAGAATCGACCGTCATACATAACCTAATATGTACGGAAAAATTATGTTAAAAACAAAGAAACAAATAAACACACTATTTATCTACCTCTACGAGCCGGTACAAAATGTTTATTTACTCAGTGAACTTCATGTGTCCGCAACCACTTAAGGAATTAAATGCGCTCTTTTGGTTTTCATTGGGGTATGAAAAATATTTGGAATAATAAAATAAAAAATAATAATCCAAATGTTTTTCATACCCCTAATGAAAACCAAAAGAGCGATTTCATTCCTTATATTTACATAAATATTTACCTTTTAAATGGTGTTGATTTCTTCTCTATACGCCATATTTACTATTTATTTCGAAAAAAATAGTTTATTATACGGGGATTTTTATGGAGTAAAATGTAACAGCCGTTACGACCGGCAACATTTTAGACACACCCCTCATGCACAATATTCTATTAAGTTAAGCTCCGCCCATCATCCAACGAAAACTGTTAAAGGGCATATCATGAAGTATTCCGAAGGTAATGGTATTCATTGGAAAATTAAATGCAGCGTGTTTAATAAGATTCATCGTAGTGAATGCAATGGCGATGTACATATAAATGCACAACGTTGCCATTGTCAAATATGTTGACAATAATGTAAATACATATACTAGTTAAAATTCCTAAGTACCCACCTAGAATATGCCAATAATATTCTGATTGTTTTGTGTATTTAACGCTTGCTTAGAGATACGGTTGAACGTCTAAATAATCGTCTGCTCGGATTGCATGAACACATTTTAAAACCTTCAAGTCGATGTATTTTCTTAGAAATAAATTATAACATGTATACAATTGGGTTAATAGGAGTTTGTTAAGTACATCGATTTAGTGCAGCTTTCGGTGTTCTTAATTCTAAAAATATGCGAACTAAATTATTTTGACATCATGTTTTACTAGCATAACCACTACAAATGCGTTTGCAAAAGAATATTCGACATATTTATTGTTAACGTTGATTCACAGTTACTTGAATATCGTTTGATATTCAGTTAAAAGGGAAGTAATTTAGGGATATCTATGTTTAATTTTATTATAGACAGAACATCTGCAATAAATCGGTCAAACTTTTGTAATTTTATATTATATTTTCTATCTATTATAAGAAGTTTATATCTTTAAGCGGACTTTGTTTCATGTTTTGTGATTAATCAGCACATTTAATGTTTTTATTTAAAGGGAAGGTAACACTCAAAATATGTAACTACTTAAACAAATAATAAATATTTACGAAATATTGGTCGAAACAAAATACTTATCACACAACTCTTCTAAAGTATATTTAAAATAAGAAAATTAGTTAAGATACAAACGTGAGTAATTAGGAAGTTTGTTCAGTTTATATACTAAAGCATTTGTCTGACTGTTAGAGCAAAGTATTCTTACTTTACTCGCATCCTGGCCAAATATTACCATGACCGTTTACAAAATCAAATCCAGTTTCTAAATATGTTTATACTGTTTGGTTGTAGATCGTGCATTATCGTTATTCACGACCAGCAGTAATCTGGAAGCCACCGAATAGGTATACAACATCGAATCTTTCCATCCCAAACGCCATCCTTTCTACAGACAATGTTTGCATTTTCTGTATAAACTAGGTCATCATTACCTATGCACTTATATTCAGCTATTGAATTGAATGTATACGGCGATTGGTGGTTCTTCACAATCCACGTCGCCCTAAATGTGAATGAAAGCACGTCCCAAGTAAATTCTGGGGGAGGTCCACAATGTTTGTAGCATTCATGCGTATACACCCAGCTTCCTGTATTCATACATGTTGCAAAAGGTTCTGATCCAATGCCAGACGTGTAATAAGATGAGGAACATGCGAATGTAATTATTAAATCTTCTTTAAACACTCCGGTAGGTATATTCTGAAATAGAAATAAAAACAGAAAACCATGACAGTCATACACGCAGAAAAAGGCTCTGATCCAATGTCAGAAGTGTTATAAGATGAGACACATACAAATGTATTTGTTGATTTTAACAACCCATAGTTAGCTATACTAGTATAATGAATTAGATATAAAACATGAAATCCATGACATAAATTTATCACAATAACTAAGCAAATTTAAAGAACATTCTCTATAAAGGCCAATGTACGATAAGAGAGTATTTTGGTTTCCAATATATTCAAAATGCAAAAATTGATATTTGAATAAAACTGGCTGTGCATGTTAAAATAAATTGATCATATTCTATTTTCAAAATAGTTTTTTAATTAATTTATTTATCTAGAAGATTCGACCGGATGTTAAAAAATGGCATTTTTGTTAATTTTGATTTGTGATACATTTCCTCTCATGAACAGACTCAATAAAACCGAGTCTGTTACTTTATTCTCTTGGTTGTGTTTGGTGCTTCCAAAATATCATCATTATCAGTATTTGTTCATTTAATAAGTACACCCATTTAATACGTTTTTATTTATTTTTTTGCTTTACAAAACTTACGTTCATGACAGAATTGTCCAAGCTTGGCATTAAACAGTGTTTGTAGCATACGATTTCTGGTGGCGACCAGTGGCCATGTCTGTCACAATGCACGATGGGGGAGCCAGGAGATAGATAATACCCATCGTTACACGAGTACTTCGCTGTCATGCTGATTGTATAGTAATCGCCAGCTGTAGGATTACCACTAATTACTTCCGTGATATTTGATTGGCGGCAGTGTGGAGTGCACTCAAAGTATGACCAATCACCAGTCTCGTTACATGTAATTTTCGGAGTGGACAAATTGTAGTAGCCGGTACTGCAAGAGTAAATCACAGTCGTGTTGATCGTTAATCTGTACGTAGACCGTGACATAATACTCCCACCCACTTTCAGTGGAATAGTAGGACAATTAGGATAGCATACAAAATCTGTTTCAGTCCAGTTTCCATCGGTTTCACATTCTACTTTAGCATTTCCAAATTCCGTGAATCCATCCCGGCATACGTAAGCGTTTGTGCCACCAATATGCGTAGGGGCATGGGATCTCAGTTCCGCATTTTGTATATATGGCTGTGAAATACAGTACACTAGTTTGCATGAATAAGTAGACCCGACCTCGGACGGTATACATAGACTTGAATTGTCACATGGTCGATTGCTACACGAGTCAGTCAACGTTTCATGGACATCTTCTATTGTGACGTTTACGCATCTCATTGGTTCTGTGGCACTCAGCGGAATGTCCACCTCTCTACGCAGAACACAGACTGCAATAAAGCGGTTGTAATTAATAGACTGGCACAATGATCGTCGTTCACATTCCTTCAAGCAGACTGGTATAGTGACGCCATGTATTAATTCTATTATACCGTCAAATGTGCACGCAGCCGGTGGATATAAGACAGGCTTTGCTATATCTATACCTTCTGATAGAGGTGCATACACAAACATCAATATGACGATTTTACATATTGTACATATTGTCGAACTCATGTTTTCACTGCCGACACATACGCTTTACTTTATTTAAGTATTATAGTTGATATCCAACATGACTATATTTAGTTTATCACATATAATTATGTAAGGTTCCACATTTACCATATTGGTAAATTCCTTCAGTTTGAACTACATAATCGGTATACTACATAAGTTCCGTCATTGTCAATAAAACATTTCCATTGCACTGTAATCATAGTTTGCCTTTTCCCTAAAACAAGTATTAAAAACACTGAATTATGCAGATGCATGTTATTTACTTTTAAAAATTAATGCCCATGTGATAATTTAATACTATAACGCAATACTGTCCTTTCCAACGCGTATAATATATAGACGTAAGTTGTTTTTTTACATTTCCATTTTCGTAACAGTTTCTAATTAAAAGTAAAATATTTTAACACAGTCGTAACTTGTAACCGTCGTTGACAAGCCGGGCTGCAAACTGAGCCGCGATACAGCTATCAATGCTTTATATGAAACAAACTGAATATGTAAATGATACCACCATGTAAATCAAATGCTGCCTTTCAAATCAAATATGAAATTTCTATTCAATTGATTAAATAGAACTGTTTTACAAAACATGACAAGTTTTGGTCGCAAATAATGAATAACCAGCCAGGCATACTGTTTTGTTTCTACAGGGTTTAGTTGAACATACATTATAAATAAGCATATGACATTAGTTTTTGTAAAACACATTTGTCATCTCAAACATGGCAACTGGCGCTCCTTAAAATACCATTAACAATATAATGCTGTTATAGAGTAACACTATAATGCTGAAATAGAATAACACTATAATGCTGTTATAGAGGTAAAACTATGATACTGTTATAGAGTAATAATATAATGCTGTTATAGAGTAACACTATAATGCTGTTATAGAGTAACACTATAACGCTGTTATAGAGTAACACTATAATGCTGTTATAGAGGTAACATTATAAAGCTGTTTAATGCTGTTATAGAGTAACACTATAATGATGTTATAGAGGTAACACTATAATGCTGTTACATAATAACACTATAACGCTGTTATAGAGGTAACACTATAATGCCGTTATAGAGTAACACTATAATGCTGTTATAGAGGTAACACTATAATGCTGTTATAGAGGTAACACTATAATGCTATTATAGAGGTAACACAATAATGCTGTTATAGAGTAACACTATAATGCTGTTATAGAGTAACACTATAATGCTATTATAGAGTAACTCTATAATGCTGTTATAGAGGTAAGCACCATTAACAGCATAAAGCTGTTATAGAGTAAAACTATAATGCTGTTATAGAGTAACAATGTAATGCTGTTATAGAGAAACACTATAATACTGTAATAGAGTAACACTATAATGCTGTTATAGAGGTAACACTATCATGCTGTTATAGAGTAACACTATAATGCTTTTATAGAGTAACACTATAATGCTTTATAAAATAACACTATAACGCTGTTATAGAGTAACACTATAATGCTGTTATAGAGGTAACATTATAATGCTGTTTAATGCTGTTATAGAGTAACACTATAATGATGTCATAGAGGTAACACTATAATACTGTTACATAATAAGACTATAATGCTGCTATAGAGGTAACACTATAATGCTGTTATAGAGGTAGCACAATAATGCTGTTATAGAGTAACACTTCAATGCTGTTATATAATGCTGTTATAGAGTAACACTATAATCCTGTTTTAGAGGCAACACTATAATGCTGTTATAAAGTAACACTATAATGTTCTAATATAATGCTGTTATATAGTAACACTATAATGCTGTTATAGAGGTTACACTATAATGCCGTTATAGAGTAACACTATAATGCTGTTATAGAGGTAACACTATAATGCTGTTATAGAGGTAACACAATAATGCTGTTATAGAGTAACACTATAATGCTGTTATAGAGTAACTCTATAATGCTGTTATAGGGGTAAGCACCATTAACAGCATAATGCTGTTATAGAGTAATGCTATAATGCTGTTATAGAGTAACACTGTAATGCTGTTATAGAGAAATATTATAATGCTGTTATAGAGTAACACTATAATGCTGTTATAGAGGTAACACTATAATGCTTTTATAGAGTAACACTATAATGCTGTTATAGAGTAAAACTATAATGCTGTTATAGAGTAACACTGTAATGCTGTTATAGAGTAACACTATAATGCTGTTGTAGAGGTTAGAATAAAAGTCGAACAGGAAATGAAGCTTTCACAGAACGAGGACAATCGAAAACGCGTATTAATACAAACAATAATTAAAATGTTAATAAAAAGCAATCATCACAAACAAAAACGGGTTGACACTAGAGTACAACCTTAGCTAGGTTAGAAACGCGCGCGCGCGTGTTTGTGTGTGTGTGTGTGTGTGTGTGAAAGATCATCTAAACTAGGAGATGTAATATATATACATATTTTTATATTAAATGTACAGGAATGTCTACTTTTGAAGGTTTGTTTTATACATGTATAGTCCATTTAAATAAGAAATTTCCGAGCCGTTGCAAGACAGCACAAGTACCACTCTATTTCCGCGCATATCATGCATGTTTCGTCATATATATATATTTAATAGGATCATATTCATTGAGCTTGAATACAATTAATGCAATTTGATATGTTTGTTTTTGTGATTAAATGTCTTGACGTTTGCATGAATGAGGTTGTACTGGAATTAATTTGTGGTATTAGCGACAAGTTTCCTTTTGTCACAACAGTCATTTCTGCATTTACAGCAACAACAAAACAACTGAAATCAAGATCCGCTTATAAAAACACAGAGAGAGTTTGGTTGTGCCTTTGTGCAGTTATACTCCTCTTATCACAATATCCCAATATCTTCTATAACCCTAGTCAACTCGTTTATAATACGGGAAAAAGCATCGGGGAAGCCATAGATGTCTGGTATTTTTCATTGTTGGTATCAATGTCCATGCTAGCTTTTAAAAGCTTTCCCTTAAAGACCGGAGTCATAAAAGCAGAAACAAGAGGAAATGTCTACTATGTTGCTATACACTGCACTGTCTGTAAGCACTGCATGTGAAACTGCACTGTCTGTAAGCACTGCAGGTGAAACTACACTGTCTGTAAGCACCGCAGGTGAAACTGCACTGTCTGTAAGCACTGCAGGTGAAACTACACTGTCTGTAAGCACTGCAGGTGAAACTACACTGTCTGTAAGCACTGCAGGTGAAACTGCACTGTCTGTAAGCACTGCAGGTGATATTACACTGTCTGTAAGCACTGCAGGTGAAACTGCACTGTCTGTAAGCACTGCAGGTGAAACTACACTGTCTGTAAGCACTGCAGGTGAAACTGCACTGTCTGTAAGCACTGCAGGTGAAACTGCACTGTCTGTAAGCACTGCAGGTGAAACTGCACTGTCTGTTAGTACTGCAGGTGAAACTGCACTGTCTGTAAGCACTGCAGGTGAAGCTGCACTGTCTGTAAGCACTGCAGGTGAAACTGCACTGTCTGTAAGCACATCAGGTGAAACTGCACTGTCTGTAAGCACTGCTGGTGGAACTGCACTGTCTGTAAGCACATCAGGTCAAACTGTACTGTCTGTAAGCACTGCAGGTGAAACTGCACTGTCTGTTAGCACTGCAGGTGAAACTGCACTGTCTGTAAGCACTGCAGGTGAAACTGCACTGTATGTAAGCACTGCAGGTGAAACTACACTGTCTGTAAGCACTGCAGGTGAAACTGCACTGTCTGTAAGCATTGCAGGTGAAACTGCACTGTCTGTTATCACTGCAGGTGAAGCTGCACTGTATGTAAGCACTGCAGGTGAAACTGCACTGTCTGTAAGCACTGCAGGTGAAACTGCACTGTCTGTAAGCACTGCAGGTGAAACTACACTGTCTGTAAGCACTGCAGGTGAAACTGCACTGTCTGTAAGTACTGCAGGTGAAACTACACTGTCTGTAAGCACTACAGGTGAAACTGCACTTACTGTTATCACTGCAGGTGAAACTGCACTGTCTGTAAGCATTGCATGTGAAACTGCACTGTCTGTAAGCACTGCAGGTGAAACTGCACTGTCTATAAGCACTGTCTGTAAGCACTGTCTGTAAGCACTGCAGCTGAAGAAAATAAATAGATTTTAGATATTCCTACCTCACTGAATTAATTGAAATTTGGCGCAGCTGTTTTCAATGTATGGAAAGTTGATCATTAAGCTATGAAATTAAGTCATTATTTAAATATGTTACATCCTAAAATTATATTTTGCTGTCTGCTACAATCAAATTTACCCCTAGTGCTACTAGCCTGTCACAGCACAGTAGAGATAAGTGCTTCTAGCCTGTCACAGCACAGTGGAGATGTGCTTCTAGCCTATCACAGCCTATCACAGCACAGTAGAGATAAGTGTTTCTAGCATATCACAGCACAGTATAGATAAGTGCTTCTAGCCTATCACAGCACAGTATAGATAAGTGCTTCTAGCCTATCACAGCACAGTAGAAATAAGTGCTTCTAGCCTATCACAGCACAGTAGAGATAAGTGCTTCTAGCCTGTCACAGCACAGTATAGATAAGTGCTTCTAGCCTGTCACAGCACAGTAAAGATAAGTGCTTCTAGCCTGTCACAGCACAGTAGAGATAAGTGATTCTAGCCTGTCACAGCATAGTAGATATAAGTGCTTCTAGCCTATCACAGCACAGTAGAGATAAGTGCTTCTAGTATATCACAGCACAGTAGATATAAGTGCTTCTAGCCTTTCACAGCACAGTAGAGATAAGTGATTCTAGCCTATCACAGCACAGTAGATATAAGTGCTTCTAGCCTATCACAGCACAGTAGAGATAAGTGCTTCTAGTATATCACAGCACAGTAGAGATAAGTGCTTCTAGCCTATCAAATCACAGTAGAGATAAGTGCTTCTAGTCTATCACAGCACAGTAGAGATACGAATGGACTGTTACCACGCCATTTAGAATTATGTTTTGTTTATTGAAGCTTGTAACATAAAGATATGCATTGTTAGTGGTGTCATAACCTTTTCTGAATCCCGCTTGTGCTTCGGATATGTTTTTCGAATACATAAGCATAACCTGTAAGTTGTCTGTTGATAATGACTATGTCGATATTACCTAGATATCTAGCAAGGCCGTACCTTTGTAGTCGGACTCGGTTGATGTTGTGTAAGTAAGTAAATAAATAGAATTATAAGCACATTGTTTATATGAAAAGGACCCCGAGTTCAAACCCAGCTGAGTATGGATTTGTCCTTGGTGCTGTGACCGGGATATTTACTGTTGGAGGCTGTTTAGCTGTGGTAACCTGAGTAGTGTAATAGGTGTGGGTGCCAAATATCAAGTTAAAGATGGAGGTGCATGTGTATAGTAGGACACAGTTTTGTGCGTATGTGGGGGTGGTGGTGGTGGTAGGGGGTATGTAAATATATAGGTTTATAATAACCAACGAGCTGAGACAGACTCTATCTTTTTTGTAGCATGGTGTACTTAGTAACACGTCATAGTGACCGTACTCTAAATTCCAATATCCGGTGGTTGTAGTACGGTCACGCCCCTTTAATTACCCTAAATTAAACGATTTAAAGCTCTGCATTCATCAAAGGAAATGTCACCGACCATGCTACAAACGGTTTTATTTTGCGTTCAAAATCAGAAAAGTTGAAAATGATGAAAAGCGTACAATGTACGTCGTCTGTTGATAATGCTTGTGTAGATCTTCCCAAAATATCTTGCAATGAAACAAAATTAAAGGATTTGTTTGTTAAATTGGGGTCACCGTTGCAGAGATGCAAACATTACAAAATGAATATACCCCTCTGCCTCTAGGGGGATTTGCAGTGGTTGTATTAAGGGATGCATAGAAGCTTTTTGATACTAACAGTATGATATATAATGTTTTATTTGTTGTACATAGTTAATTATAATATGCATCACTCGTAATGGCGTGTAATTGCGTGTACTATGGTCAGTATTGTGAAAAATAAAAGATAAAGAAAAAATGCAATGAGACAAGGTAATATACACACTATGTTAATATACACACTATGTGCATGTAGCTGATACATGTCAAGTGATATTGCATTTGCTACATACCTAACCAGAATGAACATTTCCGACAATTTTGTATTTCTTACAAACACATCAACAAAAAATAAACAAAGCTATTATTGGAGTACTTGTCGTTAGTTTTTCTGCAAATCTACAAGTAGATTATAGTTACACACAGATATATACATACACACACTGAACACAATTTAGGAATTTGCATTCAAAAACCTTAAAGTTTTATAATGTTATTTAGCCGATTGCTCCATCAATAGTTATTTACATGAAAGCAGTGATAACAAATTAATATGTGTTGTAAATAACAAACATGCAACGCAAATTATAAATCATACATCAACATGTGTGGCTGACGAACATATTGTTTATATAGCAACAGTGCACTATTTTCTTGACCCGTTGCTTTCCGACTAACAAAAGGTCAATAATTTAAACATACCGACCCGTCGAAATACATACAAGGCATGATCCAGAAGAATGGCGGGATTGACATGGTTTTCACGATTGAGAAATGTATTCGTTTCAAAAGCAAATCACAAATACAAAAAGATTGCTTGTTAAGGTTTTGATTTATGAACATGCAACTGCATACAGACGCTTCTTGAACTTATACAATAAACAAGTTGACTTTTTCAAGACAGTAAACCTGTGTTGGTAAAGAATATACGAATCTTTCATGGGTAGGGAATTCCAACCCGAGGAATAAGTGACGTTGTCAAGACAGTAAACCTGTGTTGGTAAAGAATATACGAATCTTTCATAGGTAGGGAATTCCAACCCGAGGTATAAGTGACGTTTTCAAGACAGTCAACCTGTGCTGGTAAAGAATATACGAATCTTTCATGGGTAGGGAATTACAACCCGATGTATAAGTTGACGTTTGTTTTCAAGACAGTAAACCTGTGTTGGCAAAGAATATACGAGTATTTCATGGGTAGGGAATTCCAACCCGAGGTATAAGTGACGTTTTCAAGACAGTAAACGTTTGTTGGTAAAGAATATACGAATCTGTAATGGGTAGGGAATTACAACCCAAGGTATAAGTGACGTTTTCAAGACAGTACACCTGTGTTGGTAAAGAATATACGAATCTTTCATGGGTAGGGAATTACAACCCGAGGTATAAGTGACGTTTTCAAGACAATAAACCTGTGTTGGCAAAGTATATACGAATATTTCATGGGTAGGGAATTCCAACCCGAGGTATAAGTGACGTTTTCAAGACAGTAGACCTATGTTGGTAAAGAATATACGAATCTTTCATGGGTAGGGAATTCCAACCCGAGGTATAAGTGTTTTATCGGAACAGAGGCTTTGCCGAAACATATTTTATAATGCAATACAAAAGTTGACGTTTTCAAGACAGTAAACCTGTGTTGATAAATAATATACGAGTCTTTCATGGGTAGGGAATTACAACCCGAGGTATAAATGACGTTTTCAAGACAGCAAACCTGTGCTGGTAAAGAATATACGAGTCTTTCATGGGTAGGGAATTACAATTCGAGGTATAAGTGTTTTTATAATACAATAATACATATATTATAATACAATACAAAAGCTGACGTTTACAAGACAGTAAACCTGTGTTGGTAAAGAATATACGAATATTTCATGGGTAGTGAATTCCGACCCGAGGTATAAGTGACGT
Source organism: Cyrtodaria siliqua (assembly GCA_037043455.1). Taxonomy (NCBI): domain Eukaryota; kingdom Metazoa; phylum Mollusca; class Bivalvia; order Adapedonta; family Hiatellidae; genus Cyrtodaria; species Cyrtodaria siliqua. The sequence continues at coordinate 177,864 of JAWPHD010000343.1, forward strand.
TTTCAAAACAGTAAACCTGTGTTGGTAAAGAATATACGAATCTTTCATGGGTAGGGAATTCCAACCCGAGGTATAAGTGACGTTTTCAAGACAGTAAACCTGTGTTGGTAATGAATATACGAATCTTTCATGGGTAGGGAATTCCAACCCGAGGTATAAGTGACGTTTTCAAGACAGTAAACCTGTGTTGGTAAAGAATATACGAATCAGTAATTGGTAGGGAATTACAATACAAAAGTTGACGTTTTCAAGGCAGTAAACCTGTGTTGGTAAAGAATATACGAATCAGTAATTGGTAGGGAATTACAATACAAAAGTTAACGTTTTCAAGGCAGTAAACCTGTGTTGGTAAAGAATATACGAATCAGTAATTGGTAGGGAATTACAATACAAAAGTTGACGTTTTCAAGGCAGTAAACCTGTGTTGGTAAAGAATATACGAATCAGTAATTGGTAGGGAATTACAATACAAAAGTTGACGTTTTCAAGGCAGTAAACCTGTGTTGGTAAAGAATATACGAATCAGTAATTGGTAGGGAATTACAATACAAAAGTTGACGTTTTCAAGGCAGTAAACCTGTGTTGGTAAAGAATATACGAATCAGTAATTGGTAGGGAATTACAATACAAAAGTTAACGTTTTCAAGGCAGTAAACCTGTGTTGGTAAAGAATATACGAATCAGTAATTGGTAGGGAATTACAATACAAAAGTTGACGTTTTCAAGGCAGTAAACCTGTGTTGGTAAAGAATATACGAATCAGTAATTGGTAGGGAATTACAATACAAAAGTTGACGTTTTCAAGGCAGTAAACCTGTGTTGGTAAAGAATATACGAATCAGTAATTGGTAGGGAATTACAATACAAAAGTTGACGTTTTCAAGGCAGTAAACCTGTGTTGGTAAAGAATATACGAATCAGTAATTGGTAGGGAATTACAATATAAAAGTTGACGTTTTCAAGACAGTAAACCTGTGTTGGTAAAGAATATACGAATCTTTCATGGGTAGGGAATTCCAACCCGATGTATAAGTGTTTTATCGGAACGCGGCTTTGCCGAAACAAACACTTATTCCGATGGTTGGAATTCCCTATCTAAACCGAATATCCATTCTTTTTCTTGCATATCAGAGACGTGTTGTGCGTTGACGCCGCCAACTACTCACGTGTTGCATGTTTTCCTGCATACCGGATGTTGGTGCGCGCGTGACTTTACACATACAGATAAGACTTTCCATCCGCCATGTTAAACGTGGTTAGTCTTATCCCGTATGCATGAAATAAGAAATAAATCTTCTGGCAATATCTCAAACAAGATGCAGAAAAAGCATATTTTCGAAACATGTCAGCTTAGTTTTGGTTGTTAAATATTCAACTTGTTTTATTTCAGAATATTCTCTAAGAGCATGACAGTATATTTATGCCAATTATACTAATTGCACTGTTGTTTTATATTTGTAGAATGTCTGTTTTATTTTGTTTCATTTCTTCATGATGCGTGTTTGAGATACAGCAGAAACAAATGTATTCATGTGTGTAATATATAGGCACCTTGTTTTGTCATAATGTAGAACAGTACGAACAACACGTGAAATATGCTAGCCATTCACCGTTCGTTTGGCATGTTTTGTGCTGGTTTTGTGTCGGAGTACCGATATGTAGCGGTTGATACGACGGTGTACGGATTCGCTGTAGAGATTAAACCAGGTTCTATGGTGCACCAAAGTTGTGTATTTAGTACGGCTTTCTGTTTATTGGGATGCCAATAGAGTAAGAGTGAGGTTTGGTGCACCTTAGAACCTGTTTTAAATCCCCAGCGGCTATTTTGCCACTGACCGTTCCAAGGTAGTAGCCCTATTGTCAAGCCTTTTGTGTTTGTGATGTCTTAATTTTAACATTTTAATCATCTTTATATATAGTTGTTATTTGTTTCCTCGTGGTTGACTGTCGTCATTGAATGCTACTTTTCATGTTCGATTTTTACATCTACTTTTACTTGTTAATTTGCTTATTTCTTCATAAAAGTCAAGTTTCAAGTATTATATACTGCTATACCCTAGATACTGTTCAATATATCAATGCGTTTCATAGAAAAAATTTACTCGTGCCTCAGTTTATATGCCTAAGCCATATTAGCTGTAAATAAGCAAGTGTTCCATGCTTTTTCAGTGATCATTTAGCGTGAGGAGAAGGTCCTTAACAAGTTATCTTAGATTTTAAAATGTTTCATTGTATAAGTTCATTTATTACAGAACAAACATGAATACTCATATTACTTGCTTAATAAACCTATTACTTTACAAGCAGAGGTTATAGTCACACCAAACACGCAAAGGTTATATGGCAACTTTCCAGCTTCTGTTGGCGGAGGAAGACTCCAGGTGACCTCCGGACAATTTTCGTGCACGGACGGGCACCTGAGTAGAACCACCTTCGTTCCGCAAGCAAACTGGATAGCTTCCTCGCATAAAGATTGCGGGTCCCATGAGGTATCGAACTCACAGAGGTGAGGGGCAAGTGATTTCAAGTCAAGGACAATAACCACTCGGCCACGGGTGCCTCTACAAGTAGATGAAAAGCCGAACATGAAGTGCATCATACGCAGACTGCAGCCAATCAAAACACGCATTTAGGTATAAGTGGTAGCGGCAGGCTTCTGTGAAAACATCATTTCTGGTAGAAACTGTTCACTTACTTTTCTTACCAAATTATTAGAAAAATATTAGAACAACAAATAAATTGAACATTTTAGTAATATAAGGAAGACTGGTAGACCATGAAATCAGTTTACCAATACAGGCAGAAAATAGTATCCCTTGTTAACAAGGAACACAAACAAGAGACAAAAGTAGCAGACTCGTAATTGTAGTCTATTCATGGTAGATCCTTTAAGCTACAACACCTATTACGTCCGATTAAGAGTTATTTTACTTTAAAGCTACAATTGGGCTTTATGACCACAATTGACCAGAAACAATAATTAATAAAGCATTTATTAAACTATAATGGCGGTTTTGGGCGTGGCGCAGTCGGTAGCGCGGCGGATTTGTAACCGTAGGCCCCGGGTTCAATCCTCCGTGGTGCCACTGAGTTGCGTCGGTGACACTTTCCCTTAGCCTCGTCCGTCGGACGGTCCCGTGTATCGGTCTATCCTCCGAGCACGTTAAAGAACCATAGGAATCTATTTGATAATAAGAGTAGGACACGGTTCCCGGATTCCAATGTATCCTTCCCCTCTCTCTGGGGCGGCTCTTAATAACCTATACTGTGTTGATGAGCTGTTAAACAACATTCATTCATTCATTCTTGGGCGGAAAATGTTGCAAATGAAAATATATAACAGAAATAACGCAACTCGCAAGGAATAAGAGTTAAGGAAATGCATCATTCTAGGACCACCGCCAACCACAAACACACACAGAAACAAACAACAACAGGAAATGCATCATTCTAGGACCACAGCCAACCACAAACACACACAGAAACAAACAACAAAAAGAAATGCATCATTCTAGGACCACCGCCAACCACAAACACACATAGAAACAAACAACAACAGGAAATGCATCATTCTAAGACCACAGCCAACCACAAACACACAGAGACAACACAAACAACAACAGGAAATGCATCATTCTAGGACCACCGCCAACCACAAACACACACAGAAACAAACAACAACAGGAAATGCATCATTCTAGGACCACAGCCAACCACAAACACACACAGAAACAAACAACAACAGGAAATGCATCATTCTAGGACCACCGCCAACCACAAACATACATAGAAACAAACAACACAAGGCAACGATTAATAAAAGGCAATATATAGCGTTACAAACATGCAAGAGTTGACAATAGGGCTACCACCTTGAAACGGTCAGTGGCAAAAAAGGCTGCTGAAGTATTAAACCAGTATAAGGAATCGACTATTTCAGCTATATTAATTTTCAAATTGTGTATTGATATTTTAATGTGTAACGCGACTGAATGTATCTTTCGTTTCGAATATTGCTGATATAATCATGTTTCCAACCTAAATTATTAATACTACTAAATGAATACAAAGTGGGTGAGGCCAGGTCTTTTGAGAGTAATGATAAACGTGGAGATTGACACAGGCATTGTTATGTTGGCAGCGGAAATAATGAATAATATATGCAGATTGGTATGTTAACAACAACATGATATTGATTTGCACTTTGTTTTTAATACATAATTCACTAATATAGGATTTGAACTCTACGATGGTCTTACTTTTTTATAAATTACTTTTAAAATCATATAATATAACCAAGTCCGTCGGTTAACTCATTACGTGGTCCCGCCTTAATTCCATTAAGCTATGGGAAATCATATTTGCAGGATTTCATAACGGATATTTAGACAATAACACATGTTTAAAAACAAGTTTTACTGCAACAATGCGATAACCTGGTTAAAATTACCCATAAAATGTTTTAATTTTACAATATGCAAAAGTTTTAGCCGAAATTAAGGTTATATTTCAAACCCCAGCCAACACCGTTTACGCTTCTTGGAAAAGTAGTTGGATGGGGTATGAAAGTTTATACTAGGACCACGTAATGTGATGCTTGCAAATACTTAAGCAACCAGATGACATAATTTAAAACGACATTACGTTTGAAAAATATATTCGTTGTTTGTTGAATGTTTTCCCACGCTTTATGGTGTCGCCTAATAACCTTACCACGCTCATAATTTAAAATATTTTTTACTTTTAAAAGGTGTTAGGTAACTATAATGAGGAGATGGGTGGAAAAGGGGAATATTTTAACAGGATAGAGTTTGGGGATAACATATAACAATTAATTAAAACAGTTAACAGTAAATCAAATAAAATAACAGGTTAGTCTAGATCATCTGTGACGCTTGTTTGTTTTCACAAAGCCGATTGGCCGATACAGACGAATATATCGAAGACAAACAGAACGGCAGAAAGACACTAAATTAATAAATAAAACAAAGAGGGTAACTTCATCATTATACAGACGAACTATATATGGGTGGTCAAAATTATTGTAATAAAAACTAATTACTTATACGTGTTTCCAGTTTCATTTATTCCTGCACTAAGGGTCAATAAGTTTGTATGTAAAACAAAGCGTCGAAGAAGATCAGGATTAATAACTGTTAACAATCCCGACCATGACATGTTTACGACACGGGTTGGGGGTGTGGGGGTGCGCGGGCGATTGATGGCGTGTTGATGGGAGTACCAGTAAATCAAATCAAATAAAAGGTAACAGAGACGTAACCTACTGATCCGTTTCTGCAGATGACAATCCTAATTATGATATTTTTGCGATACGTGTGTTCAGGGTCCTTATATATATCTCGATACAGATTGTGGGTAACATATAATAGTAAATAATTAGATTCTGTACTGTTAAGATAACAACATTTCGCCAACAACAGCTTAACGGAATAAGCCTCGATCTTGTAATTTCAATAACTTCGACATCAACGTGTCAAACCATACAATAGTGGACCCGTCCATGATCTAAATCAATAGATTGCTTCACTGCGCATTTCTCAGTTTAATCAATTAAGCCTTATGGAGCAGTCTAGTGAACTGTGTATGTGGAAGTATCAATTTAAGCTAAGGTAAATCAAATCGACAAATCTACATTTACATTCTATTATTAATTTATTATATTTCAATTTAAAACACATATACTAATACATACACAAAGAATGACATTTAACATAAAATACTGCAACTTTTCATGAACATAACCATTGCATAATGATGGAATATCAAATTTAAAGAAATTGGCATGACAGTGTCAATAATCGTTTCAACTCTCGGGAAGTGGACAATTCTTTAGTGGGAAACGTACACACTCGGAGCAAACGTCTTTCTGTGTAGAAGGGGAACAAGCGCCAGTCTGCATATAATCATAACTCTGATTATATTGCCCGATTTTTTATGCGTAGAAGAAGCGAGCATCTTCAGTTCATTTTACTGTTATTATGCTAATCGGAATTAGGCTTTTGATATGTTTCATTATGTTGTTCCATTTACTGTGATTATAATGCCATCTATGTGGCCCATGATTGGAAAATAAAGTTTTCTATTCCATTCTATTCGTGGGTCAGAGAACCAAGCTAAACGGAAGCAAGCGTCTACCTGTGTAGAAGAAGCGGTTACTTCCGCTTAGCCTGGTTCACTTGGAACCAGGCTGACTTCCGCTGAAAAATCGAAATGAGTATATAGGGTAGCACCCGGAGGTGTTACCAATACGTGCACGGCAGGCAACACACGTGTTCCGCGGAAAACCCAAACGTGTTCATGGAACACCATTTTAATTGTTTCCTGGAAAGGAAGTTAGGGTTATTTATGTTGGCAACAACAGGTTAAAATAACGTTTTCAAATTTTCTCATGGTACTGGCGGTGCTATCCTTTCAGAAATCATTTAGTTCATTCCCGTTCTCGTTTCCCTCTATTTATAAGTGCAATGCTAAGAGGTGCAGTTGTTGCAATTATTTATCGTGCTAGTTCACCATTAAATCAGCTGTTAATGGTAGATTGTTTAATGTATGTCTAGCTTCAAATGTTGAAGCTAGACAACATTTGTGGAGCGCGGTGGTCTAGTGGTACAGCGTTGGACCCATGATCCAAAAGTCGTGGGTTCGATTCCCGTCATTGCCATATGCGTTGTGTCCCTGAGCAAGACACTTTATCTGCATTGCTTAGTACTGGTTCTACCCAGGAAGACATCGAGAGTGATTCAAATAAGTTCATTTCGTTACAATCGATGTAAAATAAATAAGTTTAAGATCAAATGTTGACTGACGTACTACTCACGTCATTTATGTTCTGACTTGAAATGCACCACGTTGCAGTATACAATATGTTGGACAAACAGGTCGATCCTTAAAAGTTCGATTTCGTGAACACAATTATAATTCAAGTAATCCTAAAAAGTAAAAAAAATACTTTTACCAACAATTACAATTTGAATTACGTAACTGTTCAACTGGTTGAATATATATTTTTTGGTAATGATGATACTAAAAGCTTCAAAATAAAAGCTAGACATATTGCAGAACTTAAGTGGATAAAAAAATTACAGACACCTTATCCACTCGGCCTTAATGACAATATTTATCAAGAAGGAAATATTTCTAAAGATCCTTATATTGACATTTTTTCTACATTTTCTGTTCGAAAGCGTAAATCTAGGTCTCATGGTCTTAGGCGTAATGGTAACTTCAGACGTAAATCGCGTGTAATTATTTCTGTCGCTGATTTACATACTATTTTTAAACAGTCTTGAAAGCACTCTATGCTTTCACGGCTTACCTCTTTGTCTATTTCTTCACTAAAGTTGATCGACGAGGAAGCCGACAAAAGTTTCATTCGTACAGATCCCTTGTATAACACAGCTTCCATAGTTCAAAGCTACACACAACATGTTCTCCGACCCCATATTGATAAGGAGTCTGATCACGTCAGGCATTTTCTAAAACTACTATATATTAATAAAAAAGTATTGATTTCATTGACATGCCTAGTATTTTTAGTGATACACATGTAGTTGATTCTATCCCAAAATATTTCAAAAATTCCGAAAGTCCTGTAATTTGTTATAAGTATAAAAAGCCTATTAAAAATATTATTTTCAACTACAACAAAATAGTTTCTCACCTTGATATAGTTCATAATACTCCTAAGGAATGTGAATGTAACACATCAAAATTTTGCTATGCTCCAGAAGGTCATGTCATCACTGGTAATTTTGATATTGTTGATAAACGTATTCGGGATTTGTTTTCGAAAGGTCCTAAATATAGATTACCTTCAACTATTGATTTTAATGCCTGTCGTTCCCAGATCGCCCACTCCATTGAAGATTTTAGTATAAAATGGTGTCGTAGAGAACATACGGACCCAAACTCGCTTTCTAATTGGAAAAGTCTATTCTTAAAATTATAGATACATGTATTAACTTTTATAATGCTAACCCCTCTTTACTACCTCCGAGACCTAGGTTTTACTTTCGTAATTTAAAATCGGGAATTCAGGAATTTCATAATAAATTTGTTTTAGTTCCTGCAGATAAAGCATCTAATAATGTAATTATTGTTTGACGCCTACATTACGTCAATGTTTTATCTCTGGAACTCGGCAGCACCAATTCGTATACTCCAGTTAATTCTACTGAGGATGATGTTGTTTCCACACATATCACTCGGTGCACTACTTTCAAGGCCGGTGTAAACAATAAGCAAAATAAACTGCCAACCATGTACTGGATTCCTAAATTACATAAAAATCCGTATAAGTCTCGCTTTATTTCTAATTCTTATTTCTTTTCAATAAAGGTCAAGTTTCATGAATAAGCACTTATGACTTCTTTACACTATATACAACCTTACCAAATCACCTTATTAAAGACAAGCTAATTTCTCTTATTCAAAAAACATTCGCTAGAGAAAATACTACATTTTTGGCATGTACTAATATTAAAGCGCTTTTTACTAACGGCAGTTTAGACAATTATACTATGTGGACTTGCTATGAAGTTTGTGAAGCACTCATCTTCCTATTAGATAATATTTTCGTCAGGTATGGTACCACCGTTTATAGACAAATTGTTTGTATCCCTATGGGTACGAACTGTGCACCATGTGTCGCAGATTTGTTTTTATTTTGCTATGGAAGGGATTTCATGTGAGTCTTTCACCAGATACCCAGGCAGATGTTATTGAAGCAATTAATGACACCTCTCGGTATCTGGATGACATACTGAACATTGACAACCCTTTCTTTCGAACTATGGTTGATAATATTTATCCTAAACAACTTCAGATTAATAAAGCTAATACATCTGATAATAACGCTTCTTTTCTTGATTTAGATCTCTCGATTGTAAATGGTGAAATAAGTAGCAAAAGCTATGACAAGAGAGATGATTTTAATTTTGACATTGTTAATTACCCCCAGTTCCCCGAGCAACTTCTTATGGGGTGTATGTGTCTCAACTTATTCGTTTTTCAAGAGCTTGTACTCGAGTTGAGGACTTTAATATTCGTAATCTTTGTATAACTAAAAAGCTACTCAATCAGGGTTACCGTTACCATAAACTTCGTAAAACCTTTTATTATCGTAACCCTGATATTCTTTCCAAATATGAATTTAAAGTAATTTAAGGACTCTTCTGCGACAAGGACTATCACAACCTGACTTCTATGGTGATGTGATTTATTAACTTCGTAAGATTCTTGGTCATGATCACTTTCATACTATCTTTGTTAAAATTGTTAAAAAGTTTATCAAAGGAGGTTATGACACTATCATTTTGCAACCTACTGCATGCTTGGTGGTGGTCCCGTTTACAGTTCGCCACTATGCTTTCCTCTTTAATTGTACGATGACCGGACAGGCTGTGGACCCTATTATGACGCCTACCTAAAGCCCATTGGAACGGTGGCGTTTGATGTTTGTCTATGATCTTTCTTGTAGTGCCCCTAATGGTTTATTCTCTTATTGCTCTGACTTCTGACAAGTCACTGAGTACCTTCATTGTGGCTTTCTAGGCTATTGTTTTTTTTTGTATTATATTTACACGAGCATATTGGTGTTTGACTTTTATTGCCTATTGATGCTGCCTTGTCGGTTAGAGATTAGATTATGGCTGGGATTTCACTATTTACACTGTCTTGTTTTAATGGGATGACAGTAGGGTACGTGTGAGGTTTGGTGCGCCCTAGAACCGGTTTAACCCCCCCAGTGGCCTACTTTGCCACTGACCGTTCCAAGGCGGTAGCCCTATTGTCAACCCTTTTGTATTTGTGATGTCGTTTGCATTTAATATTACTTTTGTCTTCTTGTTTGTCTGTTTGCGTGTTAGTCTCTGTGTTGAATGCTACTTTCCCTGTCCGATCTTTTTATATTTCTTTACGCTGTATTATACTTTAAAGCCACACAGATTGGGATTGATGATCCCAAAGGACCAGTAATTAGTAAGATTACTGATTTGTAGTCGGAGCGACTTTTTAAAACCGAGTCTGCTTATTTATTCTCTTGGTTGTGTTTGTTATCTACTTTTGCTTCCAAAGGATCAGCCTTATCGGTATATTTTAGCATTCACACTAGCGTGCGTTAAATGCAGTATGGCGGCTGTAAACAGCATCACCGTTCTACGAATCAATAGTGTTATTTTACTGATACTTTGAGATGAACGAGCCAAAATAGGTGGCTTATTTGGGATCAACGAGTCCAATACAGGTGGCTTATTTGACTCAATAAAACAGAGTCTGTATCTTCATTCTCTTGGTTTTGTTTGTTGCTTCTAAAGGATCACCCGTATCAGTATGTGTTAATATTCACACTAGCGTTCGTTTAGTGCAGTGAGACGGCTGTAAACATTCTCCCCGTGCTAAGAATTGGTAGAGTTATTTTTGCTGGTCCTTTGGTGTAAATGAGTCTAATATATGTGGCTTTTAATAGCAAACCGCTTAAGCCGGTGATAGTGTTCGTGAGAGATGTTGATTCTTACGTTGCCTCTCATGAACCGACTCAATAAAGCCGAGGCTGCTACTTTATTCTCTTGGTTGTGTTTTTTGCTTCCAAAGGATCACCCTTTTCAGTATTTATTAATTTATTTCCGAGGTACTGTATCCACTGGGACAGTTTATTCTATAACAAATGAAACAAAACAAACATTAACATTTTCCAAATGGTGGACCATTAGTAAGACAAAAGAAAGGGATAGCTGTTAACGCTGTAAAATAGTGACATAGAAGGTATTTTTTTAATTTTAAATGAAATATTTGTAAATCGAATAATAGAAGAAAACCTTTAAAAAGGAAATGATTTGTAATTTCTTAATTACGACCTGTCAAAAACACAAACAAAACATATTCTTATATATATCAAAGTCAATTTGATTGCATTGAACAGCTAGAATTTATACCTGCACTACATTGATACTTTTCCATGATAAAGCAAGCAATAAGACAGTTTGCAGAGATTACGGTATATATCGGATTTCTTAAAATCTAAAAAGCACAGGTTAATATTTTTCAAAATATTTGCAAACTCTCATATTTGAGAGAAAAAAACATTTAGATACTTAATAAGTAAATAACGTAAGAATGATTCTATATGCTAAATTTTGGTAAAGCAAAATGTAAACATCGGATCTCATTTTCGTAACTAATACATGCAGAAAATGAAATATTAATAATATAGGATATGTTACGATACAGAAACGTTCGTCCATCGTGTTTCCATCGGATTCCTTAGTCGTACCCTAGATTGGTTTTCTCTTTGGCTACAACTGCTGTGGTTGTTCAGTACAATTATGGATACATTCGGAGGCGTTTCTAATTATGTTTTTATATAAGCTTGCAATAGCATATACGTGTATCATTTCATAATTTCTCTGGATATAGACTTTAGACATTTCCTGATTTCCTTTTGATGGGATGTAGTTTTATTTACACTGTGTTGACTATTTGAGCGCTAAAGAGAGGATAATAACCTTAAAATCGATTAAGCTTACCAGTGTGCCATATTGCCTATTGACCGTTCAAAGTCGGTAACCATGTCTTTACCAGTTTTTGTGTTGTGTATTGTCATTTTCATTGTATATGGTTAATTGGCTCTTTGTTTGTGGTACAGAGCGGTACGGTGCCATTGCGATTGTAATATGTTGGAAATTAAGACATTCTGCACGTTTAATAGCAAACTACTGTGGCTAACTGACGTCATTTGAGATATTTTGTTATCTGCTGTCCCAGCAACAAGAAATTTACATGGAAAAAGCTCCACCAAAATGCGTTTTGGCTGTAAAATATTTATTTCCAAGGATAAAAATATCGGACAGTGAAAGCAGCATTCAAGGACGACAGTCAACCACAAAACACAAAAACAAACACGCAAACAGACAAACGGAAAGGCAAAAGTAATAAAAAATGCAAACGACACCACAAACACAAAAGGGTTGACAATAGGGCTACCGCCTTGGAACGGTCAGTGGCAAAGTAGGCCACATGGGGTTTAAACCGGTTCTAGGGTGCACCAAACCTCACACTTACCCTACTGTCATCCCATTAAAACAGGACAGTGTAAAACCAATTTTGAAAAGTAAAATATCTTTATTTACCACTAAAATACCAGTTTAAATGATATATATTTGATGTACGTATTATTAAAATCTTATGTTATATAATTGATAAACGACTTTAAAAACGCAGCAGGGAAATAAACTAAGATAACTGACATATTTCAATAGAAATTAAATTTAATTTCATCTATTCTATTTAACAATATCTACAGTTGATTTGCTAAAAAAATATCATTCAAATTGATCAACAATAAACTTGTTAAATTCAACACCTCCCACACATTTTAAAATGTTTTGCAAACCTCCACTTGAACGCTTTCATTTACGTACCTTGAACATTTTTTGTAATAGTATTTCAAACTGTTAAAAATGCAATACAAAACAACATGTCTACGTTCTGTATCTAAACATTATGGTGTGCAAAAAAAAGAGTATGATAATGGACCTTTGGAAACGGCCGAGCACGACACATACGAAATATTGCAGTCTCGGTTTGATTGAGACTGTTCATGAGCGGTAGTGAAATATGCTAGCTACCGCTCACGCCCTCTAGCCCCGGGTTGAGCAGAACTCAATATTCATAAAATCAATAGTACACAATTTTAACCATCCCGAAGATGGCATGCATACGGCGGTGGACATGGAGTTATTTGCTTCCCCATGTCGTGCGGCGTATGGTCCCAGTATCTAATAAAATTAAATGCCTCGAAGAGCGAAATAAACATAATGGAATTTAGTTGGGAGCAGCGGTTATGAAGCCTGCGTATCACAAAGAACAGCCAAAATACTGAATTAAAAAGCAGACAACATATCCTATAAGTGGTTAAACAATACCCAGAGCCTTTTATCGGCCGGAGTAGTGGAACCACCGAAACAAAAATTAAGTAAGAAAACAAAAGAAATTGAAAATGTACCACCGATAACTAAATATAAGTATCGGGCTGCAAACCCGAGTTACATCTCCACATATACATACGCTTTACATATTCGTTTTTTTGCATTTTTGTTGTTGCATTTTAATAATGGTTTAGCGGTTATGGAGGTTAAAGAAAGTTTGAAAGTTTTTATTTTCAAGATGCCATTAGGCCAGATTAGCACACGAGGCAACGTATTTACTATACAAACATGACTGATGATCAATACATACATTCTTCAAAATACAGATAATGAAATTCCACAGGGATTTGTGCGTACTATAATATGTTGTTTGGAGCACTATTAGATATAATTTCTCTGAGAGAATATAAATATACTAATTAGTTTATTTTAGCAAAGATCACCGTACAAAAGAGACTGCTTAGTATTTGTGCATATTCATAAACTAAGAGAAACAATGTTACTTGGAAGAAGAAAAATATAATTTATAATTTATTACGTAATTTAAACGCGCTTCCTATAAACAATCCAATATTAAAGACTTCCGCTTTTATGCTAATCTCGTGCATTTCCATATAGACTATATGCACTTTTTGTCATAATATTGAACAAACAATCTCGAAATGTCAGACGTTTCTTAGGCATGCACCGTTCTTTTGACAATATTGGTGTTCTCGTCCGTTTATGAAAGGGTACACCATATATTGGAGTTGGCGAGTTGTGCGGATAGGGCTTCAAGTTCTTAAGGGAAAGGAGAAATTTGGAAGTCGCTGAACACGATCAATACAAACAAATATTGCAGTCTCGGTATGATTGAGACGCTTCATGAACGGTAGTGAAAAATGCTAGCTACCGTTCACGCTCTCCAACCCTGGTTTGAGCAGAAAGTACGGAAATTATAGCCATCCCGAAGAACATGAAGATAGAACCTTCAATGTGGTATTTTCATACCATTCAATGGCCCCATTTTCTAACAAAATGCTTTGCCCTAAACGAGAAAACAATGGGCGAAATAAACAAAATGGAAATTATTTGGGAGCAGAGGTTTTGAAGCTTAAAGTGACATAAGAGAAAAAGTGCAATGTTTGTATCATTCAGCCACTAACATGTCCTGTCACACACACTCTATTGGATTCAGTTCGAACTATTGTTAAGATAAAACAGAGAGCCAAATTAAACAATAATTCGCAATCAATAATTTAGGAAACATTTAACCTAACTAAAGTAAAAATATATAAATAATCATCCCGGCGCATTTATGGAAAAACAAATACATAATTATATACATATACACTTCCTATGTTTTTTTCTTGTGTATATTTGTATTCATAACATCATAATATCTAAGTTTGCCTAAACCAGACTTTAGGTTTTTCAGGTGGGCTATTTTAATTTTCTTCCATGTATGTCAGATTATTTTGAGAATGCTGTTTACAGTTTAACTGCTTGTTTTGACATAACATTTTGCAATTATTAAAGATGATTTTAGTATAGAGGGTGTGTATTGCAAGCTTGAACATCTTATCCGTGTAGATTTCTGTCTAAAACAACTGGTAAACACTACCTTTTGCAAAAAAAAGAAAAGAAAAAAAAGTAAAAAGGAAAAAATCATATTGTACTTAAAAATATGTTCGGGGTCGACCCGATTTTTTTGGGCAAACAAACACAATTTGTAAAATGGCCTAAATGGAATTCAATTATTGTCCGTTTGAAAATAAAAACTATCTTTTATATTGATGCAAGATGAGTTTATATATATTGGTGTGTACTGCAATGTTGAACATTTTAACTTTGTACATAAAAAGTCTATCTTAAACAATTAGTAAACCAAATCAATAAATATGAAGAGGAAATTGGCCGGTTTTCTAAAAGGCAAAGGGCTATTTAAGTTATACCACGAAGGGGAGTCATCCGACAGGATATGACAATAAAAAAAAATATCATAATTTTACTGAAAAAAATGTTTGCGGTCGGGCCGATATGTTTGGACCGGCCGTGTTCGGACAAACAGGCATACTTTTAAATATGAGCTTAGCCGTCATTTATATTCACTGTTAACGTCATTTATATTCACTATTCTTGTATAATCTGTCTGCATCGGCGTCTATCTCTAAATAGGCACATTGGTTTGTCATAATGTAGAACACTTGAAACCACAGCATTTTACTTGTCCTGTCCATTCACCGTTCTTCTGACATTCCTTTCTCTGATCTCTTGCAAATAATGCATATTTACACCGATATGTAGCGGTTGACTCGACGGTATATGGATTTGGTTCCACACTTCTGATAGTGACGTCCCAAGCATTAGGAGGCGAATCACAATATTTGTAACATTCGTATTCATACGCCCAGACTCCTGTCTGTGTACACACAGCATACGGCTCCGACCCAAATGGGAATGCGTAATAATTTGAAACACAACCAAATGTAACCTTTGAACCATTGACAAATGGAATATCTGGTATGGTCTGAAATATACATAGACGTATATATATGTACCTATACACTACCAATTATGCCATATAATTCTTATATGATTCTCATATGCTACCTGTTATATGATACTTATATAAAGGACCAGTACATGATTCATATATTCAACCTTTTATATAAGAATAATATACGTATCTTATGGGAATCATGTACAAGTTGACAAATATGTTATTCACGAAAATTATAAGAAACTATGTGCTTTTTAAAAACAAACCTATTACGAATTTATTATCATATGATTCTCACAAGAGAGTGAAATCATATGTTTATTATATATTTCAAAATTGCCTATGTATTTGCCTATTGTTGATGCCGATAGCAGTGACCTAATAACTAAATGTCCCAATGAATAATCTAAAATACTTGATCGAATGTTAAAAGATGAGAAAAGGATTGGCTTATTCTAATTGAAATGCTGTTAGAACAGAACAGATTTTTCATTTACATCTCAGGTTAGGTTACATACATGCATGCTTTCAAACATACAAGTGCAACATCATGAGCATAAATGTATATATACAGTGGGAAATGGGGATAACATATTACGTAAAGCCTAAATGCGTGAAAAGAGTTTATCTATATATATATTATTTAATTTCATAAAAAAAAGATATCTGTTTTTAAATATTCAGAATAATTATCATTTCAAAAATCGACATGTCGCAGCCGGGAATTGAACAACGGACCTCTTGCTTTCCCGGCAAGTATGCTCCCCATTACACCATCACGCCATCCGATATTTGAATGAAAATTATGATGTTATATTGTTGCAAAGATATATGGTTTTCATTTTAAGATTTAGATCTTCATCACATTGACAGTGGGAAAAAAGTTGTTTATAATTAAATAGACATGTCTGTGTACTGGCTCATTAGCTTCAACTATAGCATACCTAGATAAGGGAGAAGCCTCGTCCCACTACTTCTACTATAGTCTACCCAGATAAGTAGATAAGAGAGAACACTCGACCCACTACTTCAACTATAGTCTACCTAGATAAGGGAGAATACTCGTCCCAATAGTGCAACTATAGTATACCTAGATGAGGGAGAAGGCTCGTCCCACTACTTCAACTATAATCTACCTATATAAGGGAGAATACTCGTCCCGCTAGTACAACTACAGTATACCTAGATAAGGGAGAAGACTCGTCCCACTACTTTAACTATTGTCTACCAAGATAAGGAAGAAGACTCGTCCCACTACTTCAACTATAGTCTACCTAGATAAGGGAGAAGACTCGTCCCACTAGAACAACTATAGTATACCTAGATAAGGGAGAAGACTCGTCCCACTACTTTAACTATAGTATACCTAGATAAGGGAGAAGACTCGTCCCACTACTTCATCAATAGTGTACCTAGATAAGGGAGAAGACTCGTCCCACTAGTACAACTATATTATACCTAGATAAGGGAGAATACTCGTCCCACTACTTCAACTATAGTCTACCTAGATAAGGGAGAAGACTCGTCCCACTACTTCAACTATAGTCTACCTAGATAAGGGAGAAGACTCGTCCCACTAGTACAACTATAGTATACCTAGATAAGGAAGAAGACTCGTCCCACTACTTCAAATATAGTCTACCTAGATAAGGGAGAAGACTCGTCCACTACTTCAACTATAGTCTACCTAGATAAGGGAGAAGACTCGTCCCACTACTTCAACTATTGTCTACCTAGATAAGAGAGAAGACTCGTCCCATACTGCAGAACTAGAACAGAATAGAACAGAACATATGATTAATTGACTTGTACAAAATATATCATCCTTCACATTAACATAAATACATAAGCATGTTAATGATTTCCCAATCCGTTTGCCATTATATAGAGGATATTTGGTTTTTTTCAGTGGAAGATGCAACTTCATTTCATCGAGTGAGGTCCCAAACAGTATTCTCACGAGTGGCGTAGCCACGACGTAACCACGAGTGAGACTTCTGTTTTTGATAGCTTATGAAATGAAATTAAAATGGGATCTTCTGCTGAAAAAAAAGAGTTATTTTAAGCTTCCATCAGTGTTTCTGTCTCTATTCCCCACTGGTAGCCCCAATAAAGCCCCAATGTATAACCCCTTCACTACTGTTCACTAGTTAATACAAGACAAACAATAGTTCTGAAAATAGTTTATTTGAGTAAAATTATTTTCCGTGAAATAAACATCAAAGTTGATGCAAAAATCTATGAAATATATAATTATCACGGCAAACATAAAACTATCAGCAAACTGAGATAAGAATAACAACCTTTTGAAGGGAGAGAATCGCTATAGAAAAAGTAGTTCCAAAAGGTGAAATTTATTTTTGGTAATTTCACTGTTTGAAAACAGTGGATAATCACTTTTATTTCACGGAGAATAAATATATAAATCACTGGAAAGCATAAAATAAAATGTATATATTTTTTGTATATAAATTATTGGTAATACAATACGTCTAAATCCTTACTTGAATCGCAGCGTTGGACAAAACTGGCGTTAAACAGTGTTTGTAACATTCAACATCTGGGGTTGACCAATGGCCATCTCTGTCACATCTCACAATAGCTGAACCAGGCGACAAATAATACCCATCGTTACATGAATACGTTGACGTCATATGTATGGTATAAAAGAGGCCACTTGTCGGCGAACCATGGAGAACTGTCGGTATATCTGATTGGAGACAATGGGGAGTGCACTCAAAATGTGACCAATCACCGGTCTCATTACATGCAATATATGAATCTGATAAATTATAATAACCGAGACTGCATGAATAAATCACCGTTGTGTTGATCGTTAATCTGTACGTGGACCTTGACACAATGTTTGCTCCAGTTTTTATTGGAATTGCCGGACAATTCATGTGGCAGATGAAATCAGTTTCAGTCCAGTTTCCATCAGTTTGACATTCAATTGTCGCATTGCCGAATGCAGTGAACCCAGAACTGCAAGCGTAAGCATTTGTTTTACCAACTGGTGTAGGTGAAGTCGACCTCGGTTCGGCGTTCTTTATATATGGCGGTAAGACACAGAATATTACTTTGCAGGAGTAAGACATCTGACCTCTAACCTTATGTGGTATGCACAGGTCGGAATCGTTACACGGTCGATTGCTACATGAGTCATTCGACCTCATGCTTGTATCGTTGACATCAATATTAAAACACCGCCGTGGACCCTCGGCGTTTCCGGGAATGGCAACCTCCTTTCGTAGAACGCAGACGGCATTAAATCGATTGTAATTGATAGAAAAGCACAGCTTGCGTTTTTCACACTCGTCTATACATTCGGGTATAGAGAGACCATATTTGAATTCTATGGCATTGTCTACTGTACAGAATGTAGACGGATATAAGACCGGTCCCGAAACGTCGCTTCCCTCAACGAACAATATATATCCATAATATAAAAGTAACAGGCATTGTATTGCTTCACACAAGTTTTTTTTAAGAGCCATATAAGCCATGAATTATTCTTTTAATTTTGGGTATCATTCCATTAATTAATCCAAATAAGTATTTGTTCCTTAACATATGTCTGGTTGAAATCTATTAAATAAAATTGAAGCTTTCTTTATGAATGCATGTTTTGTCACTAAGTCAGAAAACTCCACTTTCTAAGATAAATATTCTATATTTTATCCGGAACGGTGACTATCTATCCACGCAAATCGGAGGGAAGATCATATCTAATTTGTGTTATTATTTATTAATAAGAAAAAAAAAAGGTGTTTTTAGATTATTTTTTTCATTTTCCGCATAGTGTTTAGCGGCCAGAAGGGCTTATGCCATGGTATTTTGTCGTCGTCCGTCCGTCGTCCGTCCGTTGACTGATGTCCGTTAACTTTTTGATGTAAACACTCTAGCAACTTTGATTTTGATATGATCTTTAACAAACTTTACCAGATTATTAATATCAAAAAAAGCTCGGACGAGTTCGAAAATCAGTCAGTAACTCAGTAACAACGGAGTGATTGCCCTTGAATTAACGAAAATTGCCATATTTGGACTTGTTATCACTTTAGCGCCTCCATTTTTCATCCGATCTTTATCAAACATTACCAGATTAATAATATTAATAAAAGCTTAGAACTGTTTGAAAACTAGTCTGATAGGACAAGTAACACCGTAGTTATTGCCCTTGAATTAACGGAAAATGCTATAATTTGTATTCTCACAATGTAGCGACTCCATTTTGAATCTGATCCTTACCAAACTGTAAAATATTATTAACATAAATAAAAGCTTGAAAGAGTTTGAAAACCAGCTTAATCGGACGAGTAACTCTGTAGTTATTTCAGCAACACCAGAGTTATAGCCCTTGATTTAGTGAAAAATCATGTATCTTGCCTCGTTAAGATGATAGAGCTTTCATTTTTTATCCGATATTTACCAAACTTGACCAGGTGTTTAATATCAATGAAAGCTTGGACAAGTTTGAAAACCAGCCAAATCGGATTCGTAATACCCGATTTATGGCCTTCATTTAGTTAAAAATGCTGTATTTTGCCTCGGTTAGACGATAGGGCCTTCATTGGGCTGGATTTCAATGAAACTTTACATGGATAATTAGTATCAAGCCTAGTTGTGCACATTTTCGTCTTGTTGAATGATTTTGGCAGAGGTATGGCTCTTTACAGGTTGTAATACACACATTTTGTCCGGACTAGTTCCTCTGAACCCCTGGCCGTATTTCAACGAAACTTTTCAGGGATTATCAGTACCAAACCAAGTTGAGCATATCATCACCTTGCTCCGGCTGAAAGATGTTTGTCGGAGTTAAGGCTCTTTAACGGTTTTAATGCAACAACTTTGTCCGGACTAGTTCTCTTGAATCCCTAGCTGAAACTTTGCAGGGATGATCAGTACCAAATCTAGTTTCGCATATAATCGGCGTGTTCCGGTTAAGAGTTATGTTTTATTATACACAAATTTTATCCGGGCTAGTTTTCGTGAACTCCTGGCTGGATTTAAATGAAATTTGGCAGGAATGCTCAGTACTAAGCCTAGTTGTGCATATTGTTGTTGTGTTTCGGTTGATTGATGTTTGTTCCAGTTGTGGCTTTTTAACGGTTTCACTCCACAAAAATTGTCCGGACTAGTTATCCTCAATCAATCAGGTTGCTTATAGCAATGATATGTTCTGATTGCATGATATTTGGTAGAGTTATGGCCCTTTAAAGGTTGTAATACACACAGTTTTCCCGACTAGTTCTCCTGTTATACCAAGCCTAGTTGTGAAAATTAATGTTTTGTTCTGGTTGAATGAACCACAAATGAGTTGTGTTTCTTTAAAGGTTTTAATACACAAACTTTGTCCGAACTAGTTCTCCTCAGCCAGGTTGCGTATATCACTAATATTGAATGATTTTGGCGGATTTATGACCTTTTCGCCTGTGGGGGAGACATCTGTGTTTACTAAAAAGATTCTCTAGTTCTAATTTGGTATGGTTATTTAGGGACTCGAGGCACAACATAATTATAGAAAACGAGATATGACCGCCTGCATGAAGAGGCCTCTCTACAGGAGTGCAAAAGGCAGAACTTGCAGTAATTCATTATAACATAGTTTCCACCTTGTTATACTAACTCCCGCCATACCCTTTGAGATGTCATGTTCATGTGTGGTGTATTTCTTAGTTAACGATATGCACAATAAGTTTTCGTATTTTGGTTCCGTCAGCTGGTGCCGCCTATGGGGTAATCGGGTATAAAATCACAAACAAATTACCTTCTTGTCCAAATAGGAATGCATTTATTGAAACGGGTTTTGTTACTCTAGTGTAAAGGGGCCCTATACATGGATACTTGGGTGCTTCCAGTAATTTCTGTTCGATTGCCAATTTGCTCAATGCAGGGCAAAGGGTTTTGTCTTATATCATTACAGACTCCAGATAGCCAGTAGAGCAATACATGCCCTCTTGGGCCTCTTGTCTGCTGCCTGGTATCTTATGTTTGAGCACTAGTTAACACCAACAAGCCTTTTAAACACAATGTCCAAGTCTTATATGATAAAGATACAAATTCCAACCCTTGGCTCGGTTCATCCCAGTTCGAGTAAGGTAAACATCAGAGGTTTCTAAATTTATTTGTTTACACAAATTGACACATTAATATACACGTTATATATAAATACTAAACACAACTTATTTGATGTACAACACGTAAAACAACAGAATATTCTCACACACCAGCATATCCTAGTAGTTAAAATAAAACAGTATTGGATAGCTTAAATTTCTGTACTATTGACATGATTAATATTGAGTTCTGCTCAACCCGGGGCTAGAGGGCGTGAACGGTAGGAAGCACTCTCATTACCGTTCATGAACAGTCCAATCAAAATTGAGATATAGGGTCCTACAAACCGAGACTGCAATATTTTGTATTTAACGTGTTCGACGATATCCAAATTTCTACTTTCATACTTTTTTACTAACCAGAACATGTGTGATGTAAATCAAGTAAAAGGACGGTATTGACTTAATAACCAAACCATAGTTGATGTAAATCAAGTAAAAGGACGGTATTGACTTAATAACCAGACCATAGTTGATGTAAATCAAGTAAAATAACGGTATTGACCTAATAACCAGACCATAGTTGATGTAAATCAAGTAAAAGAACGGTATTGACTTAATAACCAGACCATAGTTGATGTAAATCAAGTAAAAGGACGGTATTGACTTAATAACCAGACCATAGTTGATGTAAATCAAGTAAAAGGACGGTATTGACTTAATAACCAGACCATAGTTGATGTTAATCAAGTAAAATAACGGTATTGACTTAATAACCAGACCATAGTTGATGTAAATCAAGTAAAATAACGGTATTGACTTAATAACCAGACCATAGTTGATGTAAATCAAGTAAAAGAACGGTATTGACTTAATAACCAGACCATAGTTGATGTAAATCAAGTAAAAGAACGCCAGTGACCCCTTTATTATACGCTGTCGTTCCATTCAGTTACCAAGCCTACCTCTGAAAAGTTCTGATGACTATCAGGCTATTTCTGAATAGTGGAACATTATTGCTTTTTTAATAATGTATTTCTTTTGGCAGATATATGCGCTGTTATTCACCGAGTTGACCTCATAAACCGATTTTATTACAGTATTCAATTATTAATGTTTTTGTTAATATATGGCCTCAGTCGTAGTTACATTGTGATCATACACAATATAAATTGAATTCAAATAAGATTTGTAGCATGGACGCTGACATTGTTTTTGCACAGTTGTAAATCACTTAATTGAGAATAACACCTGTCAGAATGACTGGTATACTCTAATAACCAATTATCGGAAGTGGCTGACAGACGAAATGGCATGCTACTAAACAAATAGAGTATGTTCTCATCTCGCTGGTTGATTCCAACAGCTTGATTGGCTACTCTCATCACGAAGTTAAATCAATCAACTCGATGAGACCCTACTCTATTACATAGTGAGACCTTTTATAGACCATACACACAGTATATATGTTTACATAAAATAAAATAAAACACCAAAAAACAAAACGAACTCTCTGTACTTCATGACAACGCTTCATGTATCATTTGTGCAGAGAATTCAGATTGAATGTTTCACTACACAATTAGTTAGCTCCCTTGAAAGACATGGTAGGAAGATTCTGGCGCTCTCACACACCCCTCACTCATTTCTCCATAAAATTAAATGAATAAACAAAATAGTAGTGTGTCTTCCGGTTTGAAGTAGTTTGAATAAATGCTCGCATATATATATATATATATATATATATATATATATATATATATATATATTGTTGTTGATTGTGAGATGAACAAAGTCTGAAATTAAACGTGAGTAAGTAGACAACACTGCCAGCATAACATTGTAGATGTATGGATATTGAAGAAGATTAGTAATTCTGGTCCAGAGTCTGAAGTGAAACACACAATAATACCGTGGATGACACACCGCTTGACTAAACTCACAAATGAAGCGCTAGCAGTGTTCCGAACGCCGGATTGCGCATTCTGCATTATACCTGGAAAAAAAAACTAAGTAAAAATGAGGAGAAATATTCCAGGTAAAACACATAACAGGGTTAAGGTTCTGGTCATATACCATTGTGCAATGATAAAGAACATGTGTCAAGTTTCAAAGCTTTCCGACAATTGGATTTGAAAAATGACAAAAAAATAAAAGTTTAATAATATTTTTTAACCAAAACGTCAAAAGGCATAGACGGACAGACAGACAGACATACAGACATACAGACATACATATAGACAGACATAAGGACAGACAGACGGAAATAACCAAACGGAATATCTCGATTTGCTACGCAATCCGGCTAAAAGAACTGGTCAACGTATCAGGTTTTTGTGCGTTTTTGTCTGGGCAAAAACCTGCGTTTCAATTTACCTTTTGGTTGGACGCTTTATATTCACAATGGTTCAGTAAACTTTATCAATATTAACCAAGCTTGGACGCTTTATATTCAGAATGGGTCAGTAAACATAATCAATATTAACCAAGCGTGGACGCTTTATATTCAGAATGGGTCGGTAAACTTTATCGTTATTAACCAAGCTTAGACGCTTTGTATTCAATATGGTTCAGTAAACTTTATCGATATTAACCAAGCTTGGACGCTTTATATTCATAATGGTTTAGTAAACTTTATCAATATTAACCAAGCTTGGACGCTTTGTATTCAATATGGTTCAGTAAACGTTATCGATATTAACCAAGCTTGGTCGCTTTATATTCATAATGGTTTAGTAAACTTTATCAATATTAACCAAGCTTGGACGCTTTGTATTCTATAGGGCCACACCGCCATATCTGACACGCAAGAACACAACACGGACCCACACCCAAAACAAAATGTAAACTGTTAATATTGATTGCCAATCGATAGTGTAACAGACAATGAACAACTAGATGGAGGCAATTTTAGTGATGATTCCATCAGTTTATGGTTCTACACACACGAGTAATGGTTCAATATGAATTATGAATATACACATGTTATACTTCTACAAAAGCAATAAGTATAGCAAATTGTAAGATGAAGTCGGGAATTCCAACATGTGGTTTAATTGTTTTTATCAGAACCGAGGCTTTGCCGAGGTTTCGATTAAAACAGTTATACCGAGGGTTGGAATTTCCCTATCTGAACCGGATACCCTTGATTGATTCTTTTTTATGCATATCATTTACATTCTGGGCGTTGACGTCACCAACTACTAACGTTTTGCATGTTTATACAATGATGTCATGCAACTG
The DNA here is from genome assembly GCA_037043455.1 of Cyrtodaria siliqua. NCBI lineage: Eukaryota > Metazoa > Mollusca > Bivalvia > Adapedonta > Hiatellidae > Cyrtodaria > Cyrtodaria siliqua. Next base: position 202,589 of record JAWPHD010000343.1, read on the forward strand.
TCTTTTTGATATCAGCGCTCGACTTTTATCTTCGCCCCATGTATAAGATATGGTTTTCAATCACCAATGAAAAATACTGATAACCTTATACGGTATGCAAGAAAAACATGTAACTAGTTTTCTACATAATAAAACGGAATGACGAGCCCTTTCATCCTGACCTTCAAGTTTCCAATTGACCTTCTATATATTTGCTATTCTATACTATTATACGATAGTTTATAACGTAAAAACAAGTAACAACATACGCATATCCACAATTCTAAACTAAAATCAAAAATATATAAATTATTAACTGCGTTTATTTTTCACCGACTACGAAACAGTTTGCATAGCTTATACAAATAACGTGGCGGTGCGGATAACGGCAAGAGCATGTTCTTAAAGGCACACACGACAGTCAATATTGTGGCCTGTGAAATACACGTTCATGCATCAAAACCAATACAATGTTCTATTAGTTTTGATTTGTAACATTTTCTGTTCTAAAACTAACGGCGTCTCTGCAGTTTTTATGAATATATTTGTATTTGAATTGCATATGTCACCTGTTTTCGCATAAGGAAATCCATATTTGTAATACAATTATCTATAGATATAATATGCCTTATAGTGTGCGAAAAGGTTTGATACCACCAATTACTTTCGCCATTGGTATCAATGTTAAAATATCGCATATTAATGAAGTGTTGTAACTTCAAAGTATGGATAATGCAAGCGCAACGGTGACATGTTTATATAGAAAAAAAAAAGGTCTTCGCCCTTGAAAATCACAAGGAAAGATAGGGTAACAAGTCATGTAAGACAGTGTGTGTTTGTTTTCTAAACAGGTCAGGGGTACAGCTGTTTTAATTGATAGATTCTCCCAAAGTGAATGCATAGATTCGAAAGGTGGTAAATTTCATCAATAATCCATTAAAACCTATGAATACACTTCTTGTGGATACTACAACAGAACAGAATAGAAATATTCCCTTTACCATCGCGTATAATGCCCCTTTTCAACAATTAAAGAGGGATTATTTCGTATAATAGGAACTACATTCGGCTACACTTTTATAGGCAATTGGTGGTGGTAAGAAAGATAAAAATGTCGGACGGGGAAAGCAGCATTCAAGGACGACAGTCAACCACAAAACACAAAATCAAACACGCAAACAGATAAACGAGAAGGCAAAAGTAATAAAAAATGCAAACGACATCACGAACACAAAACAGTTGACAATAGGGCTACCGCCTTGGAACGGTCAGTGGCAACAAAGGCCTCTGGGGTTTTAAACCGGTTTTAGGGTGCACCAAACATCACAATTACCCTACTGTCATCCCATTAAAACAGGACAGAGTAAATAAAGACTCCCCGCCATGATCTAATCTCTAACCAACAAGGCAGCATCAATAGGCAATAAAAGTGAAACACAAATATGCTCGTGTAAATATAATACAAACAAAACAATAGCCTAAAAAGCCACAATGAAGGTACTCAATGACTTGGCAGACGCCAGATCAACAAGAGAATAAACCATTAAGGGCACGACAGGAAAGATCATAGACAAACATCAAACGCCACCGTCCCAATGGGCTTTAGGTAGGCGTCATCATAGAGTCCACAGCCTCTCCGGTCATCGTACAATTAAAGAGGAAAGTATAGTGGCGAACTGTAAAAGGGTCCACCACCAAGCATGCAGTACGTTGCAATATGATAGGGTCATAACCTCTTTTGATAAACTTTTTAACAAGTTTAACAAAGATAGTATGAAAGTGATCATGACCAAGAATCTTACAAAGTTTATAAATCACATCACCATAGAAGTCAGGTTGTGATAGTCCTTTTCGCAGAAGAGTCCTTAAATTACTTTTATATTTGGAAAGAGGATCAGGGTTACGATAATAAAATTTTGCAAAGCTTTTACAAAGTTTATGGTAACGGTAACCCTGATTGAGTAGCTTTTTAGTTATACAAAGATTACGAATATTAAAATCCTCAACTCTAGTACAAGCTCCTGAAAAACGAATTAGTTGAGACACATACACCCCATACGAAGTTGCTCGGGTAACATCCCAATCCCAGTGAGGGTAATTAACAATGTCAAAATTAAAATCCTCTCTCTTGTCATAGATTTTGCTAATTATTTCACCATTTTCAATCTTGAGATCTAAATCAAGAAAAGAAGCGTTATTATCAGATATATTAGCTTTATTAAGCTGAAGTTCTTTAGGATAAATATTATCAACCATAGTTGGAAGGAAAGGGTTGTCAATGTCCAGTATGTCATCTAGATACCGAGAGGTGTCATTAAAGCTTCAATAACATTTGCCTGGGTATCTGGTGAAAGATTCAACATGAAATCCCTTTCATAGCAAAATAAAAACAATCTGCGACAAGTGGAGCATAGTTCGTACCCATAGAATACCAACAATTTGTCTATAACCGGTGGTACCATACCTGACGAAAATATTATCTAATAGGAAGATGAGTGCTTCACAAACTTCATAGCAAGTCCACATAGTATAATTGTTTAAACCTAAAAACGAGAATAAATCGAATAAGTTATTTCCTTTTACGAACATTCGATATTCTGAAATTTAATAAGTACGTATAGAACCCTATCGAGTTTAAAACCACATGGAATGTTTGCTTTCGAATTTATTTCCATGGAAAACAAATCAAGAGTGTGGTGTGACTCTTTTATTTGGGAGGAAAACTAGAGAACCAGAGGAAACACCACGTGATAACTGTATCAAGATTTAAATAACCAAAACATATTATAATAAATCGCATCATTGTAGGGAATAAGGGAGGTAACACATGTTGTAATGATATATTATTATATTATAGGGTTATTCCTCTTCCATACGTAATGCATATACATAATGCGATTTCAGTGCCTTTTACTATAACTATGATGAGCTGGAATGGTAGAGAGATAGTTATTATGGCTAGGTTTAACGACTCTAAACTGTCTAAGATGTTCATCCCTACTGAGTGCGTATCTGGATATTTATTTATTGTAATATCAACGATATGTTTTCATAAACTTTTGGTCGGAAAGTAACCTGTGTTAAGAAAATCCTCAGTGACACCATTGAAGGTGTATTTTAACAAAATACATTCTATTCTATGAAAAATCCTCTTTTTACATTCGTATTATCCAAGTAGTGCACAATTCTCAAAAAGAACATATCTCTAGAAAATAGTCCAGGATAATCGGCTTAATTGACCAAAGAATAACAACTTTCTCCTATTAATTTCACATAAACACCAATTGAGCTTAAGTGGGTGTCCATTCTATACCACTTTGGGATACTCTGCATATAGTTGATGCAAAATCTGTGCGCTCTTCTAATTCTGCAGTTTGTGAGCGTGTTAATAAATACTGAAAAGGTAATCCCTTGGAAGCAACAAACAAGAGAGAAAAGTAGCAGACTCGTTTTTTTGAGTCAGTTCATGAGAGGTAATTATAAAATGCAACACCTCTCACGCTCCTAGCACCGGCTTAAGCGATTTTCTACTTTAAATCAACACAGAATAGGCTTTCTCCATTTCGTCACTTAAGTTGAAGGAAACAGACACAATTTTCATTCGTACAGATCACTTGTATAACACTGCTTCCATAATTCAAAGCTACACACAACATGTTCTCCGACCCCATATTGACAAGGAGTCTGATCACGTCAGACATTTTCTAAAAATACTATATCTTAATAAATGTATTGATTTCATTGACATGCCAAGTATTTTCGGGATAATCATGTAGTTGATTCTATCCATAAATATTTCAAAAATTCCGAAAGTCCTGAACTTTGTTATAAGTATGAAAAACCTATTAGAAATATTATTTTCAACTACAACAAAATAGTTTCTGGCTTAGATATAGTAAATAACATCTGTTTTCGAAAGGTCCTATGTATACATTACCTTCAACTATCCATTTTAATGCCTATCGTGCTCAGATCGCCCAATCCATTGAGGATTTAGTATAAAATGGTGTCGTAGAGAACATGCGGACCAAAACGCTCTTTCTACTTGGAAAAAGTCAATTTTTAAAATTATAGATACACGTGTTAACTTTTATAATGCTAACCCCTCTCTACTTTCTCCGAGACCTATGTTTTCCTTTCGTAATTTAAAATCGGCAATTCAAGAATTTCATAATAAATTTGTTCTAGTTCCTGCTGATAAAGCAGCTAATAATGTAATTATTGTTTGACGCTTACATTACGTCAATGTTTTATCTCAGGAACTCCGTAGCACCAATTCGTATACTCCAGTTTAATCTACTGAGAATGGTGTTGTTTCACACATATCACTCGGTGCACTACTTTCAAGTCTGGGGTAGACGAAAAGCAGAACAAACTGCCAACTATGTACTGGATTCCTAAATTACATTAAAATCCGTTTAATGCCCTCCTTATTTCGAATACTGGTGCCTGCACCACCACAAACATCTCCAAACTTTTAACTTCTTGTCTTACTGCCGTTAAAGATCATGTTAAACTATATTGTGCTAAAACTTATGAAAACTCAGGGATTAATTTGTTTTGGTCTATAAACAATTCAGGAGACATTATATTCGAACTAAGGAGGGCATTAAACGGATTTTAATGTAATTTAGGAATCCAGTACATAGTTGGCAGTTTCCTGAATTCCCGATTTTAAATTACGAAAGGAAAACCTAGGTCTCGGAGGTAGTAAAGAGGGGTTAGCATTATAAAAGTTAATACGTGTATCTATAATTTTAAGAATTGACTTTTTCCAAGTAGAAAGCGAGTTTGGGTCCGCATGTTCTCAACGACACCATTTTATACTAAAATCTTCAATGGAGTGGGCGATCTGGGCACGACAGGCATTAAAATCAATAGTTGAAGGTAATCTATATTTAGGACCTTTCGAAAACAAATGCCGAATACGTGTATCAACAATATCAAAATTACCAGTGATGACATGACCTGCTAGAGAAAAACATTTGATGTGGTACATTCAGGAGTATTATGTACTATATCAAGGTCAGAAACTATTTTGTTGTAGTTGGAAATAATATTTCTAATAGGCTTTTTATACTTATAACAAATTACAGGACTTTCGGAATTTTTGAAATATTTTGGGATAGAATCAACTACATCAGTATCCCGAAAAATACTAGGCATGACAATGAAATCAATACCTTTATTAATATATAGTAGTTTTAGAAAATGCCTGAAATGATCAAACTTCTTGTAAATATGGGGTCGGAGAACATGTTGTGTGTAGCTTTGAACTATGGAAGCAGTGTTATACAAGGGATCTGTACGAATGAAAATTTTGTCGGCTTCCTCGGCGATCAACTTTAGTGAAGAAATAGACAAAGAGGTAAGGCATAGAGTGCTTTCCAGACTGTTTAAAAATAGTATGTAGATCAGCGACAGAAATAATTACACGCGATTTACGTTTGATGTTACCATTACGCCTATTAGATGGCGTGTTGGGCATGTACATATAGAAAGTGCGGGACGATATTATGCGTTGATGTGTTGAAAGCGCAAGACGCTGTTGTAGGTGTTGGACGTGTAGAAAGTGCGGGATGATATTGTGTGAATACGTGTAGAAAGTGCGGGACACTTAAACCCACAGCGGCATGTTTTGCCACTGACCGTTCCAATGCAGTAGCCCTATTGGCAACCCTTTTGTGTTTGTGATGTCTAATTTGGCGTTTTGTTTATCTTTAAAGTTGTTCTTTGTTTCTGTGCTACTTTTTCTTTTCGATTTTAATATCCATATTTGATTATCCCAAAGAACCAGTACCTAATAACACTACTGATTTGTAGTAGGGGCTTCATTTTACGGCCGCCACACAGCACTAAACAAACGTTAGTGTTAATTCACGCCATAGTTCACGTAAAGGACCTTAGGAATCACAATTGGTTTGAATAGTTTAATAGACGTTGTTGGGTAAAGTCCGACTACATGAATGACAGAATTTACAAGATAAGCTTAGTTAGTATATGCGTTTTCTAGTACGGAAGATCAGTCGTATAAATACTAAGTCTTTTGTATTGAGAATTTGTATTATTCTTTACAGAAATCACACCGGTTGCGCATGCGCAGTATAGGTCTGTAATCGACAGTAGTCGGCCATTGTTTTGAGTAGGCTTTTGAGAAATAGGTCACAGCGTTTTGAGGTGATGTGTGGGATGTGTATGGTAGTTTGTTAGTGTTGTATTTGCAGATGTAATTTAATTTAGTTTGTAGGCAGGTACTGTGGCAGTTAGGCCACTACTATAATTTGGTGGTGAACACTGAGGTGTCAGGTCTACGTTCGGACAGAGACGGTACTGTAGTGTAGATAGACATAAACGGGTCTTGGTTCGGGCAACTGGATTATATAGGGCTAGTTGGGTGAATAAAAACCTTTTTATTAAGTAAATTATATGGAACTGATTGCTTAGTTTTGAAACGAACGTGTGTTTGTAGTTGATCTAGTTGTTATGTTGTTTATGTATTCTTTATTGTTTCCATCTCTAGCAAGAGTTGTCGCTCTTTGCACATTATTATTATTAGTTCTTTTGATACGATTGCGCATGCTCAGAGTTAGCGTGGCGCCATTTTGTGTCTTGTTGCAGTTTGTAGGTAAAATACTGTTCTGTTTTCTAGCTAATGGTATGTATTATACGGTAGACTAGTGCTATTAATAGCCTACAGGGGCGTAGCTAGGGAATTTAGAATGTGTACGCAAACAGCCTAGTGGGGTCCGGGGAATTTTGTTTTCCCTAGACCATCTGTCGTGCAATCTGGAGGCATTTCCGCAACAGAACAGCGTTCCGCACTTTCAACACATAAACACACAGTATCGTCACGCACTTCCTACAAGTCCAACACCTACAACAGCGTCCCGCACTTCAACACGTAAACACACAATATCGTCCCGCACATTCTACACGCCAACACCTACAACAGCGTCTGGAACTTTCAACACGTAACAAACAATATCGTCTCGCACTTTCTGCGCGTCAACATCTACAATTACGTCCTGCAATTTCAAAATGTAAACACACAATATCGTCTAGCATTTTATAAACGTCTTATACCTACAACAGCGTCCTGCACTTTCATCACGTCAACACATAATATTGTCTTGCACTTTCTACACGTAATCACACAATATCATCCCGCACTTTCTACACGTCCCACACCTACAACAGCGTCTTGCACTTTCAACACGTCAACGCATAATATCGTCCCGCACTTTATACATGTACATGCCCAACACCTACAATAACTCTCTACATATTCTTCATGTTCAACACGTCAACATCTACAATAACGTCCCGCATTTCCTACAGGAATACACAGTTATGCAGCAGCATCCACCGACTTTCTACACGTCAACACATTTGAACCTGAAACTGTAAGATGTAGGACCTGTTACGACAAACAAACGTGACAGAGTCTTTTGCTATTTGTAGCACTTTACGAGAGATGATTTGAAGCTGTGCAATGGTTACAGCACGAAACAGTATTCAGGATAGTTTCCAGTAATTGTTTTGGTAAAACAAGATCGAACAAAATAGATTATACAACAGCGCTTCCCACTTTCTACACGTCAAAACTGCAACCAATAGATACTAACTCAAACATGTGTTTATTATCTAAATGTATAGTCGTTCTGTCACAAAACAAAAAAGGGAATGTAGAGGGAAACGTGTAATCGGATTCCTAAGCAGCAATTTCAAAGACTGTTCTTCCACTGTCAAGGCCGCAACATACACCACCATGGTCCGCCCGTTTCTTGTTTACGCCTCCACAGTCTGGAACCCGCACCTCCAGCAAGACAGCACTTGAAAAAATACAATGGAAAGTAGCACGCTATCTACACTTATATTTCACCACAGGATGCGTGACTAATATGGCTAACCAACTGCATAGGGAAAGCCATGAAGATATATAGCGCAACCATAGGTTTACGGTGCTATACAAAATTCAACACGACATAGTTGACATCAGCCATAGGGAGTATCCATGTACATACAGCAGCTCCCGTTGGAACCAACGCCCATTCAAGAAGAGAATAGCGAGTGCAACTTACAGATATTTCTTATTTCCTCGGAAAATACAGCGTCACCGTCGCCGAAGGGTTATCGACGATGCGTTGTAATTATTCTCGCCGGTTCGAATTCCACTGGAACTCGATTTGTATGTGAAGAAGTGTCGATTCCTGCGGATGGCGGGGTGCCAAAAATCAGAGCACAACACAATAAATATACAACATTCTTTAATGTGTTATTATGTGTACCGCTCACAAATGCTTTATTGGGTGGGCCTCATAATCTGAAGAAAAATTGAATATCACACATTGCTCATGAAATTGTATGGCTAACATTGATTTACAGTTACCTATAGAAATTCTCTCCCCCCACCCACCCCAACACATACATACAATAGGCTCAAAATATGTCGCAAGAGCCTCGTATGCTATCATTTTAACCAACTCGTTTATTAAAATCAATAATACACAGTCACTCATATAAGATCCTCTATGTCAACAATTTTAAACGTTTAACTACATATACTAGTAGTTGTTTTGGGATGAAAGCCGACTCAATCCGTGATGCACCGTCACGTAGGATTACGTTATGTCCAGCGACCGGTCATGTTGAAGGAAGAAGAATATCTAGAAAAAGAAAACCATGATGTGTTTGCTAAAAAACTGCTGACTAAACAAAAGTCTCAATGAATCAACGATTCGAACCATTCGCAACTTCTCGATGACTTCTGTGAAGGTCTCACTACAGAATTACCTCCCTTGGCCATGACGGTTGGAAGATTTCTACACCGTAAAAATCTAGGGCTGTGTTAATTAGTTTGCTCTCAACTTGGAAATGTGCAATCATGAGGGGAGATTTAAAGACCAATGGACATTTTTTAGTATGTTTGCAGTGGTCCACAAGTGACCGTTTCTACATATATTATATAGTGTTGATTAATTCACTAGTGAGACGTTTAACAACCCTTATCTGGATAAGTGAAAGGCTTAATAGACAGCGTTTGTTGTTGCCAGAGTGGATTTTTTATAGTGAAATCTTGATTTTAGAGTAAACCAGTGCATTTCTAAGGTATAATATGGATTTTGATAAGTATTTGATGCTTTTGCAGTGTAAAATAGACTACTTTGCTTCTAGTCGGACTCCGTGCATGCTTTATAATCGTCATTTGGGACTTAATAGACGAATCTGTGGTCAGAAAGTTTCAGAATATGGGAGACAGTCGATTGTTTTGGCTGGGACAGATGAACATGTTAGCTCATAGAGTGATGTATATGTGTGTGATGTGTGTTCCTGGTATTCCTAGGGGGATAGACGTGTCTCATCTCTGCCACAACAGTTTATGTTTGTGATTTGACCATCTCAGCTTGGAGCCTCATACCGTCAACATGGAAAGACAAATATGCCTGCACATGATACCAATACTGTTTTTAGGACTTAAAGAGTATCCTGATTGCATGCTTCATGTGAGTAGATTGTTTATATTATCCTATTGTAGTGTTTCATGTCAAATTGTTACCCCACCCACTTTTCATATAGAAAAATGTGTGGTCATTGTTTACTTGTCGAGAAGGTCAGTTGAGTATGTTTTATGTTGTCGTTGGTCATCGTATACTCTAAATGTTGATACATCTGGCTGTTTTATAAGTTTGTAACATTTGTCGATGTTTGTCGTACGTATTTTTGTACTGAATTTTCTTAAGTGACCGTAACACTTTTGTATTTTGGGGAAATGACCTTCCAACAGCATTAACATGTTCTATTGCTAAATTTGCCCGGCCGTCATTTAACCTTGCTACGGCACTTAATTTTCTGCCTTAGCGTTACGTCGAAAGGTTACGTCTTTCGGGTTTGAGGCATTGATACCGCGGTGTAATGCCTCTAGCTTATTTGTGTCGGCACCTTTACGTTTTGGTCGCAGCGTCTTTTCCCAGTCGAAAATTTAAACAGTCGATTAGTTTATTTTTGTCGTCTCCCTGAATCTTTAGAGGTTTACATGATGTTGGCATAAAATGTTTTCTCCACGTTGAGATTGGTGGATTACCCCCACACGACATGGAATATTTTCTACAAGTTTTGCCACATTTATCCTGGTAGCAGTCTATTATAGCCATCTTCAAATTTTCACATTTTTGCTGTAAAAATGGAATATTTGTGTCGCCTATAGTCTGCTGTACATTTTGAAACTCAGTCAGTACACGGTGAGATACGTCCTTTGCAAAGCGTTTCTGAATGTATGCCCATCCCGTTTGGTATGTCCAGGAAACATCTTTTGTGAAAACTCAGTCCTCTTAATTTTATTTCTCATTGTTTAAGTAAGATGTACAACATCCGCCATTCTTGACATGGGTTTGCCCGTGATAGCAAGTTGAGCAGCACGAGCGCCTTTGAATGCTTTGCTGTCCCCGTCTGTTGTCATGTTGTCAATAGTGATCGGCGTATCACTCTTCAATATCGATTCCATCGCTAATCTGGCCTCTCTATGTTCGTCACTTGTAAACGAAGTATGAAATTTGATCGACTTGACGGTTATTGTTGCATTAGTCAATAATCTATTTTTTTTTTTTTTTTTTTTATTACTTATTTATTTATTGATATATTTACTTACTTACTTACTTACTGATCTATCTATCTATCTATCTATCTATCTATCTATCTATCTATCTATCTATCTATCTATCTATCTATCTATCTATCTATCTATCTATCTATCTATCTATCTATCTATCTATCTATCTATCTATCTATCTATCTGTCTGTCTGTCTGTCTGTCTGTCTGTCTGTCTGTCTGTCTGTCTGTCTGTCTGTCTGTCTGTCTGTCTGTCTGTCTGTCTGTCTGTCTGTCTGTCTGTCTGTCTGTCTGTCTGTCTGTCTGTCTGTCTGTCTGTCTGTCTGTCTGTCTGTCTGTCTGTCTGTCTGTCTGTCTGTCTGTCTGTCTGCCTGCCTGCCTGCCTGCCTGCCTGCCTGCCTGCCTGCCTGCCTGCCTGCCTGCCTGCCTGCCTGCCTGCCTGCCTGCCTGCCTGCCTGCCTGCCTGCCTGCCTGCGCCTGCCTGCCTGCCTGCCTGCCTGCCTGCCTGCCTGCCTGCCTGCCTGCCTGCCTGCCTGCCTGCCTGGCCTGCCTCTCTCTCTCATCTCATCTCAACTCATCTCATCTCATCTCATCTCATCTCATCTCATCTCATCTCATCTCATCTCATCTCATCTCATCTCATCTCATCTCATCTCATCTCATCTCATCTCATCTCATCTCATCTCATCTCATCTCATCTCATCTCATCTCATCTCATCTCATCTCATCTCATCTCATCTCATCTCATCTCATCTTCATCTTCATCTCATCTCATCTCATCTCATCTCATCTCATCTCATCTCATCTCATCTCATCTCATCTCATCTCATCTCATCTCATCTCATCTCATCTCATCTCATCTCATCTCATCTCATCTCATCTCATCTCATCTCATCTCATCTCATCTCATCTCATCTCATCTCATCTCATCTCATCTCATCTCATCTCATCTCATCTCATCTCATCTCATCTCATCTCATCTCATCTCATCTCATCTCATCTCATCTCATCTCATCTCATCTCATCTCATCTCATCTCATCTCATCTCATCTCATCTCATCTCATCTCATCTCAACTCATCCCATCTTATCTCATCCCATCTTATCTTATCTTATCTTATCTTTCTTATATTTCTTATCTTATCTTTCTTGTGATGTGTGATGTGATGTGATGTGAATGTAAGAAGTAAATAGATATTAAATAATGTTTAATTAATGTGATGACATCATGAAGATGGCATCATGAAGATGACGTCATGAATATGTCGTGTCGTCATGAATATGACGTAACGTATTGGCGTAAAAATCTAACCATATTAGGTTAGGAAGGTTTAGGATTTCATCAATCCAGCTTAGCCATCCACTGCAATTACAAGTAACCTTATCTACCAACAATGAAGTTTCTTTGGAAGTCAAAGATGATGTATTGTTCGAATAATAAAGCATTTATTCAAGAAACCAATAAATTGCCATATAAGGGCATGCATTTTGACACTTGATTTAAGTAATAGTACATAAACAGTAAATTTGATACAATGATAAGATAAAACATTCATATAATACAAAAACTTAAAAGTTTCAAACATTTTCTTTAAAAGTATAGAAGATATTCAAGTTTAGCGGTTGATATGTCGTGGCAGTTCTGTGCATTTTCAAGTCGTCCGAAACTGACTTCAAGCAAATGTGACCAGCTTCATGTTTTATGCCATTTTGTTAAAAATAGTCCGCAGATAACACCAAGTAAAGTCATTTTATGTTCGTCAATATTGTTACTTTGTTTGATAAAGTTTTGAGTCTTATGTCAAAAAAAAAATTCAGTTAAACTACTGAATTACCTCCCTATATGGTGATGGTGACGGTAGGGAGGAAGATTCCTACACTGTAAAAAACTAGGGCTGTGTTAATCGGTTTGCTATCAACTTGGAAATGTGCAATCATTCTCTTATTTCTGCCTTCAGGTGACAAGATTGGAACATGTTCATGACTTCTGCCAAGTTTGGATGCCACTTGGTGATTTTCGAGGAAGATATGATAATTTGAAAATGGGTAGGAATACAGTTGAATTATCAGTGAAATGGAGCTAGTTTTGAGGGGTGCTGAAAAAGACTGGAATTTTAAAAAAAATAATCTGGTCAACTTTTGATTTTTTGTTGATATTCTGAGCTTCAGAGGAAGGTTTGCAGATTGAGGGGAGATTTAAAGACCAATGGACATTTTATAGTATGTTTGCAGTGGTCCACAAGTGACCGTTTCTACATATATTATATAGTGTTGATTAATTCACTAGTGAGACGTTAAGCAAGATCCCGAAGAATGACAGGATTGACCGAGTTTTCACGAATGCGAATCGCCTAACTGGCGAATATCGAACTTTAACAGAACTAGATTTCCGGCTATAAAAGCACACATTACTTTTAATCGACACGTATTTTACGTTTCACACAAACGTTGTGTACAAATGCAGACAGGCAAGTATGTGTTGCATAAGGCCTGCTCGCAATACATGTTCCATGCATCGTATGTTCCCAATCACGTACGTTGCGTACACGTATCGCACTGGTCGATACACCTGATAGCAACATAAGAAAGCAACTTATGACGCATTAAATAAATGTACGCAATACTTGTATTACGCAACTATTGTATGTAACGTACAGGCAAAGAAAACCCTTGACCGTTGTGCCAAAGTAGATTCTGGTTACTGTAGCGTCTCCGTGGCCGGAATTGAACATATGCAGAGTTTGAAACATTCTCGCCTCTCACTGCTGTGGGTTCGAATCCCAATGGTAGCTCGACTTGTAGGTGAGAAAGTGTCGATTCTTACAGATGGCGGGAAGTATACTGGACTGGCTCTACCCAGGAAAACGTGGGTGTTCTGCCTCCACCACGAACAAATCGACGGTCATTTATAGCCTAAGCTGTACTGAAAATGGCGCCAAACAATATTCAACCATTATATCTGGTTCCGGTGCAGTTAAACGTGTAGCCCATCTTTCATAATCACGGATGACGCTTTCCCTCAAGCAGTCATGTTCCTCAAAGAAAACGACAGATTGCTCTATAGCTTATTTACACGAAAGCAGTGATAACACTTCATCTGTCTTGTAAATAGCAAATATGCAACGTAAATCACTCAGCAACAAGTGTGGCTAACGGTCATATTGTTTATATAGCAAAAACTTATCAATATTGCACTATTTGCTGTGCCGTTGCCTTCCAGGGAAGCAAACGACACACGGGTAATATCCATGGTATACAATCACGCTAAGGTAATGACATTAACAACGCAGACGACAAACAGGCAAGCAGACGACAAACAGGGAAGCAGACGACACACGGGTAATATCCATGGAATACAATCACGCTAAGGTAATAGCATTAACAACGCAGACGACAAACAGGGAAGCAGACGACAAACAGGGAAGCAGACAACACACGGGTAATATCCATGGAATACAATCACGCTAAGGTAATAACATTAACAACGCAGACGACAAACAGGCAAGTAGACGACACACTGGGAAGCAAACGACACACGGGTAATATCCATGGAATACAATCACGCTAAGGTAATAGCATTAACAACGCAGACGATAAACAGGCAAGCAGACGACAAACAGGGAAGCAGACGACACACGGGTAATATCCATGGAATACAATCACGCTAAGATAACAGCATTAACAACGCAGACGACAAACAGGGAAGCAGACGACAAACAGGGAAGCAGACGACACACGGATAATATCCATGGAATAAAATCACGCTAAGGTAATAACATTAACAACGCAGACGACAAACAGGCAAGCAGACGACAAACAGGGAAGCAAACGACACACGGGTAATATCCATGGAATACAAGCACGCTAAGGTAATAGCATTAACAACGCAGACGACAAACATGCAAGCAGACGACAAACAGGCAAGCAGACGACGAACGGGTAATATCCATGGAATACAATCACGCTAAGGTAATAACATTAACAATGTGCTGATGAGCCGTCAAACAGCAAAAATGAGATATAGGGTCCTATAAAAACCACAGCGTCCGAGCGCAAAGGCATCGTAGGTCCGAACTGTACTGCAAACAAGGACTTGAAACTACAATGAAAGAGACACAAAACAACAGAAAGGGTGGTGAAGACAGGGTTACCGACTTGGAACGGTCAGTAGGCAATAAGGCCCACTGGTTAGCTTGAATCGATTTTATATGCGCACAATCCTCGCTATTATCCTGTCTTCAGCGCCCAACTAGACAAAACAGTGTAAACAGAACTACATTCCATCAAAAGGAATTCTCTAACAATAAAGTCCACATCCTTCGAAACTAACTAAAGAAACACCTACAAAATAATGAAACATACTCAGCAAGTATTTAACACAAACTATCGCCTTCATCAGTTTCTTAGTGTTCATTAACGTATGTTTTTGTCTTTGACCAAACAGGTCGGTTTTTGGATTCAATATGTGAATGTTTCAGAAGATACTTGGTTATGATCACTGCCATACAATAGTTATTAAACGTGTTTCACCGATTATCTAAAGAGAGTATGCTCCTATCATTATGCAACGCACTGAATGTTTAGTTGTTGACCAACTTACAGTTCGACACTATGCTTTCCATTTTGATTGTGCGATGACCGGACAGATTGTGGACCCTAGACTGAGGGAATAGAAGCTCGGGCCGATATAACATTATTTTTAGAATCTCATACAAATTATAGTAACATTTGGGGCAGGTTGTGAATTTTTAGTTTTTAGTTTTATCAGTTTAAATCCAAAATTGCTGTCATTTTAAAGAAATTTGTGGTCGAAAGGCAACTCGAGGAGGGAGGGGGATGAGAATCTAGCAATGTTTTATTTTGACCTCATTTCATTTTTTTTTTATTGATATTTCGTCATTTTGTGGATCTGAATTTAATCTAAATTGTTTCATATGTAAATGATGGCGTTCAAATTTAAATTTTAATATCTAAATAATGGATGATAAAATGAAAACAATTAGTTTGAAATAAAATGTAGTTTTACAAAAATTGATAATACGGTTACCTAATACAGTTAATACAGTTAATTATCAGACTTCACAAAAAGAAATATAAAAAGATCGGAAACATAATTTTATGTACATTAACAATAAAATACAAATTATTTATTTCAATCAATATTAGTTGATAAAAAGTTTAACAATGAACCTGTTACTAGAGAACAGGTTTATTACCGGTTTTGGGCAATCTGAGGGGTCTCCAAGGTTAAGTTTCCATAATTGTGTTTAAAGACTACCATTGACTTAAGACAGCGTTACATATATAGAGCTCAATGTTGAATATTAACTTTGTTCTAGACCATCAATGACATCACACCGTATTCCATATATAAGGTTCATTGTTCCATAATAACTGTCTTAAACGACTACCAATGATACCAGCATCTATTCCATATACAGGGATCAGTGTTCAATATTAACTGTATCTAAAGACCACCATTGATCCCCAACTGTTTTCCATTTATAACCGAGTATGATAATGAACCTTTCGAAACGGCCGAAAACGACATACGAACTATTGCAATCTCGGTTTGATTGAGACTGTTCATGAGCGGTAGTGAAATATGCTAGTAACCGCTCACGCCCTCTAGCCCCGGGTTGAGCAGAACTCAATATTAATAAAATCAATAGTACAACATGTTAACCATCCCGAAGATGGCATACATATGGCGGTGGACATGGCGTATCTTTCTTCCCCATGTCGTACGGCGTATGGTCCAATTATCTAATACAATTAAATGCCCCGAAGAGCGAAATAAACATAATGGGATTTAGTTGGGAGCAGCGGTTAGTAAGCCTGCATATCACAAGTAACAGTCAAAAGACTAAATTAAAAAGCAGACAACATATCCTATAAGTGGTTAAACAATACCCAGAGCCTTTAATCGGCCGGAGTAGTGGAAGCACTGAATCGAAAATTAAGTAAGAAAACAAAAAGAAATGAAAAAGTACATGTACCACCGATAATTAAATATAAATATCGGGCTCAGCGATCTCCAAAGATCGAATGAATAACAGTACTGATTGCAAGCGCGGGGAGACGTTTTACTGCCGCCACATTGCACAACCAACGCCACTGTTCTATAAAAAATAATATGATAATGGACCTTTGGAAACGGCCGAATACGACACATACGAAATATGGCAGTCTCGGTTTAATTGACACTGTTCATGAGCGGTAGTGAAATATGCTAGCTACCGCTCACGCCCTCTAGCCCCGGGTTGAGCAGAACTCAATATTAATAAAATCAATAGTACAACATGTTAACCATCCCGAAGATGGCATGCATATGGCGGTGGACAAGGCGTATCTTTCTTCCCCATGTCGTACGGCGTATGGTCCCAGTATCTAATAAAATTAAATTCCCCGAAGAGCGAAATAAACATAATGGAATTTAGTTGGGAGCAGCGGTTATGAAGCCTGCATATCACAAGTAACAGTCAAAAGACTAAATTAAAAAGCTGACAACATATCCTATAAATGGTTAAACAATACCCAGAGCTTTCCAAAGGTCGAATGAATAACATGATTGCAAGCGCGGGGAGACGCTTTAATGCCGCCACACTAGGCGCATTGTTCCATAATAACACTATACTACATTTCATATCCAAAGCTCAGTGTTCAATGATAACAAGACCACCATTGACTCCTGACTGTATTCCATATAAAACGTTCATTTTTCCATAATAACTGTTTTAAAAGATCACCAGTGTTCCATTTATTCCAGACTGTATTCCATATACAAGGTTCATTGTTCCATTGACTTCAGACTGTATTCCATATACAAGGTTCATTGTTCCATTGATTTCAGACTGTATTCCATATACAAGGTTCATTGTTTCATTGATTCCAGACTGTATTCCATATACAAGGTTCATTGTTCCATTGACTCCAGACTGTATTCCAAATACAAGTTCATTGTTCCATAATATCTGCGCTATAAGACCACCAATGAATTCAAACTGTTCCATATACAAGGTTTAATGTTGACTAAAACATCGCAGAACTATGTAAATAAAAAGAAAAAAGAAGAAAGAAAACAAATCGGGTTTCGAGTGTGTGTGTGCGTTGGGGTGGGAGGGGGGGGGGGGGCGGGGGTTAGAGGGGGGGGGGGGGAGGGGGAGTTGGTGCGGGTGGGGGGTCGCAACATAGCTATATGTGTAGGAATTGACCAATACAACAAGACATGTAAGAGATATAGACTTGTAAACACAGATTACACGCAAACTTTGGTGTGAAATGGGGCACATTGGGCTATCAGTATTTAGTTCCGTGGGAGCCCATGTGTTACAGGAAGCAAAATTACTTATGCAAATTAATTTTATACAAAATTACTTATACAAATTAATTTGTTTGGTTTAGTAGGAACATCCTCATTTGCCTGAGTATTTGATTAAAGACTCAACATGAAATCTCTTTCATAGCAATAACAAATAAAAATAAAAAATCAGCTACAAGAGGTGCACAATTTTGTACCCATAGGGATACCAACATTGGTATATAAACGGTAAATATTATCTAATAAGAAAATAAGTGCTTCACAAATTTTTTGGCAAGTCGACATAGTGTATTAAACCAAAATGCCGTTAGAAAAAGTAGATATAAAAGTCAAACAGAAACTAAAGCATCCAAGGACCACAGTCAACACAAACCCGCGCGGAAACAACCATCACTACACACTGGAATAAAAGTAGTCTCTGTCACCCAGACGTACGCAATCTGAAAAGGTGGGCATGCGGCTGGGTGATAGAGACTAGAATAAACATGACATCTCTTTTGAGAAGATTCCTTTATTTATACTGTCATGTTTAATTGAGATACAATGTGAGGTGTGGTGTATTCTGTTTATACTCGTTCACACTCATTAATAAACATGTTCTATATATGTTTGTTTGTTAGTTTGTTTGTATGGTGTTTTACGTCATTTTCAACACATGTAAGGTCGATTTTTTGTGCTGGGTAGAACCAGTACTGTACACCTCCCGCCATCCGTAAAATCGACAATTCCTCATTTACAAGACGAGCTCCCAGTGGGATTCGAACCCGCAGCGGTGAGAGGCAGAGGTTTACAACGCAACGTCGTTAACCATTCGGCCACGGAGATACTTCATTTTCTATATAATTCTGGATTAAACTGGTTCTATAAATTGTACATCTTGACCTTTGTTTGCATGTATGTGTAACACATCATGTAACCTAAATGTGAAACTTGGATTTGGATGAAACTAATCAGAATAAAAAAAAGATAGAAAGAGATCTTGTTTTAGCCACGTGCTACTGCTTATTGTGTTAAAACACAGATCTGATGTCCAGTATAATGTCCTATTTCAGTGTGATGGTTAGATTTGATGTCTAGTATAATGTCCTATTTCAGTCTAATGGTTTTATTTACATGCTTTGATGGTATATGTTATAGTTTAAGCTTACTTTACTAATGAAACCTTTGTTAAAACGAATGAGATAGAAAAGGCCACGCAGTTCTAGCAGCTGGGGAATCAGATTATTCAAAATAGTTTCTAAACCATAGTGATGTAATTTCAGCTAAAATCATCATATGGTCTTATGCTGGGATTAGATAATCGCGTATGTGAACGTCATACATGTAGCCTTTAAAAACGTATTGATGATTTTCACAATTACTGTTAGACCTGGAAATAAACAGTAAGCATTGATAGAACGAAAATAATTGCTTTCGGTGCTCATACACCGGAAAGGTGTAATTCCACTTATGGAAATGAAGCCATTGAAATTGTAGGCAAATTACACTTATGGAGATGAAGTTATTGAACTTGTAGGCAAGTACAAATAAGTATTTTCAAAATCCGGTGGCTTTCTGTAAATGTAAAACCTTCTTTTTTCGCGCAT
Organism: Cyrtodaria siliqua; assembly: GCA_037043455.1. NCBI lineage: Eukaryota > Metazoa > Mollusca > Bivalvia > Adapedonta > Hiatellidae > Cyrtodaria > Cyrtodaria siliqua. Next base: position 222,080 of record JAWPHD010000343.1, read on the forward strand.
TAATAGCCTATCATTGCCGAATGATCTACAACTTAAACTGTTTGATCATACATTGTTACCCATTAAAACATACATCTAGATCTGTTGGGAAAACTACAGAACGAATTTCTCTGCAGAATTACACACTGTCGTAACAATTCTCCACCAAGTACATGAATTCACTGAGAGGCATGTTGCATATTTCAGTAAAATCAATGGGCATAAGTCTGGTGTTACTGGCTCGATCCGGCTGTTTTTCGAATTTGTCTGACCTCCGTGCTTTCATTGATATAAAGGCACTGACATAGTTTGGTAAAGATCAAATAATAAGGTGCCCAAAATGACATTTTTTAGCAAAACAAGGGCCATAACTCTAGTGTTACTCATCCGATCTTATTTGTTTTCGAACTTATCCGAGCTTTTATTTAAATTAACAAAACTGGCAAGTTTGGTAAAGATCAAGTAATAAATAAAGGTGCTAGAGTGTTCACCAAGCAGAATATGCTATTCTTCAACACATCAATGGCCAAAACTCCGATGAAACTAATCCGAACAGACTGGTTTTCGAACTTGTCCGAGCTTGCATTACTATATTAATATAAATACCCTGGTAAAGTTTGGTAAAGATCTGATTAATCATGAAGGCCCTATCGTGTTCACAAGGCAAAAGTTAACGGACGACGGACGACGACATACGACGACAAACGACGACGACGTACGACTACAAACAACGACGACGATGACGACGGACGACGTACAACTCGTCATTTAAAAAATCAACACCTGAGTAATCCGAGTTGGATGTTAATCTTAGAACAATTTCGAACTTCATTATATTCATTGTTGCGAAAATAAAATTGGAATTGGATAATTAAATGTATTAGTAAAATAATGTCCAGTTTCTGTAAGTAAGTATAGATTTAATACACGAAATACATTTATATTCGTGTAGTTCGGAAGAAAGCATGTATTTGTATAATAAATGTAATACTTGTTTTGTTCAAATGAAATATTCCAACGGTTGATTCGCGACTTTAATGTTATTTCAGTCGGATATCGACCACGTTCGGCGAGAGTATACATGTATAATGCAAAGCATATGCAAACTCTATTTTTAAAATATGAAAACTGTCGTATTTATTCAGCGAGGTACCTTCAAAGAGAAATCATATTTTACGAATATGACATCGTCCTTTTTGAAAACATTTGATTGACCATTATCGGATGCATACTGTTAATCGACTGAGAGGTGTTGCACTTCACATTATCTCTCTTGAACAGATTCAATAAAACCGAATCTGCTACTTTTATCGCTTGTTTGTGTTTGTTGCTTCCAAGGGATCCCCTTTTCAGTATGTATTAATACTCTTGACATTCCATACTGTAACACATGTATGGTGTATGCCATGTGCACAAATGTCTGAAACCAAATGTGTATAAAATTATATAACTTTAAAGCTATAATAACACTTCGTAACTATTTATTGCGTTAATTTCATTCTTATTATCTTTCTATTCTTACTAATAAATAGAGGATCTTAAACGAGTTCCCATTTCATATAAGATTTATGAAACGAGCCTTTTGGCAAATTAAAATTAAAAATAATTCATAACGAGTTTCATAAATCATATATGGAATGGGAACGAGTTTAAGATCCTTTTTATCACATAACATTGCAATCAAATTAGTAAAAATTAATTCAGATGGACATAGAACCGCCACGACGTCAGACACACTTTAGCGCCAAAACGTCATAAAATATGGGACGTTGTAACGTCGCGTTTCACACATGACGTTGCGTATAAAAGAGTTCGTGTTTTACCTCTTTACATAATAGCAGTTTACGCCAACTTTTTAACAAACCAACAACAACGTTTTGTATAATGTGCATTATTTTCATAAGCTGTCACAAGCGTTCAGTAAACAGGTCTGGTCTTGAAAAATATGGTAACATCCGCGAGGTGCGCTAAAACAATGTATCCGGTGTATGAGTGATAGCATATGGCTGAAAACGATAATATCCACCAAAAAATACGTTGTGTTTTGCTGAAGAAACACCCCCATCTGACTGTAACAAACAATAGTGAACAAGTTTAGAAATTTACAATTTGACAAAATTGTAATTGCAGTAACTACTATTGTCAAGGTAAATTAACGTTTCATAACCGTATTAACAAAGCAAATAACGTCCATTATCGAACGGAATTTAATGTCCGCCAGTATCCAAAAGGAACATATATATTAACATTATTACGGCTTCACACCAAATATGATTTAAGCACTACACATTTTAAAATAGTTGATGCAATAATCACATGTTCTAAGTAAATTAAGGCCATAGCTCTATTCCAAAATGGCTAAAACATTGGATGTATCATCAACATTCTAAGAATTAACTGGTATCTTATTTGTATATAAAACGTGTCATCCCAAATATCTTTTAAATTTCAACAATAAATACTGAAAAGGTATTTGATCAATCGAACACTTGATTATGCATTTTCATTGTCAATCAGAAATCCACATTGATCACAAGGAAGTGTTGTCTGATTGATATAAAGCTTTACATTTTTTATAGTTAAAATCTAATTTAATTATAAAAGTTAGCAAAACACTGCACCTAAGCTTACCCGAAATGCGTTTTTTTCTTTAAGTAAATCAAGGGTCATAACTCTATTCTGTAAAGGAGAACATCGGCATTGATCGTAAGAAAGTGGTATCTTAACAATATAACGTTTCCCAGCAAAAAAGAAATATAAAAGAATCGGACAGGGAAAGTAGCATTCAAGGAGGACAGTCAACCACAAAACACAGAAACAAACACGCAAACAGACAAACAAGAAGGCAAAAGCAATAATAAATGCAAACGACATCACAAACACAAAAGGGTTGACAAAACGGCTACCGCCTTGGAACGGTCAGAGGCAAAGTAGGCCACTGGGGGTTTAAACCGGTTCTAGGGTGCACCAAACCTCACACGTACCCTACTGTCATCCCATTAAAACAGGACAGTGTAAATAAAGAAATCCCCGCCTTGATCTAATCTCTAACCAACAAGTCGGCATCAATAGGCAATATAAGTAAAACACAAATATGCTCGTGTAAATATAATACAAAAAAAACATAGCATAGAAAGTCACAATGAAGGTACTCAATGACTTGGCAGAAGCTAGAGCAGTAAGAGAATAAACCATTAAGGGCACGACAGGAAAGATCATAGACAAAAGTTGGTAGCATATAAAATTTGCCAGCTGAGTTGGAACCGAAAAGTTGAGTAGCCCATGGAAATTTTAAATTATGATTAAAATATAATAAAACAGAAGTCGTTATGGTATTTCTTTGAATGTAAAGGTGTCATGAGCTACAGAAGAGACAGTCCTAAAGGATCATAGACTTGAAAATGCCATTACTTTTGGCCCAGAATATCGAAATTTAAACCAAATCCGCCTAAAACTGGACTATTTAAAATACAATTGTATTGCAATATAAGGGAGTTGAATGCTCTTAACATTCTATTATAGTAATGTACATGGGAAAAATGTTTGGAATAAATAAAGTTGATACATCTGGTAATTTGTCGAGAAAATCTACAAAAATAAGGCAAAAAAAAAAAAAATATTGGATATTTATTTATAACAAAACAAAGTATTTTTCAAAAATGTAAATAAAGATGTATTAAGGTATAGACAAAATGTTCATAAGTAACTTGAAAGTAGGCTGCAAATAAAATTTACGAAAAATTGAATATTTATTGAAAAATGATTCCTTTTGAAATTAAAGGGAGCTGAAAGTCTTTACCATTTTCTTATTATGTAGATAAAGCGGCACCCATAACATTTTGACTTAAATATACCAGTTTTGAATTATATCTTTCCTCTTATTTCGATTTCGCAGGGAAAGATATGATCGACAGACAGGTATTGACTCAATTAAGCCAATTATACGTTTCCAATTAGAATCATCGAATAATGGTATTTTTGTTTGATTGATTAACATTTACTCTTAATATTTACCTTATCATATGAGTGATGTATTTTAGATGTAAGTACTCATATTCACACTGTCCATAGAGATCGAAAAACGATTTTTGTTAAATGATTATGTATTTTATTGATTTGCTCAAGGGTCTTCTTAGACTTATTGCAATACTGTTAATGTATAGAGGATGGCCTCGAACGTCCATAGATCTATGACGAGGCAAATATTCGAGTATATGGAAAAAAAAATTTGACGAACACACAAAAAATAAAAAAAGTATAGCTTAAAAAAAAGAATTGCATGAACATTTTGTATATGCAATTAAGAAGTAAACGTAGTTTTAAAGAAAACTCAGCCTGGAAAGTAATATACGTCTCAAAGCTACAGAAAGAGACAATCATGATAATAACATCTTATAGATATTCTTTCAATGACATGTGGTTTTGAAGTAATCGCAATGTTATAGTATGATGACATTGACGGACTTTCTCTGTAACTTGTTTATAACCGGCAACTATATTTGTGAATGTGTTAAACAGAACTGAGTGACTATTTTGCACAGAAACATTGTCAAACAAAACCAATTGATCCTTATCATGTCTCTATTCGGACACAAATGGTCCAAACCAAATAACAAATATAATAAACTGTTCATTCGAACGTTTCACCATACCACGTTTCAGTTTACAATGTAAGTGCACGCTTTCCATGTGTATCATTTGTGAATTGAAGGCACATGGGATATAAAGAAAAACAAATATTTTTTTTAACAGTGGTGTACATTTGTACTATTACAATTATGCTATACATATTTTCAGTGTGAAGGTGAATTTAACAATAGTATATAATGCAATGATAGAATCAAGGGCTGATAATCACATAGGCGTTTGCATATGTTAAATAAGTAACGAGAAGGGTGTTCCACGGAACACTTTTGTAGATTGTCATGTGCTCATTTAACGTTATGAGCTATGTCAGGTTGCAGGTAAAGGTTTAATGGAAAAGGACAAAACTTTGCCAAAATGAAAAACAAAGTTATTAGACATGTGTAACGACTTTCCTTGGGGTGAGATAAAGGTATTTATGAAGTTTCATAAACATATGTGATTTTTTTTTAGTTATGACCAAGTTCACGTTGCAGGTTAAAGCGTGACGTACAGACGGAGGAAGACGACGAATGAAGACAGACTACGGACAAGGCGATCCCTACCTGTCTGCCATGCTACGAAGGTGACACAAAAACAAATAAAATGGAACTTTGAATTGTAACATTTCTGTGAATCATTTTTTATTGTTAGCTTAATTTTCCTAATTAAAAATTTAAAAGTGTACTTTATTATCTCCCTTTATAGCAACACATTTATTACAGAGAGGTCACACGTTTGTATTATTTCGTATTGTTTCGTATATATAGAATCTAAAAGACTATATTTACATATAATTTGCCTAAAACGTATCAATGCATTCTAATTTGTTTGGTTGTCTTTACATTTTTTTCGATAGAATGTGCGTTTAATGATTAAAATGGTTGAATTGCTTCCATATGTTTTTATACGTTTTTAAGGGTTGAGCTATATGTTTACATGACTTACGTGACCATTTTTAACGCAATCAAATACACAAAAACAAATTTGGTGGAGTTAATCTATGCCATACATCTATTTTTATATCAATTTAGAACATTTTCTTAAACATTACCTCCCTTTATAAAACAATAGTTTTACACACTTAAGTTACCGAACTAAAAGTACAATCCTGGCTTAAAAGAAGCGTAATACACTGATCTTTCCGAAAATGCATATTAAAATGTGCCAGCTTGAGTGGTACCAATATGTAAAAATTTGGTTTCAATACAACTACAAAGTGAACATTCTTTTATGCTGTGCAAATTTGGTCCATTGGTCAAACACCAATGTTTTTTGTTATTATCGGAAGAAATATAAAAAGATCGGACAGGGAAAGTAGCATTCAAGGAGGACAGTAAACCACAAAACACAGAAACAAACACGCAAACAGACAAACAAGAAGGCAAAGTTGTATTGACATATATAAAGAATCAAAATCAGATTTTTTGGAAACCATTTCTTGAACCTGAACTAATTTGGATTTGAATGCATTGAATTGGTCGAAATTGCTAAATAATTAAACTACTTCTCAAAACCATATGAGATTTTATTTGAAACCTACACCAAAATGACTGGCACGAAACGTAGTTGGTGGTACTAACCAAAATTCAATTCGATTCAATGTCAAACATGGCCGCCAGCGGTCATCTTTGTTTACCTAGAGTTATATTAGAAAGACTTTTGGCGACTATTTCTATTTCCAGGAAAATTTACAGGAGTGTTGCTCTTGATGCCTAGTTGATCCTAGCCAAAGTGCAGGTCTGCCGAAAATTCAAGATGACTACCACGACAAAAATTAGATTTTAAAAGTACAATTTTGTGGCGACTACTACTCATATGTGATATCGATTTGGAACCTTTACCTAAATGACTGGCATGACATGTTGTTGGTCCTAACCAAAATTATTTTCGATACTCTGTCAAACATGGCCGTCAGTGGCCATCTTTGTTTACAGACTGTTATATAGGAAATACTTTTGGCAACAACTCCTCTAAAACTACTTTAATTACTTGTATTTCACTCCGACTACAAATCAGTAGTGTTATTATTTACTGGTACTATGGGATCATCAAACCCATTTTGTGTTGCTTTAAAGTAGAATATCGCTTAAGCTGTGCTAGGAGGCGTGAGAGGTGTTATATCTTATAATTACCGCTCATGAAAAGACTCAATAAAACCGAGTCTGCTACTTTCCCCTCTTGTTTGTGTTTGTTGATTCCAGGGGATCACCTTTACAGTACTAATTGACATTCACACTAGCGTTTGTTTAGTGTTGTTACGGCGGTCGTAAAACGTCACACCGACTACAAATCAGTAATGTTATTATTTACTGGTCCTTTGGGATTATCAAACCCATTATGTGTTGCTTTAAGTAGAATATCACTTAAGCCTATGCTAGGATGCGTGGGAGGTGTTGCATCTTATAATTACCTCTTATGAATAGACTCAATAAAACCGCGTCTGATACTTTTGTCTCTTGTTTCTGTTTGTTGCTTCCAAGTGTCACCTTTTAAGCATTTCTTTACAGGATTATTGCTCTTAAAGTAAAAATCAGGTAGACCGGAAATTCAAGACAATTTAGAAAATTCGACTTTATTGCAACTACTTCAAAAACAAAGTAGTATTAATTACCTTCACTAATATGATAATTCATGTTGATTCGGTATTAAACATGGCCATCTTTTCTGACATTTACTTATTAATATGGAAAAACTTGTGTCGACTACTTGAAAGTGCTGGTTTTATTTCCATAAAACCTCACACGTTCCCATAGCTGGTCTGGCTATCAAAATATACCAGTAGAGCTTCAAGGTCATTGACCCTTTGTTAAAATACGCGTGATTGAATATGCGTAGAATAAATTATGAGTTGGAAACTCATAATTCAGCGCTTTAGGGTTTGGCCTTGCTGGTTAAAGCCATTTATATTGTGCCTATAGAATTTGATTCCTCAACAAATGTAATGTATACCTTATACCTCGTCGTCAGTAGGTTTAGACGCGATATTGTAAAGTTTGACTGTTGTTGGCGGGATAGCTACTTTAAGATGAGCAGGTAGCATAATAAATTGTGTAATTTTGTTCCAGTTATGAGGATGCTCGGTATGTATTTCAAGTTCATATTGTTAGAAGTTTTAAATGTAACGAGAAAGGAAGCAAACCCAGCAACAAAAATATATAATTAACACATTTATTGACAAATAATATTCACTTATAGAATACACACAAATCCAGGATTTCATTAATATGCAATTGTTGAATCAATGGTGTAGTATATCTAAACTAATTTCGAACAGTAAGTTGTTTTTTTTAATAATAAAAAGAATGTTTTAGTGACATTAAAGATACCATTATAATTGTGTCTACAAAACCACAAACATTCAAAATGGTAACAATTTGTCTGTCATGTTATTGTATTGGCTTTAACTCCTTGATATCTGCCATTATGATATAAACACTGGAAATGAAAGTCTATTTAGTAAGAGGTGATTTTTGCGCTGTTTTAAGAATAATATAATTCCGTGTACGTGGCAGCATCGACTTTATTGAGTCTGTACATGTGAGGTAATATAAGGTGAAAACTTATCACACACACTAGCGTCGGCTTACAAGGTATTCTACATTAAAGCCACACAGATAGGATTGAGTACCCCACAACCCCACTCCCTCCCCCACGCCCTTGACAAAGAACCAGTAACAACACTACTGATTTTTAGTTCAAAGTAGTGTTTATTCTCAAATAACAGCCAGAGGGCTAATTGTTAATTTATTTGCAATGCACTACTTGATACATTTATAAATCTGTACGTGTATGTTATAAATAAAAAGTAGATGCTTTGTTCAAGGTTCTCAGCGATTCAGGTCAACATCTTGAACACTTCTGGTGTTGTCCCATTCAACGTCAGACTTTAGTTAATTTCCTTACTAGCTAATGTATTACAATAAATAATTCATGGCTTTATACACTCCCAGAAGACATGTTACGTGGTAAATTCAGATTATAAATTACATATATAGAACTGTTCAGTAAATTGTCAGGGGCCTGGTTCAGCAGAAAAATAGTTGATTAAGTCAATTAGCATTTGGTACAGGAAAACTTGATATATGTATATTATAATATACCATAAGGAGATAGGAAACAGGAAGGCACTTTTAATGCACTGGATTGTTAATGGTTAACCCAGTTACAGTTCGCCAATATGCTCTCCTCTGGGATGTTGCGATGACCGGACAGATTATGGACTCTATGATGAGGTCTGCCTGAAGGACGGTAGAGTTTGGTGTTTGCCTTACATCTTGTTTTGTCGTACCTTTAAAGGTTTGATTTCGTGTTTCCCTGGCTTCCACTAAGTCATTGAGTACTTTAATTGTGGCTTTCAATGCTTTTTTATGAGTATCTAAGTGTAATGAATATGTTGTTACATTTCTTGTTCGACAGTTTCTACTAATTAACCTGTAATGTATATACCTTCCTTCTACCTTTATTAACACCGTACCCTCTCCTGTTACCACTTCGGTTCTTGTATCTGATCTCTTGCGTGTTTAGCATTGCATTACAATTAGTTTCATGCATTTGTTATATAAATAATATTATTTAATAACACGTCTGGATATGTGTAGATATGATTTCTGATCGTACGTTTAAAAGTGCATGCCATTCGGGAAAAGCTCTTTAAAAAGAATATGAAAAGATCGGACAGGGAAAGCAGCATTCAAGGAGGACAGTCAACCGATCCTATGTAAAAAAACAAGCAAATTGTTATCATTCTTTAACAAAAACCATGTGGTGACATTTAATAGTTTCTTGATGGCTATTAACTTGTATAAAGATGGTAGCAGCAGATGGTATTTTATTTCAATGTATATAATTTATAAATATCTCATATTACATACATTACAATATTACATGAATCGGATAGAACAATCCCGTTGTCTGTCATTATAGTATTTAAATAGAACATCTCTTCAACATCTTGTCTACTACCATGACTACGATTATAATGAAAGTGAAGGAAGGCATACAGATAGCAGTTTTATTCCATAAAATCTTACAACGCTGAGACGGAGAGTCGAACCTGGATTGCATCGTTGACAAATGCGTAAGCAACTGCGAAACCCGGACATTATAGACTGTTGGTGTTTTCTTCCGTTTGACAGCACATACAGTTATGATTATAACGAAGTATCTTTTTAAAATTCCACCTACAGAGCGTTTCTCCGTCAATTGTCAATGTCTTTGACGATGTTATATTCATATATACAGGATCATCTATGTGCTATACCTATTATTCCTTTCATTGTTTGTATCAGAAAATAGCTTGACGGAGAATTATTTATTTACGCTGTTCTGTTTTATAAGGATAAGCACAGGGTAAGAATGAGGTTTGGTGCAACTCAGAACCTGGTTTAAACCTCCATATGTCACACTCCTTGTTTTTTAACATTGTAATTGTTAGTTGTTTTAATGTGCTTTTGGTTGCCTGAGTTCTGTGAAAGAAAGATAAAAATATCGGACAGGGAAAGCAGCATTCAAGGACGACAGTCAACCACAACACACAAAAACAAACACGCAAACAGACAAACGAGAAGGCAAAAGTAATAACAAAATTGCAAACGACATCACAAACACAAAAGGGTTCACAATAGGGCTACCGCCTTGGAACGGTCAGTGGTAACAAAGGTCACTGGGGGTTTAAACTGGTTCTAGGGTGCACCAAACCTCACACTTACCCTGAAAGATACATTTCTTACTCGACTTGTAAGCCTACTTTTATTGCGTAATATAAAGAAATATAAAAATATCGGACAGGCAAAGTAGCACTCAAGGAGGACAGTCAACCAATAAACACAGAAACAGACACGCAAACAGACAAACAAGAAGGCAAAAGTATTAATAAATGCAAACGACATCACAAACACAAAACAGGACAGTGTAAATAAAGAAATCCCCGCCATGATCTAATCTCTAACCAACAAGTCATCATCAATAGGCAATATAAGTAAAACACAAATATGCTCTTGTAAATACAATACAAAAAAAAAACAGTATCCCCTAGAAAACCACAATAAAGGTACTCAATGACTTGGCAGAAGCCAGAGCAACGAGAGAATAAACCATTAAGGGCACGACAAGAAAGATCATAGACAAACACCAAACGCCACCGTCCCAATGGACTTTAGGTAGGCGTCATCATATGGTCCACAGTCTGTCCGGTCATCGTACAATTAAAGAGTAAAGCATAGTGTCGAACTGTAAAACGGTAGAGGAGTAGGCAGCTCTTTGTTTCTTTATTTCGAATTAATTTACCCATTGTGTGTTGTACTTAACATGGGAAAAGGAAAAAAGAGACGTTATCCACGATATATGGATATACTCTTTTGAGTTCTTATAAAGAATAAAAACAAAAAGATATGGCAACAATTGCATTATCGGGATTAGGAGGCGTGAGAGGTTTTGCACTTTGAATTACCGCTCATGAACAAACTCAATAAAACCGAGTCTCCTACTTTTATCTCTTGTATGTATTTTGCTTCCAAGGGATCCCCATTGCAGTATTTATTGATCGTTATCTGTAGGTATAAAAGACGGAAAAGATTGTCTCATAATTTGATAACGCATCATCAAAACAGAATGTTTAATCAGTGACCACAAAGTTGACATACCTCTATATGTTGGTAGGTTATAGACTCGCTTTTTTCCGTAGATGTTTAACCAAGTTTACTGTAGAAATAAAAGTAATTGCAGTGTGATTCTTTTAAAATACTGCATATGTCTGAGTAACAACAATTGTATCACCTACTGAAAATAAGGCAACATCTCAAGATCGCAGCAATGGAAAATTGATGAATAGCTGGAAATATGTTTAAGTAGATAGATATGTACATTAGCAAGGCTATGGTTAACAGTTATGGAACAAAATAGTTTGTTATAGGAATTAATTATAGTCATGGCCAAGGTATGACATGTCCTTACCCACCAACAGGTTTTATGGATAGCTTTATCTTTGTTTATAACAAAAGGGTAAGATTGAGATTTGGTGCATCCTAGAAGCTATTTTAAATCCCAGCGGCCTTGTATGCCATTGAGCGTTTCAATACGTTAACCCTATTGTCAACCATTTTGTGATTGTGATGTCTTATCTTGCCTTTTATCGATCTTTAAAGTTGTTTTATGTTTCTGTGTGTGTTTGCGATTGTCGTAGTTGAATGCTACTTTTCCTGTTCGATGTTTATATCTACATTTTGTGTGTATTTTATTGAACATGGAATTGTATAAATATAATCAAATTAATTGAATCTAATTTATATAAGAGGTGTTCAACTTTTGTAACACTTTTGTTTAAAATGCTGTTTTTCAGCGGAAGTAATTATCATAAACAGTTCGTGATTTATTTAGAACGAATGCGTTTAAAAATTATCTCTAATATCACGCGGCTCGCTTTAAATTACATTTGAATTAGGTGCATACTATTAAAATTCCTTAAGAAAATAATGAAAACTTTTTTTATAGAGGAGGAAATCATAGCAATCCCTGTAGCTAAAGTTTCGAAATAGAAATTGCAAAAACTTTTCACTACCGTTCATAAACAGTCAACCCGAGACTGAAGTGTTTTTTGTATTTATTTTACTGACGATTTCCAAATTTCTTCTTTGATACTTTTGTCAGAAATCTAATAATTTTCAAAGTCGAATGTTAATTTTCGCTGAAACCGTGAAGAACGACAAATAGCAAAACAATGCATATTCCACTTTTGTACGTTCAGACATGGACATATCAAACTACTGTAACCTTAAACGACCTTAAACGACAATGTCCTTTTTAATTTGTATTTCAGTTATTTTCATAATTGAAGAGTTTTGCATCATTCTCTTCTTTTTTTCAAGGATTTGTCCATAAAAAGGATAAGCAAATGAGTCATAGTAAATAGGGCGAAAAAGAAAGTCTCGCAAATTATCGGATAGAAAGCCCGAGATCAGGTCACGTAATAGCAGCAAAATTAGGAAGCAAATAATAGTTCATTTAATTAAAAAAATGGAATCGTTAGAATTGACATTAAACGTTATTATGAACATATTCGGGGATAATGTAAATATACTTAATTCAGTTACAAAATGAAAGTGTTACGTTGCACACCGCTTGTATATGGTAATTCGGACATTCCTAAAATCTTTATTGTTAAATAGTTAGCAATAAATTGTAATTGAATTGAATTGGATTTTATAGTCGCTGCATCAGCTAAGGTCATATAATGAATATCCAGCTTCCATTGATGGTGGAATACCCCCAGGTAGCCCTCTGTGCAATTTTCGTGCACTGGCGGTCACCTGGGTAGAACAAACGACGTTTCGCATGCCAGCTGGATAGCTTTCTCACATAAAGAGTCCTTGTCTCCAAAGTGGTGATGGGCAAGTCAGTTCAAAGAAATATAAAAAGATCGGACAGGGAAAGTAGCATTCAAGGAGCACAGTCAACCACAAAACACAGAAACAAACATGCAAACAGACAAACAAGAAGGCAAAAGTAATAATAAAAGCAAACGACATCACAAACACAAAAAGGATGACACTAACCACACTTTTCTTCTTAAACATTAACCAAAATATCAAATGCCTATTTTATTTCATATTAAGCGTACAAACAACTATGCTGTTTCGTATACTACTACAATGACGTTAAAATAGATTGAACTTTAAATGTAGATGTCATAATTATCATTCACGTAATTAATTACATACCAAAACAGTTACTAGAAAGATCCAATTATATAATGCCATCCTAAGGGAAGTAACTACTAGTTACTAAACTGCTTCGTGAACTAATGACGTCACATAAGTTAACAGAACTCCGCGCTATCTTTCTCTTCCAACATTGAAGCGCCGGTGCCATCTAAAATCTAAGGTACGAGAAACTATTTCTTTATAGAAATTCTCTCTAACAACTCCTGTTTCTGTGTTTGTGGTTTTCTCCCTAACTTCACACAAAGCTTAATACTAAACTTAATGATCATCCCATACTATTGTAATAAATCGACAACTGAAGGACGAATCATCGCTGTGCATTTTCTTTACCGTTTGGAGTGCACTCGAATGTCCTTTGCGATTTCTGTAACCAGTTATTGACTCCGTGTTGTACAGAGTAGACCGAAGATTGGCTTCACCGACATGTATAACCAGATATATAAATAACTGTACGATATGCGACATTTGTTGGAATTATATGATAAATAGTATGACATTAGTGCCTATTTAATATTGACATTTTATTAAACTAATTTGATATACGACTGCGACTTGTATCATAAAATTGTCTCCGCCTAGTTGAGTATATAGTCAACAGTAAACATGCAGTCACTCTTATAATATATCGTCATTTATAAACATTCATAAACATTCACTAGTTGAGTATATAGTCAACAGTAAACATGCAAGCACTCTTATAATATATCGTCACTTATAAACATTCATAAACATTCACTAGTTGAGTATATAGTCAACAGTAAACATGCAGTCACTCTTATAATATATCGTCACTTATAAACATTCATAAACATTCACTAGTTGAGTATATAGTCAACAGTAAACATGCAAGCACTCTTATAATATATTGTCACTTATAAACATTCATAAACATTCACTAGTTGAGTATATAGTCAACAGTAGACATGCAGTCACTCTTATAATATATCGTCACTTATAAACATTCATAAGCATTCAAATGTATGTAAGTGATGACCTCATTTAAGAAAGGTATCACATGCGTGCCTATAAATGTGATGGTTTCGAACAAACGATATAACATATACCTATATCAATATATCAATCAGGATTTAATTGCCCGGCAATAAAGCTTTATCTCACGGGTGAAATAAAGGGTTAATCATGCCACATCACGAAATTAACCGAACGTTTATTTCCTATTTAGGTTCGGTCAGATTCGTATCACGTCTACTCTTTTAACGGAGTTCGTATGGTTTGTCGTCTGCGTTTTGTCCTGTTTTCGCGCCACATTATTAACTATAGAATCATTAACTTATGATAAAATAACCACTGATGGTCATTCCTGTTTCGATAAAGCAATTTCAAATCGAATGCAATACATTTTAAATCAACTTGAGGTTCGGGAGGAACAAAGCTCTTACGCGACAGACATGAAGACATTAGAATAGACTAGGTGACAGTTCAACAAAGTCATTGCTGAAGTATATAGTAAATAGATTTTTTTTTGATTTTTGTTTATTTCAAATCATTCCCTAAATCAAGCTCTCGACACATATCTGCCCTGGAGCTAAAGCTCTCGAGCTGATTTGGCGTCTCAGGCCGGATACAGGGTATGGTTTGAAAATATCTATTCATTATTTTCTATGAATATTTTTTGATCATAATTTATTATCTTGCCGGCATATCGTACTTCTTTCAACAATTCAAGATGCCCAACATATCATATATTTACCATATGCTGACATGTGTATGATGTATATGATGTATCATTATTATATTTACATAGGAGTAATCTGTAATACGAAAAAAGAAGTTTCTGCATCTGAAACATGAAGTGATATGACCATATTTATCTATATACATCCGGCTAATCTATTGCAATTAAGTGATATACCGATCTACATAAATATATACTGAACATAAAAAGAAACGTCAACATCTGCTGATTGTCTAGAAAATAAAAATAAAAGTTCCAGAATAATTAAATAGACCGTCAACAATAGTTCAAACAAAGATGTTTTTGAAAAGTTCAGCACACAAGGGAGTTCCCTTTTACTTAAAAGATACATTTTGACCAAAAACCAATTAAATCTACGAAAATTACCGAAATGTGTCCGAGCCAATATTCTTTATATGCTCCTTACTAATAGATCACAAACAAATAACATAACACAGATTGTGTAGATGGCAGTTTTTGGCTATCAATATTCCTCAAATTACCTCCCTTGAACATTTCCATAGCATCCATAAAAGAGTATTGCTTGGCAAATTTGAAACTGTTTAATGGGATATTTAGTACTCACTTAATTGTGCTTACAAACATCAAACATTGTTTTATTAAAACACTGTTTAAGCTTTAATACGCCCTCAAAAACTGGCCTATAAAAATACCAGCAAAAGCGTCAGACATTTATTTTTTTGTTCAGTATAGTTAACATTAGTTTCAGACAGAGATAACAGGCTCACCCTGGTAACAGAATTAACACATACTTAGCACATTGAATGTTTGTATTACATTTGGATGTTTAAATACACGGTAATGTTGCCATGCAACCTTGATATTTTCCTACATCTATTAAATATTTGGTAACGCATGGCAACGAAAAGTAGTACGTCATCTTACGGCAACGTCAACAAAAACAAATGTCCGCCATTTTGGAATTTTTAAAACACATAATTTGGAAGATTGTGACAATTTGTGATGATGAAATTTCATTTCCGCTTTAAGTTTTGTGATTTTCGGCTGTACCGACTTTTTTTAGAAGCTGTACTACGTGATAAATGCAGACCCGCCTTGTAAAATGTCGACGCGAGGGGCGATAACTCTAAAATATGCCACTTTTAGAATACGTTTAAAATGACATCAATCATGTGTTTTTTGTTAAATAAAATACGAGGAGATACTTGAATTGTTGTTTTAGTTCATATATTACGTGAATTGTGCTGCATGTCACGAAAAGCATGGTATTTCTTTATCAAAAATACACGAAAATACGAGTTGTTCGACTCAACTGTAATTTTGACTTGACGATCCTCGCAAGAACTGCAGGCGCGTATTCGATGGAGCGGGTAGTATTGGGCACCCTCTCATATTTGGAAAGTGTACGTAACAATCTCTACTGTTCAAGATGGGAGTTGGGGTGGAGAAAAGGAGGAAGGAGGTGGGGGGGGGGGCATCTGAGCTGAGATTTAAAAGGATGCGCCCCACCCCCTTCCCATCCACTACCCCAACTAAAATCTTGAAAGTCTGTTTTGAAAGCTCTTGCAAGCATACATTTTTAAACATATTCAGATAATATATGTGTTGCTGTGTTTTTGACTAGACTGTCCAGTGTCTAATTGTCATCCGCAACTTGGGCGCAGTCTGTAGCGCAGTGGATTTGTTACCGGGGGTGGTGCCACTGAGTTTTGTCGGTGTGTTCTTGAGACCTTTACCATAGCCTCGTCCGTCGGATGGGGACGTAAACCGGGCGGTCCCGCATAAAGGTCTATCATCCGAGCATGTTAAAGAACCATAGGAATCGATTCGATAATAAGATTAGGGCACGGTTCCCGGATTCCTATGTATCCTTCCCCTTTCTGGGGCGGCTCTAAATAACATGTACTGTGTTCATGAGCCATTAAACAGCATTCAATTCATCCGCAACTGCACTCAGCAGTCATATGTACTGTAATCAACCGTGGAATATATCACCCACACATAAAAGTGTTTGAGGGGATCTTACTTGTATTAGTTTAAATATAAACCATTTGTCGGTTGAAACCTAACATGAATTCTTTATCAGAGAGAAGCACTATCGTAATACTTATTCAATAATTCTGATAGTATCGGAGGAAAGGAAAGAAGCCCATTTTTTTACTTTATATTTTTAAAGTTGAGTGGTGTTTTATGTCATTATAGCACATTTTAGACCATATTTCCTGGGTAGAACCAGTACTGTATACTTTCTGCAATCCGTAAGAATCGACACATTCTCATCTACAAGTTGAGCTCCCAGTGGGAATTGAACCCGCAGCGGTGAGAGGTGAAAATGAGAATATAAAAAGGGCAACCAAACATCTCCATAACTCAATATGTCCATGGGACACGAATGACCGCACTGAAAACAATCTGTGGAAAATTGTACAATGCAAGAATATATATTCATAAATAATGTTTATTTTGATGCAAAATCGATATGCTCCTCCTGACATCACAGCTAAACATCATGTAAAGTTTCGAAACAATTGGTTAAAAAATGCGGAAGGATATAGACGCACAGATGACTAACACCATATGCCGCCTCAACATTTGATGGTAAACAATAAACATTTAAGGTACATATTAAGGTCTTAAATATTATCTTTCATGACTAAGTAAAACATATGTAACGAGTCAGATATCGAAGTGAATTATTTATTTGATTTAAAACATTTTATTTCAAATATTTACATCAAAACATCCCAAATATAAAGGGTATTACATAAAAAATTAAATTGCATCATACTATAATTGTTTTTATTTATTAAAGGGACACACAGTATTTTTGAAGTATTTATCAAGCATTAAAATTAGCACCTCGATCGATTAATCAAGAATTGATTTTCACTTTAAACCCGCTTGTTTAAAAAAAAAAGATTTCTGCATGTCCCTTTAATATGCCCACCTCTCAGCCTGTATTGTTTATATGGTGCAAGTCATTTTCAATATATGTGGGGTTATATATATATATGTATATGTTTGTTGTTTTTTTTGGTGGAGGCAGACCACCAACTTTTCTGGGCAGAACCAGTAATATACGCGACCTCCTGCCATCTGTTATTCCACAAACTTTATAATCCAATAAAATTCAGAAAACATCATTTTAATCCAATAAAGAAATTGGGCATGGTTGGTCAGATTGACAGAAACATATTTTTAATTTTATATTTTCGTATTAGCTCTTATTTTGAGCCACTCCATTGAACTGTCCAGTTAAAGTCGCCATCGATCCACCTCTGTCAACAGTCAGACATGCATGTTGATACGATATTGTGCTGAACTGGTGATCCTGTTACTAAACATATTTTTCTTGAAGTTGATGCTAGTACTGACCGTATGAGGTATTGCTGATTTATGTTTCATAATTTTTTTTTAAAAAATATTGTACACCGTGGCGTTATACTAGTCTTGTTCGTTTAAGTATTTCTGATTATGTTGTTAATGTTGTAAAACGTTATTACATATGTGACTAGACACTTGTTTCAATAAAATCCTCCCATATACTGTATATTGTGATTTCAGTAGCATTTTTCAGCTAACTCCCAGCATCTCAGGACATCAGGGACTCTGAAAATAAAAATGATACAGATTCTGTTTAAACATACATATGATATTTTTGTTTCAACTTAGTTATAAATTGAACAGAACATGGTGGGTACATCGACCAGAAAAAAATATATAACATGACGTTCTAATTCTACTTTAATTTTTAAACATGATCAATGGTGGTTTTCAATATGGGACCAAAATACAGCTATCGCCGGTTACTTTTCTTAGCAGTTTTTCGAGTTTAAAAACACCTGTTGAGTTTTTTTTTTTGTTATTCATTTTTTTAACAAATAAATGGGTCGGAGGTTCTAAGAACTGAAAAAAACAAACAAAAACTCTGGCCTAAGTTGGCTCAATAACACATTATATGTCATTTAGAGCCGCCCTTGAAAGACGGGAAGGGCACATAGGAAAATTAAAAAAGATACATTATCATATTTTTCTTACCGTAACCAGATTTCGTTCAACTTAAATAGTTAAGAAGTTGTAGAATTGAAATATGTAAATGAATAGTGATTATAGAACATTTTTTACATACATGTACGATAAATTAAAAATAATCGCTTTCTGCCAATCAACACATTAACGGTATACCTTATTTAGAGCCGCCCCAACGGACACATAGGAATTCGAGAACCTGTCTTACTCTTACTAATGAAAATATTTATATGGTTGTTTATCGTGATCGGAGGATAGACTCCCCAGTTTTAATCCCAATCCAACAAACTGGAGGCTGGGGAACAAACAAACAAGGCTGAGGGAAGGTGTATTGCCCGAAAACACAGACGAAACTCAGTGGTGCATGTGTGACTTGAACCCGGAAGCTCCAGATTGATGTCGTCCACCGTGTTATTGCTGGCCAATGCCAGCACATTATGTTCAAGTCAGGGTCTTGGTTAAGTTTAATATTTTAGATGTAATACAAGGACCTTTTCAATTTGTTTGTTTCATTTTACATTCGAACTAAGCACAATATGACCTATTTATGTGTCGATGTGCTGTAAAACATCATTTTTTATTTTTAGTATAAAAAGTCTGAGACTAAATGCAGGTGCACAACGTCATATATTTTGCAAAGAACATACATTGATAAATTAATAGATTTTATGAAGCTGTGCTTACCTACACACTGGCTTATACAAGGCTCTTGATGTAGTTATACTGTGAGACTGGGGAAATTGACTAGTCTGGCTGTAGTAACACTGCACACTGCCTCTAATTTAGCAGACCTGAAAAAAACCCAGTCATATATGATATAGTTTCATTAGTTTTTAATATTAATAACTCTGTCCAACTTTCTCAATGCTATCAATGCCAGCTTTCCATAATATTTTACTTAAAACACAACCGGAATGGAATGTGGTGCTTTTCAGAAGATGAATACTGTCCAAAATGTAAGTCACAGACACAGTCACAGGTGGCATTCATGAACAAATAGAGTATTTTCAAGGCTTACATTTTCATCAATCATTCATCACTCATGTTCTATAAAATGATCAGAATATTAACTATATATGAACCATCACTATTGTATATGTTTCAACGTTACGTTAAACACTTTTCCTACAATAATTAAAAGTGTATTTACTTACATAGTCATAGGCTACAGACAATCCATGCCATGACCCATTTGCTTGTGGTGGTCATGTATATGTAGATCTATGGTGTGTTACACTTTTCAATTTTAATTCTCCGACATATATCTATTTGTTTGTAGTTTGTAAATTACGCACTCATGCAAAACTTGGAATTATATACGATCGTGATCGTAACACTGTTCCGACCTTACGATTTAATTCCACTCCTGTACAAATAATCCATCATCTATCGGGCCGGATCTATCTATGTGTGTATACACGCATCAGCATAATTTGACCTTTGAATACACATCGTGTTCGAGCTATTTTTAGCACATCCGTTGGATACACAACCGTTCAGTTCAATTCACAATTTAGTTTCAGTGACTGTGTGACATTATGATATGTTAGTTTGTCCAGCGAGAAGTGGGGGCTGACTGGCCCTAAGCTGGTGTTCTTCTGTGTCGCCGCCGTTTTGAATAGCCTCTGAAAGCGTGGAATGCGGTATCAACTTTCAAAACGGTCACGAAAAATGTGTATTCACGAAAAAATAAGAATTTTTCAGAAAAGGTAGAACTGGTAATGATCTTCGACTCCTGACAATTTCAACAATATTTAAGAATATGCAATTTTTGTGACCGGTTTGAAACATTGGCAATTTCGAAGAAGACAAAAACTTTTTTTTCGATCTTCGCATTTGTACCGCGATTTTCGACTATGATATCTCTATAAAACCTGTCAACACGATTGTTTGGTGAATCTCCGACATAATAATTTACTTCTGATATGATTTGTTTTTTCTGTCATCTAGTCTAAGCTTTAAAATAGTTCTTTTAAAAGCGTATTATAAAATCCGCGCATCTGCTTGTGCTCGCAAAATGGGAACTACGTTGCCTCCAACCCCAATAATTTATGTTTGAGTTATGCGGTTCAGGCACGTGAAATGATTCAGCTGCTTCCCTACTGTATATATTATAAATAGACATGTATCATCATATGATGATTATTACATGCCTTTCTACAAAAAAGAACCCCATACAGATACTGCCACGCGGATGATAGTCTAGATTATTTGCGACGCTTGCTTGTTTTTAAGACAAACGTCTAGAACAATTCTTCTTTTACCGAAATTCGTTTTTGATTGGCTAATACAAGCGTACCTGCTATCGAAGATATAAAGAAATGCAATAAACAAGCGATGTTGTAAAACATATATGTCCCCCCTTCAAAGACCATGACATAAACATTCCTGCCAAGTTTCGAGTGCCAGATATTCTTGAGTTATCGCTTAGACAAGCATTTTAGTGATTTTTACACATTTTGCTACCATGACAACTACATTTTTAATGTGACAATGTCTTCGCTAGATGCTTTAAGCACAGCAGTGCCGCTGTGCCTGATTTCTAAATACACATGGTGACTACAAAGCTGCCGTTGTGCTTTGATCTTATCAGACAGCCTCTGATATTGAACAGATAAAGTAGTTTGTCTGGTAATTAGATCTGGGCTATACATCACAGTAGCATGCAGGCTTGACCTGCCACACTGGACAGTCATTTAATCAATACCTCTGAATCATGATATCATCTATAGAGCAACCTTCTTTGAGTGTGTAAGAAACATCCTGGCTTCCTTTGAAAAACATTGTACAATAAATTATGCTCTACTTGTGTAATTGGTAAGCTGTTTAAGCCTTTAGCGTTCACATGGGTTGCCTAATTTGCATATTCTTCATCCAAATAATTATCTCCCATATGTCAAAATTAGTTAATAGTTTGTGTTTAAAGAGTGAAAATAAACCATACCTGTATTTGGTTTAATTAGAATCAAATTTAATTTTATATTCATTCAATAAAGGCAGGTAATTTAAAAAAATCGTTTTAAATTGATATTTTTATTTAGGTTTAAATATACATCACAACATACTTGTATATTAAAAGAAACGTAGACATGTTGACATTTGTAAATGGTTTGGTTTAATAGCGTGGTTAGGGGTTAAACTTTTTAAAAAAAACAATAACACGCACTTTTAGTGATTTTTCTTTACCATGGCAACCACATTTCTTATGCAAATCTACCCAAAAGAGGAGGTGCACAACTAGATCATGCAAAAATATTCCTGCCAAGTTTCCAGTTTGTAGCTCCAGCTGTTTTTGAGTTATTGCGAAGACAAGCGATTATTAATAATTTTTTACATGTTTTGTTACCATGGCAACCACATTTCATATGCGAATCTATCCAATAGAAGAGGTGCACATTTAGACCATGACACACACATTCCTACCAAGTTTCGAATTTGTAGTGCCAGCCGTTCTTGAAATATCGCGAAGACAAGAAGATTTCGGGACGAACCGACCGACAGACAGACATTTTGTTACCATGGCAACTACATTTCTTATGCGAATACATCCAAAATGTTATTTCGAAGACAAGCGATTTTAGTGATTTTTTACATTTTTTATTACCATGGCAACCACATTTCATATGCGAATCTATCCAACAGAGGAGGTGCACAACTAGACCATGGCACAAACATTCCTGCCAAGTTTCGAGTTTGTAGTGCCAGCCGTTCTTGAATTATCGCGAAGACAAGAATATTTCGGGATGGACCGACCGACAGACCGACATTTGCAAAGCAATATGCCCCACCTTCGGAATGCCCCCACTTCTCCCCCACTTCTCCGAAGTGGGGCATAATTAATTAATAAACAAAGAGGGAAACTTCATCATTTTATCAACGAACTAAATGTGGATGGTCATAAAAGCTATAATAACACAAAATAAAAGAAATACGGACATGTGTTTCCGGTTTCAATTTTTTTTCTGCACAAAGGGTTAAGATGTTTGTATCTACAATCAAGCGTCGCAGATGATCCAGATTAAACGCGGTGATACTGTTTTAACGCGGGTGCTCGTTGACACTTCACCGCGATTTGCGGAGTCCACAAATTTTGCCCATACGATCTCAGAATATGTTGATGCCGGTCATCAACACGGTGTAATCCAGCGAGAATAAACGGAGTTTCACGGTGATTTACATATTATTACAAACAATGTATTGCCTGTTGGAACTGCCCTGTGATTTGCCACGAACTTAAAGACACATTTCGATCCTTTTGTATTTGTGGGGGAGAGAATTTCTATAGGTAACTGTAAATCGCTGTTAGAAAGATATTTGCACAAGAAAATGTAGAGCATTAGTTTTTTGTCAAAGGATGAGGCCCGTCCCATAAAGACTGTATAATAATGTAGTAAAAATTATAACCGTTTTGCATTTTATGTGCACTTGTATATGTGTTAAAACAACTATGTATAGATGGATTTTCTTAAAAGACCCGTGTTAACAATTAATAGTTTTTGTATTTTTAGTACAATATACTCTATTATCAGTTACTTCTCTGCCATGTTTTAGTAAATCTCAAATGCAAGAAACTCATCGGGACTTCAAGATTCATAAATCGTTATCATCTGTCAGTGTTTTTGATCACCTGAGCCGAAGGCTCAATGTGATGTTTTGGAATTACACTTCGTCCGTCGTCCGTCCGTTGTCTGTCCGTTGTCCGTCGACGTCGTTTTCTTTTGCTTCTGACGACTTTTCCTCAGAAACCGCTTGTCGGAATTCAACCAAAAGGATTTTATAGTTACAACAACAGCTAAGGTCATTTGGCGACATTCCAGCTTTTTATTGGTGGAGGAAGACCCCAGGTGCAAACCCGGGCATTTTTTCGTGCACGGGCGCGCACCTGAGTAGAACCACCGACGTTCCGCAAGCAAACTGGATAGCTTGATACTCACATACTAAACAGTCCTGGCCCCATGAAGAATCGAACCCACAGCGGTGAGGGACATGTGATTTCAAGTCTGAGACCACTCGACCACGGACGACCCCAAGTTTATATAAAGCATCATTATATGTTTGTTCGAATGGTGCACCTGAGGTCATAAATGCCCCCGCAATGGGGCTTATTAGTTTCATTTAAAAAATCTTAAAAAATCTTCTGCAAAAATACAAGATATAGTGCTGTGATATGTTGCATGCAATATCGTCTTATGGACCTCTTACTAGTTTGTTCTAATGGTGACCCTGAGGTCAAATTTGGACCCGCCCCAGTGGTCACATGTTAAACATAGACTTATATAGGGAAACACTTAAACAATATTCTTCTCTGAAACTACAATAGCCAGAGGTTTAATATTTTGCATTTACCTTAAGGTTATGGACATCTACCAAGTTTGTTCAAATAGTGACCCTGTGGTCATCTTTGAACATTTCCTGTTCTACTTCCTTTTAGTGTATTGATATTCATTCATTCATAACCTTTCAGCAAATAAAAACAAATTGAAATTGTTTTCAAACCTGTATTTCATGTATGTTGTTTATCGAATACATCCCGAAAGTTACACAGAAAAAAGAAATGTTTAGTGTGAGTGCTTCCTTATTCAAAATGAATCCGTACGGAACTCTATTATGCTCCGGATAAGATTTTTCAAAAAAGGGAGATAATTAAAAGAAGTAGTGAAGCTAGAGTTATGGTTCCTATGAACTGCACTCCGTCTCATAGTCCTAATCATTCACACGAACAATAATCAAGCATACTTTTTGAGTTATGCTCCGGACAAAACGTGTGACGCATGGACGCACGGACGCACACACGGACGGACGGAAAAAGCGGCGACTATATGCTCACACATAATAAACAATCTAGTGTTTTTAGTTACAATATAGTTTATATCAAAACTAAGGTAATAGTAAATGAAAAGAAAAAAACTGTGATGGGACCTCAATATAATGTCTCTGTGGTAATCAGTCAGCGAGAAGTAAGCAATTAAAAAGCATGCTATCCATGATTTTTCAACGACTACATTCAGTTGGGAAATGTGTCTTTAACACCGTGGAACATAATGATCGCTTTTTACCAAGACTGAGTTTTGTAATCGCGGCGATATGACGGTAACGGCAATCCCGGTTATATTTTGGGTGACAATTCGAAATAATATCGCGGCAATTTTCGGTTATAACTGAATGACTCACGGGGACACTGCGGAAAGGTCAAAATCCGCGTGGCATCATCTGTATAATTATCAGATAAAACGTTTCATAACATTACATATTTATTCATCACGTTCATTAGGAGTTTCATGTATTCTTCGTATTAAATTTAACATAGCAGCGGTTTCCATAATTACACGTTATCATTTTATTGGGATGACAATAGGGTAACAATGAGGTATGGTGCACCCTATAACCTGGTTTAACACCCCTCTCTCGCCTACTCTTATTTTTATTTTGTAATATACTTTGCCTTTAATTCATCCTTGTAATTGTTGTTTGTTTCGATGCTTGTTTTTGGTTGACTGTGGTCCTTGATTGCTGCATTTCCATGTTCTCCATTAAACACAATTTGCGACCATTAACGACTGATTTACCGTCGCACAATTCAAAATGTCAATACATTTAGCCCAATAATAATGAATTATATTGACTGTTTCTTTCAAGAAATCTAAAACAAGACGGAAATCAATTGTATCAAAAAATAAGTATTTCATACTATTAATTTGGTAGTGTCTTTGTCGCATAGGATCAGTCTACACAATCTAGCAATATATGTTTGACCGTTGTCATACTAGACACGAGTATATAAAAGTATCTCTGAAATCCGAAAAGAAGCACTTGAACGAATAAACTGGAAAGGCGGGGCTATAAGTGAAATTTGAACATTCGGTTCTCAACGCGAGTCCGCAGATATTGTCCTTTAATTATTCAATGTTTTAAATTATCTTACAATAGTATATCAAGCACAGTTATCAATAGTGGTCGTTTTACTGATTTGTTTTCCAATTACTAGAATTAAAGGAGTGAGGCAAGGAGACCAGCTGTTATCCTAAAATGGCTGTGGCTGAGGAATGGCAAAAAACAACTAAATTGATATCACACCAGCCCTTTCAAACTTTAATGAATAAGGTATACTTTACAAAAATAATATTTTTGTCATATAAAGGGACAACGTCCGTAACATTAAGCCTATTAAACACAAATAATTACGTAAACATTACACACTAAAAATTACTGAATATTTATTAAATACAAACAAGAGTGATTGCCGCAATTTAATAGCAGTACATTAAAGAAGTACCGCTCCGTGCTTGAACATCTAGCCGACAAAAAATATAACATTCGCGGATAATGGAAGTCGAACGCGCAATAGTCGAGCGCGCTTCCAACTGAGCTAAACGGGACAGATGTATTATATAAAACATACTCTATAGAAAACCTTATGCGCTAATGAATGTCACGTGATCAACTGGAAATATAAATATTGCCTTAAAATGCCCAACATTCAATCTTTCTTCGAGTCTTAAACTGTTCGTGTTCGACCAAAATATAAGAGCCTCCATATTGCGCTCAGTGGAAATTACTTATTCTAAATAATATTAAGAAATTCGGAAACGATACATTTTTATTTTTAAAAGAAGAAGATATTAAGTTGAGAGCAATTAAGTTCAACATTTTTGGAAACAAGTTTTTTAAATTGGGAAAAATTCCGTATCCCACAAAGTCCCTAAGTTAATCAACACACAGGCAGTGTGGTATAATCCAAACATAAAAGTCAATATAAAATGATATTTGATTTAGGTACACGCCCACCAGCCTTGATATAGCTACAGTAATGTTAAACACTTGTTTCAGTAGACATTTCTTTAACACATATATATATATATTAACTAAAACAGCGTGCATGCCTTGATATCTCGATGCTATCTCTCCCTTTAAGATGTTATTAGAACCAATGCATCTTCCTATGTCCATTATTTCCAATGCATCTTCCTATGTCCATTATTTGGTAAGTTGTTATATTTGCAAGTGTCTGTCATTTAAATTTTTAAGTGACACTAATTTACATTCGTGGCTTTGAGTGCGATGCTGTCTTGAAAGCGTTGATTTACATAATCATTATTGGTCCAGTACCAGTAATGCGTTTCCATTTAGGCTCCTCTATTGAGTTGTGTAGTTTATAATATGGGTCTAAGACGTCATATGTGTGAGTTGACACTTATATTAAAGGTTTCTCCACTGACATACTACGTTGGCAATTGTTGCAGGCTGGAATAGAGGATGGGTTATATACAATTAATGATTAACATGTGTCGAATGTTGTTTATTGGAGAATTTCACTTAAGGGTGGCATATAGTATTCGCACTGACCGTCCGACCGTCCCGCAGCCAGTCCCTTTGTTCGTTTGTTCGCTCATTCGTTCGTTCGTCCCTACACACGTGTCCGGTTAAAAACTCTGACAATAATGGACGGATTTTCAAATAACTTGGTACAATTGCTCACCGCAATAAGACGACGTGTCGTGCAGAAAATCCAGGTCCGTGGCTCCAAGGTCAAGGTCACACTTAGAAGTCTAAGGTCAAAACAAAGTGCTGCGTGTCCAGTTAATAACTCTGACATTCATGGACAGATTTTCAAAACACTTGGCACAAGTGCTCAACACAACAATACGATGTGTCACGCATGAAACCCAGGTCAGTGGCTCCAAGGTCAAGGTTACATTTAGAGGTCAGAGGTAAAATCGTGTCCGGTCAATAACTCTGGCATTCCAAGACGGATTTTGAAATAACTTGGCACAACTGCTCAGCACATCATGTGTCGCAAACAAAATCCAGGTCCGTGGCTCTAACGTCAAGGTCACACTTAGAGGTCAAATGTCAAATCGTGTCTGGTGAATAATATGTTTCTTTACTGTTAAAATTTCATTCAGATCAAACAAGAAAATGCACTTACATAAATTACTGACTGTTATTACCACGCTCAAATTTGAGATCTGTATTGTAGCATGCTACTGCCGTTTGGTCAGTTTGTATATTCGGGCATATCATGTTGAAACCGTATAAGAAAACGTTTTGGTAATTAAATAAATCATCAAACTATTTATTATTTCATATTTTATTAATAACAAAGAAAGACATGCATACAATGACACAATATTCTCACAAAATATACGTTTCGTCCAATTCAAATTAGTATAATTCTTATAATTGTTTTAACCCACGTGATGGCCTTTGTTTTCAATTATCGTTACAAACTTCCTCGATAACAAGCCTTAATTTACCATGAAAATTTACCATAAAAATCAGAGACAAGAACATAAATTAACAAACATGTCACAATGATTTAGGTTATAATAGCGTAAATGAGTCTCCATTGCCCTTCCATAGTAAAGTTAGAATGTTGACAACCTGTTAAAGACTCAAACCTCGTTAGAATTCTGGGAAACTTACTTTTTCATGCAAATAAACATGTCTGCCATTAAAAATCAACAAGGAAATAGGGGGTTTAATACTTTCTAAGACACATTTCTTCAGTTGTATACTAACACCGGGTCAAAGGTCAACACTATTTTTACCCCTAGCAATTTTATACCCTGTCTACTTTCACTTCTCAAATTTATATAAAAAACTGCACTAAAAAAAATAACAGGAAACTGCACTAAAAATTTGTTTTAAAGAAAAAAGATTAGCACTCTTTAATACAGAACTACTTTCGACTGCACCTAGCGAACACATCCGGCTGATTTAGTGGAATTAAACCTTTAATTATTTGTGTCACAGGTCAAATCATCTCAGCAATTATCACCTTTTGTTTGCTTCACAATCAACTTCAATGCGACTTGTGTTTGATAAAACTGGCATTTGGCACTTCAATTGAACTTCGAATTAGCGAGTGTTAATTACTGTATAGATTCCTGTTTGGGACCAGAAATATAGTTCAAATTAGAGAATAATTATATAATAACTTCTCGAAATTTGACTTAAAAGAAGTCAAATTGCATAAAAATAGAAGGAATAAAATTAAGACCGTGACAAAATTCGACTTAAGCGGAAATTCGAAGTAAGCGAGTTTGAGTTACTGAGAGTGGACTGTATTATGAAAAGTTCATTCCGCGGATCAAACACGTAGCTGTGCAAAGTACACGCATATTTCAATGAGTAAATACTGTTTATTTATTATTAATTGCATGTCATAAAGTATAATTACATTTATAACAACAACGTTTTGTAGTTTCACATACATAATGTCATTTTTGAGGAAATCAGGCATTTCAAATATGGGATTTTGAAATCATATAAATCTTAGATAAATACATTCCGTCGTATGCGGAGGTTTGCAAATAAACAAAAAGAAATAAACCATCGAATGAGCAAAGAGGAAAAAGCATGGTCCAAGAGCATATATGTTTGTTTTAAATAAAACGAAACAAAAAAACAAAACAAACACCAAAAAAAAAGCAACATAAGGAACAACATAATTAGAATACCATTGTATGTTTTCAATTCCAGCCTTATGTGTATAAATTTTGTCAATCACTTACAAAGTTGCGAGTTTCATCTCATAGATTAAAAATCGAATCTGGCAGATGGGTTAAACCTAATAGAATACCTATAAACGAGAGAACTTGTGATCTATGCAACATGTTAGAAAATGAGTTTTATTTCGTATTACAGTGTGACAGATATACAGATTTAAGGAAACAATATATACCCAAGTATTTCTACCGAGGACATAATATGGTTAATTTTATAGAAATGATAAATTCAAATAATAAAGGATATATTCGTAAACTCTCCATATTTATCTTTAAAGCGTTTCAATTAAGAAATGAAATGCTATTTAGAAATTAAATTGTGGATATGTTCCTGTATAACATGTTCAGTATAGTTAACTTATATTAATATAAATATGTGTATGTATAAATATTCTTATGTTAACTTGTGTTAATATACAAATAATATACAAATATTCATGCACATTTATAAACACCTTCTCGTCAACGCGCAGGAAATGTGTACATGTATATGCAAAGTATTTAAAAGTGATCTCATACTATTGTCTTATATGTACCAACTGCACTGTTACCATGTATTACTCTGTATCTGTATCCGCATGGGCTTTATAGCCTATTGGAATTTTGAAATAAAATTATCTATCTTATAACTTTAAATGTTACGATGAATTTCATGAAGGTCTGCGCTCCCATAAACGAACAATAAACTGAGAAAAATGAACGACAAACTGAGACCAAACTGTGCTTGTACTTGTTTATATAATATACTTTAGAAATTATTTATATTCCTAATCACTGAATTCACGCGCCAAGTGGACATGTATTATTTACTAAAATGTTGACCCGGAACAAATTGATTGATGTATAATAACGTTGTTTGTTTGTATGTTGTTTTACGTCATTTTCAACACATGTAAGGTTATATATGTCGATTTTTTTGTGATGGAGGTAGACCACCCACTTTTCCTGGGTAGAACCAGTACTGTAACCTCCCGCCATCCGTAAGAATCGCCACTTCTTCACTTACAATTCGAGCTCCCAGTGGGAGTCGAACCCGCAGTGGTGAGAGGCGAAGCTTTACAACGCAACGTCGTTAACCATTCGGCCACGGAGACGCTGTATATAATAACTGATTGGTGTACTAAATATTTGCTATACAACAAACCAATTAGCCGAAGTGCCAACTGACAACCCGTGCAGTTTAGTCGCCATAAATATGTAGTCGTTATTTTCGTAAAATGTGTATGTTGAACGCTGTAAACTGAACGTTACGGATTTTTGTTAAACAATGCAGCAATTTAGATTAAAAATCTGGTTAGTCTGTATGCTCATAAACAATAATAATTACCTATACAATTCCTTAGAAATGCATGGTAGGCCTGAAATGCGAGTTTCATGTATCGCATATAGTCACACAATAGTCTAAACACACACAATTACATAAACCTGTCCTTAATTGCTGCGATTGCAGTTGTATAGTTGCAGAAATAATTTGATTAAAAAACGTATTAGTGGGCTGAGATATAAGTTTTTTTTTTAAAATCACATCAGTCTTATTTAAGCAACTTTTTTTTTTGACAAAGGAGACTTTCATGAAGCAACATTCATAACGCAAACACATTTGCATGTGTGATTTATAATGATATTGATGCCTTGGCTCTTATCAGTCATGTTATATTATGAACGAAATTATTTTTCTTGCATACCGGACAAGTTTATCCGTCGTTTTACCGGGGCTAGATTATAAGAATCTTTCATGGGTATCCGGTGAAGATAGGGAATTCAAACCCGATGTATAAATGTTTTTTTATCGGAACCGAGGCTCTTCTTTTTCTTGCTTATCAGATTGCTTGCTTATCAGAGACATGTTGTGCGTCGACGCCGCCAGCTACTAACGTTTTGTCTGTTTTCCTGCATACCGGATGTTGGCGCGCGTGAATTTTATCATCTCGACCCTAGGGTGTGATGGATATATCTAGCCCCGGTAAAATGGCGGATATCCTTGTCCGGTATGCAGAAATTTCCATCTCACGCTAGGGTCGAGATAGAATTCACGCGCGCCAACATCCGGTATGCAGGGAAACATGCAAAACGTTAGTAGCTGGCGGTGTCAACGCACAACATGTCTCTGATATGCAAGAAAAATAATCTATCATGGGTAATCGGTTCAGATAGAGAATTCCAATCTCGGTATAAGTGTTTTAATCGGAACCTCGGCAGAGCCTTAGCTCCGATAAAAAAACTTATACCTCGGGTTGGAATTCCCTATCTTCACCGGATACCAATGAAAGATTCTTATAATCTCAAATTAGTCCACACCTTTCATTAAATTTATGACATTTTTGTTTCTTTAATAAATATATCAACTTGATAAGTGGCAAATACAACAACCATCGTATACAATTATTGTTACCGACCAGTCATGTTTAAAGCGAATGTAGACATCAATTCAATCAGACTGTTTAAAAGAACGTGTAGTAACGGGTAGATAATATCAAAATGGGATGAAAAACAAAAAGGATTAGACCATGTGAAGTTTCTTTTGAAACGGAACGGATATGGTAGTCTTCCCCGACCCCACAACGCCACGCCGTACCCACCTCCCCCTCCTCCCACACACCCCAACACACACATATTCACGCGCTGTCCGTCGATCTGCATCATCACATACTGTTGTGTTTCATAAGATTATTTTAATTAAATTTGCTTTAAAACGTTTATTTATGGGTACTCTTAAAACGTCGTGAAGATAACACTCCACAATTGTTGTGATTTTTCTTCACTTGGTTAAGTAGCGGAAGCACTTCTATATAATTCGTGCACTTTAACAAAAACACACCTGCCCCCACGCACGCACATGCACGCACATATTTGTATATCTCTAGCATTGGTTGACATTCTGTATGAACAGACGTCTAATCACGAGGTTCGTGTATTAATTGGAGAGTTTTAGATTGTATTCTTTGTTACCTCCATGTATGATACAATTACGTTCTTATTTACCTAGTGAGTAATTATAACAGGTAATGGTAGCGATTAGGTAATATACCAAACATACACCATTACATGTACTAAAATACGGCTTTTATTATTCTTTTTAATTTCTCTTGTACATTAATTATTAAATAATATAAGTTGAAGATTGCAGTGGAACATGGAAGATGCATTAAATAGTAGCATGTATCTTTATGGTATTCGATGTAATACTATACACCTTGCTTACCGCTGTACACAGATCACAAAGAAGGTCCCTACTTGCAAGATTCTGTCTCTGCAACCCCATACATTACAAGATGTCAAACCACCAACCTATTTTACTTATAGTAATTATGTGATATTTATTTATTATTGGTATTTTTGTAACCTCTAGATTAGGAGATTTTACATAGTATTTATACAATGAAAACAAAATCGTCCAAAAATTGTGAAAGGTAACAGCATAACATATATCTGTATAAGACAACAATGACCTATTAATGTATTAAGTTAAGTTAGAAGAGGATTTCTAAAGTTTATAGTCCCTCTACGATTTGAGCCCCCGGGAGGAATCCCCGGGGGCACAAATGGTAGAGGGACTATAAACCTTAGTTAAGTCACATTTGATGTATGGTACATATAGAACAAAATATCCGTCGTTGGGTAGTGTTTCCATCCGTCATTTAATACTGGCTAAATGCATAAGTATGGATCAACCAATTAAATTTAAGTAAATGTAATAGACGGATCCTGGTATGATGGGTGTTAATACAATGTGCACAGGTCAAAATAAGTATAGGAGCAGACGAAAACTATCTGGTATTCTTAGAAACGACGTTATTTAATAGTTTAAAACTATAAGGCGTTAATACATTATTAATTTAGTCTATTCCGTTCTTGTATTGTTTCATGTATTGGAGTAAGTTTATATTATTAGAAGTAACTGTATGATTTTTAATATAATTATCTCTCAATGACGACAATATTTGCACATTTCGGAATATTATATTTCAGGTTGGCCACACGGCACTCTTGATTTTCTTTATTTAAATTCGCGGCCTCCCGTCAGTTTCTTTCTTTTATATGATCAATTAAATTCATGCTTTTGTGAATATTTCTTGTTGTTCATGTGCTTTAAATTAGTGAATTCTTTGTTAATACTTTGTACTATAATGTATCAGTTTCCGTCTATTTGAGTCCCGGTTTTAATAGAGCTCAGAATGAAACTGATTTAGTGTATTATCAGCACAATAAACAAATTATTTTGATTCTTATTTTGGTTATACTAGATCTATGTATCCGTCTTAAAAAAAATGTATATTTAGTTAATGTAAGTTTCCGAATAAGGTGCGCGTTCTTACTTTTTTAGTTGAAACTGGGATGAAAATTGAAATATAGGGCCTTGGTTGAAAGTTGCAATGACGAATGTACGCGCGCTTTAAAATCACACTTTTTATAAAAAACATAACAAATCAGGCTTTGTCAAGATTTTATTAATGAAGCCCTGACAATATAATGCTGGAACCGTATTGTTAAGGTTTAAACTTTACACCATATAGCTAGGACGGAATCGGACGCAAAATGGTGATATTAACCTTATATTTCTTTTGGACGTAACCTAGGATAGCAAGTATTACTTTGCAGAATCAATTTCTTTGCAAAAATGGGATCGTTTTTAGGCCCATTTATTATATTTGTCTCTTCAGAATAGAAAATGTAAGTACATCTTAATTTTAAGTCAGACACCTAGACCCCTTTGGAAAGCCTGATATATTCCCTCTAACCAGTTATTCACGCTTTATTTTCAACCAGTGTTTATTTGCAATCCTAATAAAGCACAATTTTATTCAATATTAAACTATGAAAATATGTTTCCCAATATATGATATAATAGCAATGTATCCGGTTATTATTAAAAGTAACACACTATATATTTAAACATATTAGCGCTGTTAAAATAAGTTTAACAAAGCTAATATATCTGATAATAACGCTTCTTTTCTTGATTTAGATCTCTCGATTGAAAATGGTAAAATAATTAGCAAAATCTATGACAAGAGAGATGATTTTAATTTTGACATTGTTAATTATCCCCACTTGGATGGGGATGTTCCCCGAGCAACTTCTTATGGGGTGTGTCTCAACTTATTCGTTTTTCTAGAGCTTGTACTCGAGTTGAGGACTTTAATATTCGTAATCTTCGTATAACTAAAAAGTTACTCAATCAGGGTTACCGTTACCATAAACTTCGTAAAACCTTTGCAAAATGTTATTATCGTAACCCTGATCTTCTTTCCAAATATAAAAGTAATTTAAGGACTCTTCTGCGACAAGGACTATCACAAACTGACTTCTATGGTGATGTGATTTATAAACTTCGTAAGATTCTAGGTCATGATCACTTTCATACTATCTTTGTTAAAATTGTTAAAAAGTTTATCAAAAGAGGTTATGACCCTATCATTTTGCAGCGTACTGCATGCTTGGTGGTGGACCCTTTTACAGTTCGACACTATGCTTTCCTCTTTTATTGACCGGACAGGCTGTGGACCCTATGATGACGCCTACCTAAAGCCCATTGGGACGATGGCGTTTGATGTTTGTCCATGATCTTTCTTGTCGTGCCCTTAATGGTTTATTCTCTTACTGCTCTGGCTTCTGCAAAGTCATTGAGTACCTTCATTGTGGCTTTCTAGGCTATTGTTTTTTTTGTATTATATTTACACGAGCATATTTGTGTTTTACTTATATTGCCTATTGATGCTCTCTTGTTGGTTAGAGATTAGATCATGGCGGGGATTTCTTTATTTACACTGTCCTGTTTTAATGGGATGACAGTAGGGTAAGTGTGAGGTTTGGTGCACCCTAGAACCGGTTTAAACCCCCAGTGGCCTACTTTGCCACTGACCGTTCCAAGGCGGTAGCGCTATTGTCAACCATTTTTGTGTTTGAGATGTCGTTTGCATTTATAATTGCTTTTGCCTTCTTGTTTGTCTGTTTGCGTGTTTGTTTCTGTGTTTTGTGGTTTACTGTCCTCCTTGAATGCTACTTTCCCTGTCCGATATTTTCATATTTCTTAGTTTAATGTATATATGAATCAGCTTGATTCGTATTAAAGGGACACAGGCAATCTCGATTTCCGTAAAACTCGCGGTATTACCTTTAATTTAAATATATATGCAAGCAGCTTTAAAGGGAAAATCATATTTGAATGACAAACCGGAGGTGCTTATTTTAATGAAACTATTCAAGATTGCCTTGCGTCACTTTAAAATCATTATTACATTCCCTATTCATGCAATTATATCTTCTTTTTTTAATTTCACACGGATCACAAAAAACGTTATTGGATTCTAGCGCATGATTCAGACATTGATGTAAACATATAAAAGGGTTAAAACAATACATTTGGTTATATTGGGACAGCGACCTCAGAGGGAGCTTATATACCCACCAGACATGACCATGGTATGTATCGAACAGACGCGTGTGTTAGCTCCAAACCACAATGCATTATCCACTGAGCCACCGGGGCCACTTTGTAAATGAACATCTTCAGTACTATCTCTCTCACATTATATAGCAATTTATTGTATACTTTAATATTGTCCCGTTTAGTTTGCATTGAGCTAAGCGTGCAATATTCTACGATATTGCACGCATTGATATTGCACGGGAACTTTTATGGCAAAAATTGATGAAATAATTCAAATGGTCACTCACCCACTGTTTTTAACGTTATCGAATGGTAAACAAACTTCAAAAAATCGCTTGATGTTTTTAATGACGTCATCCGACGTCGACGTCGTTTTCGCGCAAAATAATCATCCACACAAAATGAAACTGAATGGCAAGATAGGAATTCCATCAAAAGCTATAAAAATACAATGAAAAGTAATAGTCATACAATTAACATTGATCAAAAACAATATGAAAGTACACAATAAAAAGGTTATTGAATTTGTATGGCTAAATATTACTTGGAACTCGTTGTTTTGGCGCTGGACGACTCGCAAGCTCGTCGTCCTTTGCCAAAACAACTCGTTCCAAGTAATATTTAGCCATACAAATGCAATAATCTATATTGCAGTGTTTTTCAAATACAAATACATGTACAAATCTTTTATTCACTCAGTTCATACATATACATGAAAACATGAGGTAATGCATATAGAATATATCGTACAAGGCTCTGTTACATGAGTTATTTAGTATTAACAATATATTATTAGACAGATTTAAATAAAGTGAATTTACTTTACTGTATTTATTGGAGCCGAGGAGCTAAATTATATTCGTAATTTAAAACTGCATCTATCATTTATATATAGTTCATTTCACAACACTGTCGAAGAAAAATAATTTACAACCACACTCGCGTATGACGCAGTCTTTAGACACAATTTCCAAATCTCATAATAACATATACGCATACATTTCTACTTGAATCTATTCAATATATTTCAAATCAACTATTCCCAGCTACCTATCTGTCAGGCCTATTAACAATGGACATATTGTAATTTAAATATTAATACTTATTAAATTGTATTCGTATAATCCATTCTAAAAAGTGTTTTAATGTGTTGTCTATTCAAATCTCGTATTTCAAGTAACGTTCTGTTTTTCCTTTTTCAGGTTTTCCTTATACCTATTATGGCTAATGCTGTTTTCTTTTAATAAGTAAGCTACTATAATTTGAAATATTTATTTTTCCTACTTCCAGTGTGTATATTGTGAAAATATCCAATTACTGATGCCGAGTAATTAAATCACATTGTGCTTGTACACACTACGCGAGCTATGGATTAAACAATTAGTGATGATTGTCGATGTCGGGTGTTTTGGCAGTAAAACAGTTGTTGCATATCGAACATTCCGGCTAGTTAAACAATGTATTTAGTTAAACATATATACTTGAGACTTAGACTTTAATAGTTTATTATTGTGTCACATATAAAATTACAAACGTATTCAAATATTACACAAACAAACTTTCATACACGGCCGTAATAACGACCTTAAAACACATATATTTCAAATCGATAATCTAATTACACTTAACGAAACTTCTAACGCTACCTTTAGTTATTTTAGGATTTCTTAAAGTCTGCTTTTTTGATTTTCTTGAAATTTGACAGGGTAACGCTCCTATTTACGATACATATTTCCGCAAAATTTGAAGAAAAAAATAAATCTATTTTTGAGATACAGCCCATCAAGTGAGATAACCTCAAATTCAAAAGTCGCAAAATGCGGAAATTTTGCCAATCGCGCAATTGTATCATGTTGATGTTCATGGCGTTGATGCTACTACATGTATGTAGCGTTTATCCTTAATTTAATTCACCTCTGTATTACACCTGTATTAGAAGAATGGAAAACTATTTAAAATAATGATTTGCGTGCAATGTACAGTGTCATCACGCATATTGAATCACGGATTAGTCGTCGGATTATTTGCTTGAGAAACACAGCGCGATGGTTCAAAATCAAAGCATGCTGCACGTGGAACTTGAGCTTCCGAGTTTTAAAACGGCTTAAGAAATGGTTGTTTTATAATTCATAATAGTAGTGAGATTAGCAAGTGAATCATACGTACAAGAAAAAATGGTTAGACTATCTATTGAGCAAAAGGGCACGCGTTGTTGGTTTGATAGAGGGAGGTGCGACTTATAGGCAGGTCAGTAAAACATCTCTTTTATTCCTTGATAAGATATTTATTAATTTGTCCACAAACCATTTTACGACGAAACTTGTTTCGTGAATTCTATCCTGGTCATTTGATTTCAGGTTGCGCAATTATGAATGTCCACAGAATCAGTGTCATACGCTTGATGATCAAGTATCGTCAAACAGGATCAGTCCGAGACCGACTCAGGCAGCCACGTGGGTCGCGTCACAACCAGACAACAAGATAACAATATCGTTAATCAGCACCTACGTAACAGTAATCGACGAGCTACGGATACGTCAAGGGCGACCATAGGATCGACCGATCTGGGCATCAATCCTGTTCACGGATGAATCAAGGATTAATTTATTCGACAACGACGGCCGTTATCGTGTGTACAGAAGACGGAATGAACGTGTTAGGGACAACTGTGTCATTGAGAGGAACAGATTTGGTGGCGGTTCAGTAATGATTTGGGGTGGCATTTTCCATGAATACCAAAACAGCGGGTGTAATGATAAATGGTAGCTTAAACGCAGCACGATATCAAAATGAAATCCTGATCCCTGTGTGTATTCCACATCTACAGACTAACCGTCGATTGCGTTTGATGCAGGATGGAGCG
Source organism: Cyrtodaria siliqua (assembly GCA_037043455.1). Classification (NCBI taxonomy): domain Eukaryota; kingdom Metazoa; phylum Mollusca; class Bivalvia; order Adapedonta; family Hiatellidae; genus Cyrtodaria; species Cyrtodaria siliqua. The sequence continues at coordinate 260,871 of JAWPHD010000343.1, forward strand.
CCATGCCATACAGCGCGAGCCACGCAAGCAACTCTTCATGCACATAGAATATAAGCGTAGCTGCCTTGGCCATCTTGTTCCCCGGACCTCAATCCGATTGAACACATTTGGATGTTATTGGTAGGGCTGTGCGGGCCAGGAGGCCTCTCAATCGGAGGACAACCTAGGGCAGGTTTGTACTAGAACAGTGGAATCGTGTGCCAGAGCGCGTCTGTAGCGATTATTTTTGTCCATGCGTAGCCGCTGCAGAGCTGTGATTACTTCAAATGGTGGTCACACCAGGTATTAGGACTTTGTTATATTAGGATTTTGCCTACAGAACAGACTGATGCTAGACTGATGGAGGACTGTTAAGTTAACAAAACATAAAATGTGATTCAAATTGTGTTTTTATTGTTTTAAGTGAAATGAAATATCAAAAACTTTATCCATTTTCTTATGCTATTTGTTTTCAATAATCCAGTGTTGATCTAAACACGTCATTGGTGTCGCAATTAAGTTTGAACAGTTTACATATTAAATGTATTGTTTTGTCTTATTAGATTGTTGATATTGTTATACATGATGTTGTAATTCTGAATCCAAGTAAAAGTACAGAGGTGAAGTAAAACATTTCAATATTTAATTATGACTCAAAACGGCATTGCGCCGATACAAATGTGCGATTGGTAAATTTTCCGATATTTGCGACTTTCGGTATAGCGGGTTATCTCACTTGATAGGTTGTATTTCAAAAACACTTTAATGATTTGTTCTCAAATTTTGATGACATATTTTAGACATATTTGCACATTACTGTAGAAAAATTCAGGAATATCCACTGAGAAAATTTTGAGAAAATAAACAATAACTAAAGGTAGCGTTAGAAGTATCGTTAAGTGTATATTTACACTATAAATGTATATACATTAGAAAAAGTTCATCATCAAATGTACAACTGAACGGTTTTGTTCAGTCAGAGTTAATATATAATACACCAACTGATTATATGCACTATCTCTAGATAAATGAGTATTTACATTTAATATATATACTATTATAATACTTACATTTAATATATATTATAGTATATAAAACAATTACTTAAAATGTGTTGGTACTAACTTAAAATATCTGGAAAACAAATCTGGATACGTGCGTACGTTATAGTGTAAGATGGTCATGCCAATGTAATATTACTGGTTATCTAAAAGTCTATAATTATGTAACATGTCATGCGTACGTTATAGTGTAAGATGGTCGTCTTAATGTAATATTACTGGTTATCTAAAACTCTATATGTAACATGTCATGCGTACGTTATAGTGTAAGATGGTCGTCTTAATGTAATATTACTGGTTATCTAAAAGTCTATATGTAACATGTCATGCGTACGTTATAGTGTAAGATGGTCATACCAAGGTAATATTACTGGTTATCTAAAAGTCTATATGTAACATGTCATGCGTACGTTATAGTGTAAAAAAGGATAACAATATCGGACAGGGAAAGCAGCATTCAAGGACGACAGTCAACCACAAAACACAAAAACAAACACGCAAACAGACAAACGAAAAGACAAAAGTAATAAAAAATGCAAACGACATCACAAACACAAAAGGGTTGACAATAGGGCTACTGCCTTGGAACGGTCAGTGGCAAAGTAGGCCACTGGGGGTTTAAACCGGTTCTAGGGTGCACCAAACCTCACACTTACCCTACTGTCATCCCATTAAAACAGGACAGTGTAAATAAAGAAATCCCCGCCATGATCTAATCTCTAACCAACAAGGCAGCATCAATAGGCAATATAAGTAAAACACAAATATGCTCGTGTAAATATAATACAAAAAAACAATAGCCTAGAAAGCCACAATGAAGGTACTCAATGACTTTGCAGAAGCCAGAGCAGTAAGAGAATAAACCATTAAGGGCACGACAAGAAAGATCATGGACAAACATCAAACGCCACCGTCCCAATGGGCTTTAGGTAGGCGTCATCACAGGGTCCACAGCTTGTCCGGTCATCGTACAATTAAAGAAGAAAGCATAGTGGCGAACTGTAAAAGGATCCACCACCAAGCATGCAGTACGTTGCAAAATGATAGGGTCATAACCTCTTTTGATAAACTTTTTAACAAGTTTAACAAAGATAGTATGAAAGTGATCATGACCAAGAATCTTACGAAGTTTATAAATCACATCACCATAGAAGTAAGATGGTCGTCCCAATGTAATATGTTGTTTTAGTCTAATGAGTTGCTTAGCAGCACTGTTAACATTCTTGAAACGAAAACTGTACTTATATAAATGGTAAATCTTTCTAAATCAACACAGATATGTATGTGTAATGTGTGGCAGTATTTGAATGATGTCATCTAGGGTCACACAATGGTAGGTATAAACACAGATATGTATGTGTTATGTGTGGCACTATTTGAATGATGTCATCTAGGGTCACACAATGGTAGGTATAAACATGGATCTGTATGTGTTATGTGTGGCATTATTTGAATGATGTCATCTAGGGTCAAACAATGGTAGTAATACACACAGATATGTATGTGTTATGTGTGGCACTATTTGAATGATGTCATCTAGGGTCACACAATGGTAGGTATAAACACAGATATGTATATGTTATGTGTGGCACTATTTGAATGATGTCATCTAGGGTCACACAATGGTAGTAATACACACAGATATGTATGTGTTATGTGTGGCACTATTTGAATGATGTCATCTAGGGTCACACAATGGTAGGTATAAACATGGATCTGTATGTGTTATGTGTGGCACTATTTGAATGATGTCATCTAGGGTCAAACAATGGTAGTAATACACACAGATATGTATGTGTTATGTGTGGCACTGTTTGAAAGATGTCATCTAGGGTCACACAATGGTAGGTATAAACACAGATATGTATATGTTATGTGTGGCACTATTTGAATGATGTCATCTAGGGTCACACAATGGTAGTAATACACACAGATATGTATGTGTTATGTGTGGCACTATTTGAATGATGTCATCTAGGGTCACACAATGGTGGGTATAAACACAGATATGTATGTGTTATATGTGGCACTGTTTGAAATATGTCATCTAGGGTCACACAATGGTAGGTATAAACATGGATCTGTATGTGTTATGTGTGGCACTATTTGAAAGATGTCATCTAGGGTCACACAATGGTAGGTATAAACATGGATCTGTATGTGTTATGTGTGGCACTGTCTGAAATATGTCATCTAGGGTCACACAATGGTAGGTATAAACATGGATCTGTATGTGTTATGTGTGGCACTGTTTGAAATATGTCATCTAGGGTCACACAATGGTAGGTATAAACACAGATATGTATGTGTTATGTGTGGCACTATTTGAATGATGTCATCTAGGGTCACACAATGGTAGGTATAAACATGGATCTGTATGTGTTATGTGTGGCACTGTTTGAAATATGTCATCTAGGGTCACACAATGGTAGGTATAAACATGGATCTTTATGTGTTATGTGTGGCACTATTTGAAATATGTCATCTAGGGTCACACAATGGTAGGTATAAACATGGATCTGTATGTGTTATGTGTGGCACTGTTTGAAATATGTCATCTAGGGTCACACAATGGTAGGTATAAACATGGATCTGTATGTGTTATGTGTGGCACTATTTGAAATATGTCATCTAGGGTCACACAATGGTAGGTATAAACATGGATCTGTATGTGTTATGTGTGGCACTGTTTGAAATATGTCATCTAGGGTCACACAATGGTAGGTATAAACACAGATATGTATGTGTTATGTGTGGCACTATTTGAATGATGTCATCTAGGGTCACACAATGGTAGGTATAAACATGGATCTGTATGTGTTATGTGTGGCACTGTTTGAAATATGTCATCTAGGGTCACACAATGGTAGGTATAAACATGGATCTGTATGTGTTATGTGTGGCACTATTTGAAATATGTCATCTAGGGTCACACAATGGTAGGTATAAACATGGATCTGTATGTGTTATGTGTGGCACTGTTTGAAATATGTCATCTAGGGTCACACAATGGTAGGTATAAACATGGATCTGTATGTGTTATGTGTGGCACTGTTTGAAATATGTCATATAGGGTCACACAATGGTAGGTATAAACACAGATATGTATGTGTTATGTGTGGCACTATTTGAAAGATGTCATCTAGGGTCACACAATGGTAGGTATAAACACAGATATGTATATGTTGTGTGTGGCACTATTTGAATGATGTCATCTAGGGTCACACAATGGTAGGTATAAACATGGATCTGTATGTGTTATGTGTGGCACTATTTGAAAGATGTCATCTAGGGTCACACAATGGTAGGTATAAACACAGATATGTATGTGTAATGTGTGGTACTATTTGAAAAATGTCATCTAGGGTCACACAATGGTAGCTATAAACACAAATATGTATATGTTATGTGTGGCACTATTTGAATGATGTCATCTAGGGTCACACAATGGTAGGTATAAATGTTGAACAAAAATTACATTGACAAATAAGCAAGGCATGTGACATCACAAACACCAACGGGCTGACAATAGATCTACCGCCTTGGAACGATCAGTGGCAAAAAGGCCGCTTAGGGACTAGCCATATTATAATGTATCGAAGTCAATGTCATATTGACTTTAACGTAACCTGTCACTTTATTTATAAGGTGACTCTTACACAATAACTGACAATAATTTGCAATGCTAAAATACTATTGTTCCCCAATTACTGTTTAGAAACGTGGTTACTTTTCCTAAGAAATTGTCTCGCTTTAGTGTTCAACATTTCGTTATTTATAATCAAATATTCTCTTGTGAGCTAGTTGTCAGGCGTACATTTAGTTCAATCCAAAATGTACGGCTTTCGAATATTAACCCCAAAATAATTATATTTTTTGAAATTAAAATTGTTACAACTAAACCTCGCCTAGTTGTATATTATAATATCCAACTACTAATTTAATTAGAGTCTATATTTTCACTAAGCATAAGTATGTACATTCTACGTAAAGAAATGGTAAGTTAAGGAACACGTCATGATATTACCTTAGCTGTCGGGTTTTCCTTGGAAAAATCAAACAAACGTCAAAATACGAAGGCTGGAATTGGCCGATCTTTTCGTGACGAAAACAACTCATTTAAGTTATTACGAAAATAACATATTTAAGTTAAACCCCTGACTGCTAAATAACACAAACAATGTAATTTTATAACACGTTCAGGTATGAAAGCGCCTTATATCATATGTCGGTCGTATCTGATTTTCCTTTCTTGCTAGGCACACTTCCTAATCAATCATCTTAAACACTTCTTAAAAACAATGGCAGCGTAAGAATTGCGAAGTTAGTCAAAACCGTTGCTTAGCAGCACAGGTAAAATTATCGAAATGAAAATATCTGTTTTGGCAAATACAAATGATAAATAGTACAAAGTAAAAAGTTAAAATAACTGTATTTCTCATCATTTTTACAGAATGATATTTGTACTCAATGCACTAGAACAAATCGGATTAGAAAGAAAGTAAAAGATCGGTTCTTCACCTATTCAGTATGTTTAATATTTGTATAATACAATATCCAATTACAAATTTAATCAGAGTCTATACTGACAAATTAACACAGTTTATAACAAGTTCAGGTATGAACTCGCCTTGTATCATATGTCTGTCGTAGGCGATGCGTCATCTGATATTCCTTTCTTGCTAAGCACACTGCATAAAAATCTGCTTAAAGGACATCTGAAAAGCAACCGTTTTTTAAGCAATTATTAACAATGACGGCGTACAAATTGTGCTGTTTATTACTTTTTGTGTGAAACCCGTGCATAGCAGCCCAGTTAAATTTAATAAAATGCAAATATCTGTTTTGGCAAATATAACTGGTAAATAGTACTGAAAACAGAGTACAACTTCTGAATGTTTGGTTTAAACATATTGTATGTATCATCATTTTTACGGAATAATATGTGTACATAATGCACTAGAACCAAAGGCATTAGAAAGAAAGTAAAATACCGGCTGTCCTCCTACTCTCTATGTTTAATATGTGACAGTATTTGAATGAGGTTTAGGTGACAACTTTTCTGCTACTTTTATCTCTTGTTTGTCATATGGAAGAATCTTCCTCGAATCGAAATCGACTGAAAAAAACAATAATTTCACGAAACGTAACTCTTGGTGATAGTTTAGTACTGAACTGATTTATCTCCCGCAGATATTGATAAAGCCGCCTCGGGCGTTATGTAATTTAGCGTGTCGACAGTCACACTTGCACACTTTATGGGGGCCATAAAAATTGAGAATCAGTATGTATCTACAGTGACCATATAGAGTGAAACTATAAATGCACTTTAGAAAATTTAAGCAGAAACCATTTTTAAACAATCAGTTTAATATTTACATGAAATACTTTATTACAAACAAGCTTTTAATACGCTATAACTGAGAATAGTTTTTTTTAAGTGTATTTTATGGAAATGGCATTATAATAGTGAGATATTCTATAAAAAGCTGTTTAAAGTTAAAAATAACATCATTTTTGATATAGCAAAAGTTTCGTTCTGACTCCTGTTTTGCCTAAAATGGAAATACCATCATTGGACAGAGAAATACATGTGTAATGGGTTTTTGCATGAATTAAACATTTTTTGCATACAACTCTTCATGATATATATTTCTCCGCGTCGTCTTCTTAATGTGATTATCGCAAACAACAACAACAACAGTTAATAATTTAAAAAAAATACTATCTTTGCTTGTAAAACAGACCATCTAGTGTCAAAAAAAGAATATATCAAAATAAAGATTAGTGTTTCACCTTTTTAGAATCGTTTGCACCTAAGGCTTCAGTTTCGTCATTATGCGATTTATTTACAATTAAAAAACACATGTTCGATATATTTTAAGAATTGTATACACTCAAGAGATATGAAAACGCAACACGGGAATTTCCGCTATATATTGTATATACTGCACACTTAATTGCACATAATATTCCAAAGAAATCCTAAGATGTTTTTTAAAAAAAAAGTTGCAGTTAACTAGAGAAAGGACACAACTGATGTTGTAGACGTTTTAATCACACTACACTTTGTAACAAGAACTTCATAAATGTTGAAGTTGCTCTTAGAAAAATTGAGCTAGTTCAGCACTGTATTTAACGTAAATAGTTTGCAAAATGTTGCATCCTAAGTTTGCTCACATGATTGAGCCAAACGCGAACTCTGTGAATAATGAAACTTTGAAGGAATACTATTTACTGTATTATTTGTTGTTTTAGTATTTTTCCAAAAGGAAAGGTCTTACGTAGCCATGTACCATTCGATTAAAAGCAGCATATTGCATATACAATATATAGCGGAAATTCCCGTGTTGCGTTTTCATATCTCTTGAGTGTATAGAACATATAATATCAAACAATAATGAAATTTCCCCCTATACACTCCATGTAAAAATCTGGCGACTCATCGATAACCCGTTTGAGATAGATTCTTCCATATGTGTTTGTTGCTTCCAAGGGATCCCCTGTTCAGTATTTTTTTGTTTAAGAAATAGGATATCGTTAACGTTGAATTATCGTTTAATATATCACGGTTTGGATTTCAATTGTAAACCGGGCTCGTGAAATTATTGTTTACGATTGAACGACAAACAGTGATATATTACAAAATAATTCACCATAAACGATATTCTATTTCTATTTTAATACCCCTAAAATGTGAAAATAAAGCACACATCTGAAATATTTCGCATTGCTTTGATTACTCTCCTAACGTTGCAAACGTTACAGTGATATATCGTTGAATATAACGAGATATTTTAAACTAAGCCATGTAGTGCGGGTGTATTAGAATTACCAACAATTACCAAATTAATGTTGCAATAAGACTTGAAGTGTCTCCCTTAATTAATTAACATATTGATTTTGTTTACTAGTTGTCAGTTGTGCCTAACCTGGCAAAAACTTGACAAGTTGTATAATATAATATCCAATTTCAAATTTAATCATAGTACAAACTGACAAATTAACACATACGATGTAATTTATAACAAGTTCAGGTATGAAATCGCGGCCTTAATTGATATTATCAGATATTATTTCTCTATTAGTTGAACTTAGTTCAAATTGCATACATATCGTCAACTTCTGTCAGTTCTAGAAGGGGCCGAATTTAGCTGTCCATATGTAAAGGAGCTGCTTAGTACAGGACGTAAGCAGCGCTCGAAGTCAGTTCCCGGAAGTTGTATGTCTACCCCTGGTAGAGGAATGATGCATTCTACCCAAGTTCTACAACCCATACCGGAAGTGCATTCGATCCAAGAATCTTTGTTGGACATAAAAGCGGATATGCTGAACTTAAAGCAGAAGTATGATGCGAATGAAAGTGCGCCATCATCCCAAATAATTGTTCTAAAAGATACTGTGTTAAGCCTGAAGCGTGATGTATGGGATTTAGAAAAAGCAGTGACATGCAACATTGACAAAGTGAAACTCTGCATGGAGCGTATTGAGTCAGAGAAATCTTCAGGTGTTGCTTCCCTGAAAAATGAACTCCAAGTGCTTAAAGAAAGCGTAAAGTCTTGTGAGGAAAATCTTGATTCTGCAATGGCTATCCTAACCAAAGTAAGCAATCAAATGCCATTATATTCCACAGTTGCTAAAAATAAGAAAGAAGTATCTTCTAAAATAATCCAAACAAATGAAATCTGTTTGCAGAATGAAGATCAACCTCGACAAGACAATCATATTACAATTAGTCCGAGTATAAATCCTACTCACACACAAGTACAGTCAAAGGATACTCCAGCTGGTTGTGGAAATAAAAATACTGAAAACCAGTCTGGGATGTCCTCTGATTCTTGCTCTCAGATACTACATAATGCGCTGAGTACAAATGTAAAATCAACGGATACTCCAGTAGGTTATGCAACTAAAAATACTGTAAACCAGTCAAGGATATCCTCTGAGCCTTACTGTCAGACATTACCTCCTGTGCTGGGTACAAGTACGCCATCTAAGGAATCGCATGCTTGTAGTCGAGATATTAGTTTCTCGGAAATAATTAAATCGGTTGGCACCCCTTCTGATCCCAAAATTACTCCAAACAAACATATTCCTGTTGTAAAATCCAACAGATTGTCAAACTATTATTAGTCGGCTGCCCGTTATAGTACTTCGGATGATGATGATAATAATGAGGATTTATCAGATTTTTCTGATTATATTAGGAAGCGGACTAAGCGGTTTTATTTGGGTGGGTTCAAGCCAACTATAACAGAAAGTAAAATTGCACAATATGTGAACAGAAGGGGACCAAAGGTAACCAAGGTAACAATCTTTAGAAATAAGCTTAAACCAGTTGTAATTCGTCTGAATGTAGAAGATGATTGTGATGCAAGCTTGCTGGAAGATCGGTGCTTCTGGGCTAAAGGTGTTACATGCAGACCGTGGGTCTCGCGCTCGATGTATACTAAAAGGCACAGTGAAAATCGACATTGTCCATCTCGATACAGTGATTACCATAAGGGTCATGGCCCTGAACATGCTAGTTACTGGAACGAGACTGTACATCGATCTGACTGGTCGGATTATAATCCATATCTTTGCCTTGATGAGTAAAGCAGTGTTCTACTCATAAAAAGTACCATTTATAACTAGTTAAAATGGCAATGCTAAGACTAATGTCATGGAATGTTACTGGTATTATGTCAAGTTGTATATATCTCAGTGATACTTTAAACAAGTACTCAGTTGACATATGTGGAGTATCGGAGCACTGGCTTTATCAGAAAGATCTTCATTTCTTGAGCAAAATTGATAATATGTATGCATGTCATTCTGTATGTGATAACGATCTCAAACTTCCAAGTAATCGTAAAGTAGGAAAGGGGGTGTAGCCATTTTGTGGAATATTAAGTATACGAGTAGAATATCCACATTACCAATTGACGATGATAGGATTATCGGTATACAATTAGAAGTAAGTACCAACGTGTACGTGTTCATATTTCAAGCGTATTTACCAAGTAAGAACCACTGTAGTGCCATATTTAGGGAATATGTAGATAAACTTTCAGATTTGATACATGCTTATTCAGAAAGAGGCTTTGTAGTTTTCATGGGTGATCTAAATGTACACCTCAATTCCTATAAATATAAAAAGCGTCTTGATGATAGAGGGTATGTGTTTAATGAGTTTATGCTCGAAAACAGATTTACATCTATAAATACTTTGCGATTATGCAGTGGTGCAATTTCAAGTTTTGTATCTAAAAATGGTGAGAGCCTTATAGACCATATTTCACTACCAACAGATAAAATAGATTATGCTTCTGACTGTCAAATATTAGACGCCGGTTCTTTAAGTTTCTCCAATCATCGTCCTATTTTATGTACTCTCTTATTTCCGAGTTATGAAAGAATCACCCCTAGCATTGACAGTGGTCAGCGTATTAAATGGTCCAAAGTACGAGTGGACATTTTAAAAAAGTATGAAATATTCCTTGAAAATGACCCAATCCTTGAAAACGCTAAGGACTTGGCTTTGACTTCTAAGTCAGACATAGATCAATTGTATGACTTATTGGTCACAAGGATTTTAAATGCATCCAATGTATGTTTGCCAAAAGCTAAATTCAGGCGTCACTTAAAGCCTTATTGGAATAAACAACTGAATTATTATCATAATAACATGAAAAATATAAGAATGATATGGCTGAGTAATGGAAAACCGAGAAACGAGTTATCATACTTTAATTATAAAGAAGCAAAACGCGAGTTTAGATGTCAACATAGATATGCTGTTGATCAGTATATGGTTAAGCTCAATCTTGAGATAGACGAAGCTGCTGAGATTGACCAAGATTTATTTTGGAACTTAGTAAACGCTAGACGGAAAAAATCATGTTCTGCCCCCGGTACTGAAATGAACTTTAATGAAATACTATCTAGAAATCCAATAGACATATTGTCGGGTTGGCGTAATTACTTTAGTGATTTGTACTCTGTCGATGACGATGCCAATTTCGATAGTGCATTTTTTCAACATGTAAATGAGACAGTACACTCAAGGAACGTAGAATTAAGTAATTATAATGTATGCGATTTAATACCAATCTCAGTAGCGGATATTAATTATTTTCTAAGGCTGGCGAAACGAAACAAAGCTTGTGGCGAGGACAAAATATACTATGAACATATCATTCATGCCGGTGTAATAGTTAAACAGCTGATAGCAAACTTGCTCACAGCAATGTTGAAATTAGCGCACGCTCCCGAAAAGATGAAATGCGGTATAATCATAACACTATTTAAAGGTGGGAAAAAAGATCATAGGGATCCTAATAGCTACAGGGCGATAACTCTGTCATCTCCATTCATGAAATTATATGAAAGGGTGTTATTGTCCCGCTTAGCAAATGGAAACAAAATACCTATTAACCATCTTCAAGGGGTTTTTCAAAAAGACTTGGGATGCTTAATGACATATTTTACCATTCGTGAAAGCATTTATTTTGCTAAGGAAATTAAAAGCAAATTGTATGTCGGATTAAATGACTCATGACAGGCGTTTGATAGATTATGGCATAATGGCCTTTTCTTTAAACTGAATGAATTTAACATATATCCTACAACTTACAAAGCCATAATTGATAAGTATAATAATGTGACAAGTCGTGTTCGATGTAATGGTAATGTATCTGAAACGCTTCGTGTACGGCAGGGAACAAGACAGGGAGGAGTCAGTAGCCCTTTCCTCTATCTTGCATATATTAAAGGCTTAATATCAGAAATTGAAGACTCGGGTCTTGGCTTTTGTCTTGTCAACATTAATTGTAGTTGTTTAACTGTTGCGGATGATATGGTTCTCGTGTCATTTTCAAAACTAGGCCTGGACAAAATGATGTCCATATGTAATGACTATGCAACTAAATGGAGATTTAAATATAATGCAAGTAAATGTTCCGTGATAGTGTTTAATGAGACAAAGTTTGAATTCGAAAACAAAAATAGAACATGGAAAACTGGTAATGAACCTGTCGTCGAAACTATAAATTATACACATCTAGGCGTTATTTGTAAAAATACATGGATATACAGGGCAGTATCAAAGAATCCTGCCGTAAATTAAGAGGTGCATTTTTAGGTTTGATAAATGCTGGTCTCTATGAAGATGGTCTTCACCCTATAACATCAATGAAAATATATAAGTCCGTTGTAATTCCAAAAGCTCTGTATGGTTGCGAACTGTGGTATGACATGACAAAAAGTGATATGTTAATGTTGGAACGATCGCATCGATTCTGCATAAAATATATGCAATCAATTCCTACTCAGACGAGAACTGATATATGTTTTAGTTTGATAGGTGCTAAATCAATTGAGAGCGAAATTGACTCTCTTAAGCTTCTATCTTTACGACAATTATGCCGTTCAATATGTCCACATGTAGTAAGAGAGGTCTTTATTTATAGACTATTACATTTTATCGAAAATCCATCGCATCAGAGAGGATTTATAAAAGAAATCTATCGTATTTTAAGGAAGTATACATTTCTCAATGTTTTAAATGAATTCAGAATTTCTGGTGTATTTCCTTCGAAATTTACTTGGAAGCGCATGATAAAAAACAGTGTGTGTACAATGGCAGAAACTGAGTGGTCATTTAGAGTAAATAATGATTGCTCTCTAAGAGACTTTTTGTGCAAAAAACCAATGCTTAGTCATGCTTGTGAGTTATGGGAATTTTCTAAAGCGCAACCAAAATACACGACTAAATGCAAAAGTGCAATATGTCTATTATGTAAATTATTTAGTGACACTTATACCAAAAGTTGCCCCCGGTGTGAAAGACAAGTTTCATCTATCTCAGAACACTATATTTTTTATTGTGTTCGTACTGAACATATTTCAGTTAAATTGTGGCAGTCAATTTTTACCATTGTTGGTTCAAATGTATTTAACATATTCATAAACTTAAGTCCGCGGGAACAAATAATTGTCATGCTAAATGGTATGAGACCACTTAGTGAAAAATGCAATTTGACTTGTTTAAAAGTTGTTATTAATGCTTTCCATTTAATATGGAGTGTTGGACAAGCGGTAAATTGAAAATAATGTATTAATAGCCATGTGTGTAATTAAAATGTAATGTCATTGACTCTCCCTTATATTTCGCTTCCATAAGGGAGAGTGATGTTATGATGTTTATTTTTCAAGAATGTATTTGATAAACTGGTAAGATGAAGTAAACTATGTGTGATTCCATACCTGATCTTTTATTTCGTTTCATAAAGGCTGGGTATGGACTCGATTACTAGTTTATCTTTAAACATAACAATTTTTTAACACTTTGTAATCTGTTGTACATATTGAATATGAAAAGTATTTATTATAAGGGTAAGCAAATATGTTCCATGAACATACGAGTACAGTCATGGAATCAGTTTAATTATATTAAAAGACTCCAACATGAATGTATATATATTAACTTATTCTTATACTTTACTCTATGTCAAAATTTCTCTCATTGTCTATTGTAGTAGTACTTCTGTGTTACTGCGTATATTTGTCCCTAAATTACTGATTGTCATGTATATATTATTATTGAATTGTTTGAATGATATTATGTAAACTTATATTGTTTGCTCTCCAACTGTGAGGAAAATAAAGAATCAATCAATTATATATTATGTCAGGTGCGTAACTAGGCCAGTTTTTATGGAACGCCATAACTGTCTTGTTATGTTACCGATTAATATATGCAGTGCATTATGGAAGGGCATAGCCGCCATAAGGCTATGGTGCTTTATTGCATATTGCATATATGTATATGGCATCTTGCTATCATCTCTTATGTTATTTTCTCAATGCTTTGTATTACATTTCATTTTCTATCTATGTCAAATGTTGGTATTTATTGCTATTTTTCAAATTTTAACTTCTAAGTGTCTATTTTTCAAATTTTAACTTCTAAGTGCCTATTTTCCGTTTTCTTAATCGTTTATTTATTTACACCTTGTGCTATATCACCTTGTGCTATATTTCATATTCATACAAACATTTCGATTAAAACAACAGCAACAACAAACAAATACATGGAGACATAGAATATAGAATATAGAAGTAAGCACTTAGAATTATATAATTAGGAATTTGTCAGAATGACGAGTGTCGTATTATGACGACAGGAGGAGCTGACTTTTGGCGAAAAATAACGACTGATCCCATTTCGCAATCGGAAAGTTTTGTTGTTATCCTCAACAAATGCATTTCGAGTGCTCCGAAATGAGGAACATTAGTGGATTATCTCCCTTGGCGCCGACTGGCGACGATCCGTGTTCCAGAACAAACATAAACGCAAAATATCAGCAAACTATTGCTCTTTAACATTAAATCAACTGAGAGACGAACTCAGAAAACAAAATGCACGCTTATCAGGCCGTAAGAAGGAGCTCATTGAGCGGTAAGTGTAATAAAAACGTATTGTTTACGTAGATAATAAGTATTTATGAGATCGCCGTTGCCGTGTTTCAGTTGGCAATAATCGCTTTTTGTTCATGAAACCATGAAAACAGTACAGTCTTCTCGTATTTAAAAGATCTCTATTTAATTTATAGGCTGTTCTATACCAATATGTATTATAAAATAATGTTTTTGTACTAAAGTTATGTGTTTTGTTTGCGATGTGTATTACTGTAAGTGGGTGGGGTAATTTATCCCATTTTCTACCACGCATTTTGATAAAGGTGTAGCACACCCATTGCAACACAGGCAGTGTCTGCCTGGGGTAGTGTCTGTCTGGGGTAGGTGTCTGCCTGGGGTAGTTGCATAATGGCGTCAATAAATAATTCTCATTTCTTTTTGTAAAAAAGGCATTTTCACTAATTTAAAGTGCTATTTTTGGTTTTTATCACATTGTTGATCTATTTGTTACATTTTTCAAGCATTGCCATGTTAAAATTGTGAGTTTTTAATTTATTTTGCTTATATGGAAATGAGTGTATGAATACAATATTATGGCATCTCAGTGTTTATGTTTTTAAAGGGACCATTCATTCATGAGACAAGTTCTTTCTTAGAAGATACATGACCCCCATTTTTATTTGGATTTTTGGCAGCATATGTGTCATTTGTGATGAGAATGTAAGTTATTCATTTTTAATTTGGGCCTAGATATGAATGACAACATGGCATTTAAATTTTAATTCACACACAACTCAATGCAACAATCAATGGGCGTGTAACACCTAAAGTCCATAACGTTAAATATAAAAAGAAAAGGAAAAAAAAAACGATTTCATCTTTGTAAATTCCTATTTTTTAATTTAGTGGTGATGGGATGCTTTTGTATATTTTCAGACTGGATGCTTATGACAGAAACTCAAACTTTGGTAGACCAGATAGTCCAGTCCAAGCTGAGTATGTTATGAAACTGCCTGATCCACTGAGCTATTTGGATCTGAACAGTGACAACAAATTTGCACATGTAGAAATGGAAGACATAACTTCATTCATATGTCATGAAATTCAACAAGCAGTTTGATCAAACTCCATTAAATTTGTACAAGGAGAAGCATCTGTGTTACATGAGAATACATAAGTCGGAAGTTCGCTGTTTTGTGAAAAGTGCAAGTCGAGCGGAAATGAAGAAGGCGGTTGTTTACATTGTGGACATTCGTATCTCACGAGATGGTGAAGTTTTAGAAGCACAGGGTGAATGTCGTGCTGGGATGGGCCCAAATGTTCACTAAGCATGTTTGTGTCGTACTTTAGGCTGCCCATATGTTTCAGAAAATGGGGTCTGTCATTGAGGAGAACACATGCACGGAGAAACTACAACATTTCATCAAGTGAAGAAATATACGGGATCACCTGCAAAGCACGTGATATAGAAATGCCTGGAGCTGATGAGAGCACAAATGTACTATTTGAACCGCGACTTTCACAATATATTGGAACTAAATGGTATCCGTCATACTTTAGAAATACTTGTTTGAACTTCAGTCAAGTTTCAAAAATGCCAATAGCGGAGTTCTATGAACCCGCGAATATCAGGGCCGTCGCCAAGGACCATGATTATCTTATGAACAAACCCAAGGACATTTTCCTGAAGAGAATAGGTTTGACAAATGTTTCTAATGGTCTAGTTAACAGCATCGAGGAAAGAACTCTAGACTAGGTCAATGTGCAAATGAGTTATGGCATGAAGCGAGGAAGAAGAGAATTCATTCATCTCATTTTGCCAGAATTTGTAAGGCAACAGATCGCACAGACCTCTCGAAGCTGGCCAAAGATCTAATCGACACAAAATTCTTCAAATCGAAAGGGACAGGTCATGGGTTAAAGTTTGAAAAAAGAGGCTGTAAAAAGTTACGAACAATTATGCAAATGCAAGGTAGACAAGTGTGGAATTTTTGTATCTGAAACTTCACCATTCCTTGCCTCTTCACCAGATGGAATAGTTTCGACAGATTTAGTAATTGAAATTAAGTGCCCTTACTCTGCCAAAGACAAAGATATCACACCTGTAACGGTTCTATATCTTAAAGTTGACGACTGGATTTTGCCTGGATAAAAATCATAACTATTATTATCAGGTTCAAGGGCAGTTGTTTTGCACTGGATTGCACTGTGACTTCATTGTTTATACACTAGCAGACATCAAGTGTATCCGCATTGAAAGAGATGATGGCTTTATTTCCAGTATGCTGGCAAAGTTGCAGACATTTTATGATCGTTTATTTTGAACCAGCTTTTTTGAACAAGTTTTTCTATAAAGAAATTATTAATTAGAAACAGTTGTCTGCACGTCAGATAAACCATAATTTATTACAAACTAGCAGTGTCGGAGTGTAATAAAGCCATGATATATTTATAACATTCACACTAGTGTAATAAATATGCAAATGAATTATTGATTTGTCCGAGGAGCTTTATGTTCTTGTCGAACAGATATGATATATCTATTCGTGATACAATCATGTGTATTATGATCAATTGTTTCCGACTAGATTAGTGCGGAAATATATTATGTGCTTGTAATATACAGCAAACCTGCCTTAAACAACCAAATTTTTACTGATCTAGGTATGACTCAAATCTGACATCTAAATGAGGGGCTTAAACGGGTCAAATTGAACTGAATTTTAGCTTAAAGGAGTTAAAAATATCGACACTTTAAAATATGTTTGCCAAAGACAGGTAAATGATTAATAAATTATTCTGACCATTTATGTTGATTGTAAATAAAGAAATATAACAAATCTGAATGAAATAAAATATATTTTATTGTATGTTTTTATTTTTTTAATCATTCACAGGTGGCACATTTACAGAAACTAGTCTGAATGAAAGGGACACATGGCAATTTTTATGTCTGTATCAACAGTAAAATATTGAAGCAACTAGATTTATTTAATTCAGTATCGTCTTAACTTTCAACTTGCTTGCATATTATTAAATAAACTCGAGTTTTCATATATTTTTTTATAATTTAGAAGTTTGTAATATATGTATTTTAAATTAATTTGTTTTGAACTATTCTAATAATGAAGAGTAATGATTGCACATACATGTATGCAAGTTATGCAGGAAAACTAACAGGAGTTTTAAACAAATAAAGATTGCAGTGTGTCCCTTTAATTTAAAGTTTAAAACACATTATGTGGCAACCAGTTTTATTGGTGGAGGAAGACCTAGTTCAATTCTAGTAAAACCACTGTCAGTCAACATGCAGTGCCTGACTAACTACATCATTGCTGGATGATGATCATAGAATGAATTGTATACAGTTCATGCATATGATAAGAATTTAGCCGGTTATGGGAGTTGACTTAAGTTGGGCTAACTGATTCGCATTTTTCTGTGTGTTTTTTCGCAGTCAGGTTTTAAACATTGGTAGCAAATGTGTGAGTACTTCATGAAATTAGCCATCAACTACCGGCGTTTAAAACTGTTAACCGTCCTATACGATATAAAAAGGCAAATCAATTATAATATTTATAATTTCTGTTGCAAATTAGCACCAACAATAACGTCTCTTGTGAGTCTGATAATGATAAACAAGAGGCCCTGTGGACGCTCTACTGGCTCAAAATAAAGTTTATGTATAAGGGGCCATAAGTCTTTCAAAAATCATTCAAC
The DNA here is from genome assembly GCA_037043455.1 of Cyrtodaria siliqua. Taxonomy (NCBI): domain Eukaryota; kingdom Metazoa; phylum Mollusca; class Bivalvia; order Adapedonta; family Hiatellidae; genus Cyrtodaria; species Cyrtodaria siliqua. The sequence goes on from JAWPHD010000343.1 coordinate 279,035, forward strand.
CGGAACTTGGTGATGATATAGGCAACTAGGCTTGGTACTGATCATCCCTGCAAAGTTTCGTTGAAATCCAGCCAGAGGTTCCGGAGAGTTAGTCTACTCAAAGTTAATGTATTAAAACCTTTAAGAGCTCATAACTATGCCAAAAATCATTCAACCAAACCAGGGCAATGACAGGTGCAACTAGGCTTAGTGCTGATCATCCCCGCCAAGATTCGCTGAAATCTGGAAAAGAGTTCAGAAGAGACTAATCTGGACAAAGTTTGTGTATTAAAACATTTAAAGGGCCATAACTGCCAAATATCATTCAACCGAAATATGGCGATGATATGCACAACTAGGCTTGATACTGATCATCCTTGTCAAGTTTCGTCTATATCCAGCCATGGGGTTCAGGAGAACTAGCCCAAAAAATGTGTGTATCAAAATCCTTTAAAGGGCCATAACTTTGCCAAATATCTGTAAACCGGAACGCGACGATGAAATGCACAACTAGGCTTGGTGTTGATCATCCCTGCAAAGTTTCATTGAAATCTGGCGAGGGGTTCAGGAGAAGTAGATCAAAGTTTGTGTATTAAAACCTCTAAAGGGCCATAACTCCGCAAAAAACCTTTAATGGGCCATAACTCTGCCAACAATCATTCAACCGGAACATGGCAATGGTTTGCACAACTAGACATGGAATTGATCATCCCTAAATTTTTTCGTTTAATCCGGCCAGTGGTTCAGGAAAACTAGTCGGAACAAAGTTTGTGTATTAAAACCTTTAAAGGGCTATAACTTCGCCAAAATCATTCAACTGGAACACGGTGACTATGTACAACTAGGCTTGGTACTGATCATTCCTGCAAAGTTTCAATTAAATCCGGTCAAATGAAGGCCCTTTCGTCTTAATGAGGCCAAGATATTTCAGAAAATCAAGGGCCATAACTCCGATGTAAATGGTCCAATCTGACTGGTTTTCGAATTTGTCCGAGCTTTCATTGATATTAACAATCTGGTAAAGTTTCGTAAAGATCAGATGAAAGATCACACCGTCTCATTATGGTGAACATTTGTGCCAAGTTATTTCAAAATCCCACGATGCACGACAAAGTTTCAGCCTGGACAGGCGTATTTCTGACCTTTAACCTCCAACTGTGACCTTGACTTTTGAGCTACGGACCTGGATCTTGCGCGCGACACGCAGTCTCATTATGGTTAACATTTGTGCCAAGTTATTTCAAAATCCCACGATGCACGACAAAGTTTCAGCCTGGACAAGCGTATTTCTGACCTTTAACCTCCAACTGTGACCTTGACTTTTGAGCTACGGACCTGGATCTTGCGCGCGACACGCAGTCTCATTATGGTTAACATTTGTGCCAAGTTATTTCAAAATCCCACGATGCAAGACAAATTTCAGCCTGGACAAGCGTATTTCTGACCTTTAACCTCCAACTGTGACCTTGACCTTTGAGCTAGGGACCTGGAACTTGCACGCGACACGCCGTCTCATTATGGTTAACATTTGTGCCAAGTTATTTCAAAATCCCATGATGCTTGACAAAGTTACAGTCCGGACAAAAAAACAGACTGACGTACTGGGGGCAAACCTAATGTCCCCTCCGGTCCGGGCCGGTAGGGGACTAACAAGGGCCATAACTCTGGTGTTACTGATCCGATTTGGCTGGTTTTCGAACTTGTCCGAGCTATCATTGATATTAACAATCTGTATGCAAGTTTGATAAAGATCAAATAATAAATGAAGGTGCTAGAGTGTTCACAATGCTTAATATGGCATTTTCAGCAAAACAAGGGCCATAACTCCCGTTAATTTTTTCCAATCTGGCTGATTTTCGAACTTGTTCGAGCTTTCATTGATATAAAGATACTGGCAAAGTTTCGTAAAGATCCGATTAATATTGAAGGCCCTAGTGTTCACAAGGCAGAAAATAGCATTTTTCAGAAAAACAAGGGCCACAACTCCGGTGTTACTAATCTGATTTGGCTGGTTTTAGAACTTGTCCAAGTTTCATTGATATTAACAATCTGTGCACTTTTGGTAAAGATCAAATAATAAATGAAGGTGCTCGAGTGTTCACAAGGCGTAATATAGCATTTTTCAGCAAAACAAGGGCCTTAACTCCGATGAAATTAATCCGATCTGGCTGGTTTTCGAACTTGTCCGAGCTTTCATTGATATAAAGACACTGGCAAAGTTTCGTAAAGATCCCATTAATATTGAAGGCACTAGAGTGTTCACAAGGCAAAAGTTAACGGACGGACAAATCATCCCATAAGCCTTCAGCCAGTAGAGCTAAAAAAGTGTGAGAAAAAAAATCAAGTGTATTTTCAGTCGATGGAATTATATACAGCTATTTAATGACTTTCCGGTCAAGTTATTACTATTTGCTTGAGGTATATGGAAGGATTATGTGTGAATAGTTGACATGGTCCTCGATTCTCCGAGGGCAAATATTGTTACTATTGACAGGGACGTCATCAAATGACTGTTTTATTACATGATTTATAACACGCCGGTCATATAGTCAAATCGAGTGACTGGTAATTTATATGTCTACTTTGTTTTATACTCGGTCAACATTGAATAATAATGCCGCTGCCCAAATGTAAGTCAACTGTTCTGAGCTAGGCATGCTTGGGAATTATGCTGGATCTAAAATTGCACATGAAACAAATAAATATGATCTCAGATGGAAGTTTGGTGTAAGTCGTCGTCATTGGTTCGATTAGAATTCTGTAGGTTTTTGAAAGTCTTATTAGTTTCTTGATGTGAACACGTTTACTTCTTCGGTCTCTGATTAAAGTTTCTCCCGTTATTCTGTTCTTTTTCTTAAAGAATGTTGGTATATTAATAGAACCATTACGTGGAGCAAAAAGATCTTGCACATTGAATCCTTTGTCAGCCATAATGCTGTAGTTTGCATCATAACTGTGTAATAATAAACTACGTTCAGTAATCTGTCGGTCACTCGCACTGCCTCCAAATATAGGCCGCTGAAACAAACAAGAGGGCCTGTGGACGCTCTACTGGCTAACATGGCTCTTATAACATCAATGAAGCGAGCGACTACCATTTAAGTTTTTTTGAAAGTCCGATCTTTCATTGATATTAACAATCTGATAAAGTTTGGTAAAGATCGGATAAACAATGAAGCCCCTATCGTCTTAACGAGGCAAAATATAGCATTTTTACCTAAATCAAGGGCCATAACTCCGCTGTTACTAGTCCGATATGGCTGGTTTTCGAACTTGTCCGAGCTTTCATTGATATTAACAATGTGGTAAAGTTTGGTAAAGATATGATCCAAAAAAATGAAGGCCCTATCGTCTTAACAAGGCAAAATATAGCATTTTTAACTAAATCAAGGACCATAACTCCGCTGTTACTGGTCCGATCTGGCTGGTTTTCGAACTTTTTGAGCTTTCATTGATATTAACAATGTGGTAAAGTTTGGTAAAGATAGGATGAAAAATGAAGGCCGTATCTTCTTGAGGCAAAATATAGCATTTTTAACTAAATCAAGGGCCATAACTCCGCTGTTACTGGTCCGATATGGCTGGTTTTCAAACTTGTTCGAGCTTTTAATGACATTAACAATCTGATAAAGTTTGGTAAAGATCGGATGAACAATGAAGCCCCTATCGTCTTGACGAGGTAAATATAGCATTTTTAACTAAATCAAGGGCCGTAACTCCGCTGTTACTGGTCCGATATGGCTGGTTTTCAAACTTGTTCGAGCTTTTAATGACATTAACAATCTGATAAAGTTTGGTAAAGATCGGATGAACAATGAAGCCCCTATCGTCTTAACGAGGTAAAATATAGCATTTTTAATTAAATCAAGGGCCATAACTCCGCTGTTACTTGTCCGATATAACTGGTTTTCGAACTTGTCCGAGCTTTCATTGTTATTAACAATGTGGTAAAGTTTGGTAAAGATAGGATCAAAAATGAAGGCCCTATCGTCTTAATGAGGCAAAATATAGCAATACATGTATAGCATTTTTAACTAAATCAAGGACCATAACTCCGCTGTTACTGGTCCGATCTGGCTGGTTTTCGAACCTGTCTGAGCTTTCATTTATATTAACAACCTATTAAAGTTTGGTAAAGATCGGATGAAAAATGAATGCCCTATCGTCTTAACGAGACAAAAGTTAACGACGGACGGACGGACGACGGACAACTCGGCATCCCATAAGCTCTGTAGGCCTTTGGCCAGTAGAGCTAATGATACTGGATATATAAATCAAGACACCCATTTCAAACACTTCAAGATTTCCGTTTGTCCCTTTAAATCAAAGATTTGTTGACATTCACATTAAAGGTAATCCATCATAAGTTATCTACAGCTCATCCTATTTAAAGACAAATAAGTAAATATATAAGGACTATCTATTTGTTTAATACACCTGCTGAGAAAAACAAGAGAAAAAAAAACACCATCAAAACTTCATCTTCTTATCTAGCTTTCAAAGACTTCAAAGGGACCAGCACAAATAACCATATTGTTAGACAATCTTGTCTTTAATTCAAAGGAGTTTATTTACACTGATAATTATATAATGTGTTTGTTCTTATCTATAAGTAAATAAACAATTACAGCCAAAACAACATCAGACATTTATAAATCTCCAAATGGTATGAAACCCAGCAATTACAGGAAATGGAATTATTTCTTCAAGATTTTTTTTTTTCATTTAACTGCTCATCAACACAATTATTGTATGTTATTTAGAGCCACCCTTGAGAGAGGTAATAGGTGTGCCTAACTCCAGATCTTACTATCAAATAAATTAAAGTAGATATCCCGCCATCAACAGGCAAATTTTACCACAGATGTACACCATTGCTTAACCTACTGGCAACACGGTATATAATTATATATTTTGAGAGTCCAGCCTCTATAGACACAATATAAACATCTTTAATAACCCCAAAACTGGAGCGTCGAATTAAAAGTAAGAGTTACCAACTCATAATTCATTTTACGCATATTCAATCACAGATGTTTTAAGAACCCAATAAACTTCTACTTTTAATGGGCACATATGCATTATTATATGACCTGAACACCTGGATAGAGTTTTGATAAATGATTTTGTAGTGTTATTTTGCTGTTATCTGGCGAGTTAAGTTTCTTTAATGATCATTCTTTTAATAACGAGCTCTGAGAACAGCTCCCATACACAAGACTGCCCGATTTCCCTCCCCATTTAACAGACGAGGCCAAGGATGTGTCACGATTATTTTTTTATACTAAATGTTGAACTTCTTGATTGCTCTGGAACCTATCCCCAATGCCAAAGAACAAAGAAAATCCATTCAATAATACTGAATTGAATTGAATTGGGTTTAAAGGCGCACCAACACATGAAAAGGTTATATGGCACCTAACAGGCATGAACATGCCAGGCTCATCTTCCATGTACATCGAGATAAAATATGGAAAATGGGCCTAAAACCTTCTCACCCTGAACTGCAGAGTTGCTGCAAATTCTATTGTAGAAACTCCATTTACGCTGGAGCCACGTTTAATGTTTTTCTGCCACTGCTCTTTTGATGCGAGCGAGATAGCACCTGGAACAATGCAGGAATCATGATGAAGACCTTTAATGAACATGAACAAAAAACAAGAGGCCCAAGAGGGCCTGTGGACGCACTACTGGCTCAAGATAAAATTTATGTATAAGGGGCCATAAGTCTTTCAAAAATCATTCAACCAGAACATGGCAATGACATGTGCCACTAGGCTTAGTACTGAACATTCTTGCCAATATTCGCTGAAATTTGGCAAAGAGTTCAGAAGAGACTAATCTGGACAAAGTTTGTGTATTAAAACATTTAAATGGCTATAACGCCGCCAAAATCATTCAACCGAAATATGGCGATGATATGCACAACTAGGCTTGATACTGATCATCTTGTCAAGTTTCGTCTATATCCAGCCAGGGGTTCAGGAGAACTAGCCCGGAAAAAACTGTGGTATCAAAATCCTTTAAAGGGCCATAACTCTGCCAAATATCTGTAAACCAGAACGTGACGATGACATGCCCAACTAGGCTTGGTGCTGATCATCCCTGCAAAGTTTCATTGAAATCTGGCGAAGGGTTCAGGAGAAGTAGATCAGACAAAGTTTGTGTATTAAAACCTTTAAAGGCCATAATTCTGCCAAAAAAATCATTCAGCCGGAATATGGCAATGATTTGCAAAACTAGACATGGAATTGATCATCCCTAAAAAGCTTCGTTTAAATCCAGCCAGGGGTTCAGGAGAACTAGTCAGAACAAAGTTTGTGTATTAAAACCTTTAAAGGGCTATAACTCCGCCAAAATCATTCAACTGGAACATGGTGACTATGTACAACTAGGCTTGGTACTGATCATCCCTGCAAAGTTTCAATGAAATCCGGCCAAATGAAGGCCCTTTCGTCTTAATGAGGCCAAGATATAGCATATTTCAGAAAATCAAGGGCCATGACTCCGATGTAAATGGTCCAAACTGGATGGTTTTCGAAATTGTCCAAGCTTTCATTGATATTAACAATCTGGTAAAGTTTCTTAAAGATCGGAAAAAAGATAAAGACCCCATCGTCTATATAGGATTTTTAACTAAATCAAGGGCCATAACTCCACTGTTACTGGTCTGATCTGGCTGGTTTTCGAACTTGACCGAACTTTCATTGATATTTACAATCTAATAAAGTTTCATAAAGATCGCATGGAAAACGAAGGCCCTATCAACTTAACGAGGCAAAATATAGCATTTTTAACTAAATCAAGGGCCACAACTCATCTGTTACTCGTCCGATCTGGCTGGTTTTCGAAATTGTCTGAGCTGTCATTGATATAAACAATCAGGTAAAATTTTGTAAAGATCATATGAAAGATGAAGGCCCTATCGAATTAAGAGGCGAAATATATCATTTTTAACTAAATCAATTGCCATTACTCCGCTGTTACTGGTCCGATCTGGCTGGTCTTCGAAATTGTTCGAGCTTTCATTTATATAAACAATCTGGTAAAGTTTGGTAAATATCGAATGAAAGATAAAGGCCCTATCGTCTTAACGAGTCAAAATATAGCATTTTTAACTAAATCAAGGGCCATAACTCCGCTGTTAATGGTCCGATCTAGCTGTTTTTCGAACTTGTTCGAGCTTTCATTTATATAAACAATCTGGTAAAGTTTGGTATAGATTGGATTAAAAACGAAGGCCCTATCATCTTAATGAGGCAAAGTATAGCATTTTTAACTAAATCAAGGGCAATAACTCCGCTGCTAATGGTCTGATCTAGCTGGTTTTCGAACTTGTCCAAGCTTTCATTAATATTAACAATCTATGCAAGTTTGGTAAAGATCAAATTATAAATGAATGTTCTAGAGTGTTCACAAGGCAGAAAACAGCATTTTTCAGAAAAAAACAAGGGCCATAACTCTGGTGTTACTGACCAATTTAGCTTATTTTCGAACTTGTCCAAGCTATTATTGGTATTAACAATCTGTGCAAGTTTGGTAACGATTAAATAATAAATGAAGGTTTAAGAGCATTCACAAGGCAGAAAATATAAATTTTCAGAAAAAACAAGGGCCATTACTACGGCGTTACTGATCTGATTTGGCTGGTTTTCAAACTTGTCCGAGCATTCATAAATATTAACAATCTGTGCAAGTTTGGTAAAGATCAAATAATAAATGAAGGTGCTAGAGTGTTCACAAGGCTTAATATGGCATTTTTCAGCAAAACAAGGGCCATAACTCCGGTGAAATTTATTCGATCCGACTGGTTTTCGAACTTGTCCGAGCTTTTATTGATATAAAGACACTGGCAAAGTTTCGTAAAGATTCGATTAATAATGAAGGCCCTAGAGTGTTCACAAGGCAAAAGTTAACAGACGGACAGACTACGGACGACGGACAACTCGCCATCCCATAAGCTCTGCTGGCCTTCGGCCAGTAGAGCTAATGATACTAGTCCTCCTGGTGTAGCACCCACTAAAACTTTCACAGTGTTTCTGTTTTTGTATGTTGAGAATGTTTTTGTTGCGATTTAGGCTTGCTTGTTTTTTTATAGGACATTCCGTACCATTAACAATAACTCGAGTAGATGGATAAAGTTTTTTAAATCCTGATGGAGAAAAGTACCCGACCAGTTCTTGAGATGGTCAAATATTTATTTCTTTCCACAGTCTTGACATAAAATTAATCCAGGTTATTACAACATTCACAACCACTGTTTCGTAATTTAATCAGAAACATGAAAAATTGATCCGAAACGTCTATGCTTACAACACTGTGGTATACATAGTTCAAACAATAAGCTGCTGGGCCTAAAGTGTGTAGAACAAAGTAAAATTTAAAAATATTTTCAAGTCCTGTGTAGAAATGAATCCCGGCGCTATCCTTTCTACAATTTTCAATTGAATACATCCTTCGACTAGCGAGTCTGAGTAGGTACAGACACATACACCTTTTCATCAAGCGTTACTGTATCCTCGGATTCCTCTCCATTCATACTGCCTTGTAGATTATCACTTACAATTTCTTCGCATGAACCTAAGTTCACTGTCAAACATCGAGACATCCTGGTTACTTTCAATAGGACAATCAGTGCTAGTCTACGCGACCAGAATTCGTCTTCTTTTTATTGAACGCTCATCATGCGCCGTAGGTCACTGTCTGGTTTTGGCATGTCTTTGTTCCAACTAAAACGACTTGGTATCGCTGTCTTCTTTAATGTTCTTCATTCAACTTCTGTACCTGAAAATGTTGATGAATTTTAGGTTAATTGTGGGCTTCCAAGATATTAGTGCAGTACGTCTATCTATGTTTCCCCCAACTCTACAGAGTTTGGGGAGGCATACCCCCACCCACCCCCATGTATTGGTAAACTACTGAGGCATAGGTGAAAAAAAAGAAGATGTACTTAGACAAGTAATAATGCATTTACATGTACACAGATCTGTTAAAGGGACACAATCATGGCAATCTTGATTTTTTAAAAACTAGCGGTGTCCCGTTAGTTTTACTACATAAATTGCATTTGTTCAATCATTAATGTTAATCATAAGAATTGTATTAAGGCATTTGTTTTTGATATTCAGATATTATTGCACCAATAATATATTAAAACTTATAGTATAATAAGACGAAATAGTGAATACTTAAATTTTGATTTATTTAAATCTAAACAGCATACATGTGATACCTCACGGCATTCTAACCCTCCTCCCGGCCCCAACGGAATTGTATGAAAAACTCCCGTAAAATTGCTAACATGGATTTTTCGAAAATCATCGGTCTTAGTAAGTACTATTCTATTCTATTGTCTAACGAGTCTATCACGTGACGCGTTGTTTACCCTGTATTTGATCTGGATGGATCGATGGCCTGGGGGGGGGGGGGGGGGGATGGGGGGGGGGGGGGGTCATTTATTCAGAAGCTGGTGTCATTTATTCAGAAGTGGAAAATGAATGTTTGACGCAGTAATTATCTCGGATAGCGAAAACGAAAGTAGACTTTGTCGGCGTGAATTTGGTGAGAATGTTTGATTTAATTAAAACAATTAATGAATTTTATAAAGATTTTACTTCAAATAAAGTTCCGTGATTGACGTACGTTGCTTTTGTTCGATGTTTTTATGATTGATTTAAGTTTTCACTTGAAAAAAAGAAAGAAGGGTGTTTCAGGTTGCTTTTGTTCCATGTTTGTACTTTGTCTTGGACCAAATTAAAAATTGGAAATATTAAATTAAAAAATGAATTAATGATAAAACGAAAATGAAAAAAAAGCATGAAAATAAAATATTTTTTTTTTGTTTTTTGTTTTTACTCATTTCTTGTTTATAATATCCGGCTCCCATGACATCAATAAAGAAACTTGTTTAAAAGTGTATTTTCAGGTATTCGTTTATGGAATTTGGTTAAAAAATACTGCCCGCGCGCTAAAAATATCCTGCGAAAAAACCTCCCAGATTTTTGCATGAATCTCCCTTAAAAAAATCACTAAACTCCCAGATTGAGGTCCTGAAAGTATCACATGGATGAAACAGGGTAAAAGTAAAAATTATACTGGATATATATATCAAGACACCCATTTCAAATACTTCAAGTGTCCCTTTAAGTATGCATGTCCATATATTCTTCAAAGCCAATGGAGGTACAAAAAAAAATCATTTCTAACAAACAGATCTAGTACAGTTTGTCAACATTTAATATAAGTTATAACACGCAGCTGATTTTTGCTGTTAATATCTGAACTGCTCTACAGTACAGTAAACTCTACACTACAGTAACGTTACCGAATACACATGTACTGTTCAGTCGATCTACTTTCGGTTTCTCTACACGGGAGTGTGTAACACACGAAAACGATGACAAATACATAAATATGGTCTGTAATTTCAATTCGAATAAGATTTAAACAAATTAATTCTTGTCCAGAGCATAACTGAAACTACTGAATATATTTGAATAACCCTCGGCTAGGGTTTATTCTAAAAGTTTGCGAAAAAGGTGATACACTCGGAGTGACTTCCCTTTGATATAGATAGATAAAAATCCTAAAATTGTTTATTCGTCAACTTTCAGACTCCAGTGTATAAAACAAAAATACAAGTTCAACAATTAGCCAAATATACAAGTTCGACTATTAGCCAAATAAAGAAATATGGTTTAGTTACCGTTTGATTCCTGAAATATTCGCTTTCGCCATCCTGCAGTTCTCATATCCGCATCCTCTCGAACTTATGTGTAGAATCTGCCATTCGCAACGTCTCGAATTTCTGCAGGGAGCAGTTAGTAATTTCGCAGCGACACTGAATGTCATAATGGTGAGTTAATACAATTAAGACGTTAAGTGGCGCTACGGTCGATAAACATATCGCACATACCGGTTGATAATGATAGGGTAGAAATACAATAAGAGAACAACTCATTTAGCGAAGAACACCGATTAGAAAGTTGCAATATTGTAATGTTGAAATTGTCACAAAGAAACAAAAAATATACACACCAGGGAAAAACAATTAACCCGTTAAGATTTAGCGGTTGCAAGTTACAATGTTGCATTGTTGCATTTGTCACAAATAATTAAGAAGTATGCAACATATACATACATGGAATTTTGTTGAAATACAAATAACAAATTAAGAAAATGAAATGTAATACAAAGCATTGAGAAAATAACATTAGAGATGATAGCAAGATGCCATATACATATATGCAATAAGCAATAAAGCAACATAGACTTATGGCGGCTATGCCCTTCCATAGTGCATTTCCCTTTATATGTGGTAGACTTTCATGATATGCAGTGCACATTTTAATTATATGCGGTAAATAAATCTTTATGTGTGGTAGAAAAGTATTTATATGCAGTAGATTAATCATTATATGCGATATATAAGTCATTGTATGTAGTAGATAAAACCATTATATGTAGTCCAGTTATCATGATATGTAGTGCATTTATTACTATATGCAGTAGTTTATCCAATATAAGAGGTCCTTTGAACATTGTATGAAGTAATTTGTATTTATATGCAGTGCTTTTGTTGACTTTATATGTGGTACACATGTTAATATACGTGGTGGATACGTCTTTATATTCGGTGGTTTCAATTGCATTATATTTTTATTATATGCTGTGTTTTTTTCATAATGATGATGAGATCAATCGGAAAACTCGTTTTTTAAGATGTTGCGATTTTATCGGAAATCTAACAGGGAGTGTGATATAAAAAACTAGAAAAAACACCTACCTTCCCTATTTTTTTCAATGCGTTAGCGGAAACAAGCCTTTTTTGCATAACAGAGAGGAAGGGTGACACATAACAGAGGAAGGGTGACACATTAGAGAGGCGAAGGGTGGCACATTACAGAGGCGAATGGTGACACATTATAGAGTGGAAGAGTGACAGATTATAGAGGGGAAGGGTGAAAAGTTATAAAGCCGATTGTACCGAATATAATGCAGTTGAAACCACTGAATATAAAGACGTATATTAAAATAAGTACCACATATAAAGTCAACATAAACACTGCATATAAATACTTAAACATACTTCATATAATGTTCAAAGGACCTCATATATTAGATAAACGCAATAACTACATAGGTGAATAAAATGCAAGATATGACTTCACAAATAAAAAAGGGTTGACAATAGGGCTATCGCCTTGGAACTGTCAGTGGTAAAACGGCTGCTGTTGGTGGGGGGTGGGGTGGTTAAAACCACGTTCTATGGTGCACCAAACCTCACTCCTACCCTATTGTCATCCCAGTAAAACGGGGCATTGCAAATAAATATGTCCCGCCAGGTTATATTCTCTAAAAAACAAGGTAGCACTACTAGGCAGTATAAGTATAACGCATAGACGATCACGTATACAAGAGTTAAAAAACTTGGAAGCCTCAAACACATTAGAGAGTAAAGTAGTGGACTCGGTTTTATTGAATCTGTTAATGAGAGGAACTATACTGAAAGGAAAAAGAAACACATACTGGGTATTTCCGCTATATAGTGTATGTTAAATATGCTACTGCTAATCGAATGGTACAAGGCGACATTAGGCATGTCCTTTCGGAATGAAGGTTTAAACAGCACCGAACACGACAGTGGTGATCACTTTAAAGTTTCGTTATCGACAGAATGCGTATTTGGCTCAAACAGGTGAGCAAACAAGACTTTAAACATTACAATCGCTTAACATTAAACACAATACTGAAATGGTTTGACTTTTTAAGCGAAACTTCAACATTTATGAATTTCGTGTTACAATGTATACTTTGATTAAAAGGTATACTACATGATAGAGTTGTCCTTTCTGTAAATAGTTGTAGCCTCTTTTTGTACAAAACACGTTGAGATATATCTGGAATAATACGTAGAATTAGGTGTATATAATAATGTAGTATAGGCAATTGTTTGATTATGCGTTTCTTTTTCCTTTCGGTATATAAGGTACAACACCTTTCACGCTTCCTAATACTGGATTAATCGGTATTCTACTTTAAAGACACAACGAATGGGCTTGATGACTAATGCCTTTAATGGCACATTTCTGTATCTGAATGACATATTGAACATCGACAACCATTTCTGTTCTTCTATTAGGCCTTTCAATATATGTTGTATTCTATGATAGACCCAGGAAATTAGTACAGAAATGAAACTTATATTTTCAAAAACTACTTTCATTGGAAATTTACAAAACTAAGAATTGGACAAATTGGACGATATATATATGAAGTATTAAGAGTTGAATTTTAGTCCTGTTTGAGCAAGTTTTAATAATTTAGTAATGTACGGTCAATGCAATACGTTTAATGAGAGCAATATATGAACATTTTGTATGCAGATTTCGATTTCGAGATACTTAGAGAGAGAGAGAGAGAGTTGAAGACAATTTTACTAAAGTTTAATATGTTATTTGTACTTGTCTTATTCTTTCATGAAAAAATACCCCACCCACTTTGCATATATTACAAAATAAACAAAAAACAACAAACATACGTGCATTTATAAATCCGAATTAATTTGCTTTAAATAAATGAAACAAGCTCACACGGGCAGGTTTTTGCTTTAAAATGGTATGTCTCCTGTAGGGAGTTAACATTAAACGCTCTTTAAATTTCCCGAAATTTTATTGTAACTTGTGTAATATCGCATTCCTATAATAAATAATCAAAACACGGAAAATACCGAATGGCGAAAACACCGGAGGAATGAATGGGTTTCAAATGTTTCAAGCTTCATAACCGCTTTCCCCAGCTAAATTCCATTTTGTTTATTTCGCTCTTCGGGGCATAGAAATGTATTTGATACTGTGACCATACGCCGCTGGACACAGACTAATGACAGTTAAATACATGTCCACCGCCATCTGCATGCCATCTTCAGGATGGTTAAAATTCTGTACTATTGATTTTATGAATATTGAGTTCTGCTCAACCCGGGGCTAGAGGGCGTGAACGGTTGCAAGCATATTTCACTTGAGCAGTCTCAATCAAACCGAGTCTGGAATATTTCGTATGTGTCGTGTTCGGCCGTTTCCAAAGGTTCGCTCTCATATCATACTCTTTCACAAAGGAAAGCTTTGTTGGGAATAACGTGTTGTATGGAAAGCAGCATCGGTGAATATTTGTATTTGAATATATACTGTTCACAAGAACTGTATGGAAAAGGTCGTCCAATAATATTGATATTGCACTCGTATTGTTTGCACGTCTGTGGGAGGTAATTTATCTTCATTATCTTGAACGTGTTTGCCACCATATGTTTCTGTAGGGAGTGGAATACAGCAGAATTTGGACAACATTATCGCATTTAAAACTTCGGCAATCTAATGGCTCGTGAGATGGCTTTTTTGGCTTAGGCCTACTGCTGAATCTTTGTCCCAACAGTTCATGTAGCCCTGAGCCTCCTTAAAATGCAAAATTGTATTGTATTGTATCCAACTGTATCAAAGTCGGTAGCCCTTTTAATAAGCCTTTTATGTTTTTGATGGCATATCTTGCCTTTTATTTATCTTGTAAATTTTGTCTTTTTCTATTGTGATGTGATTTATTAAGTTTGTAAATTATTTGGTCAAAACCAATTTCATACAAGCATTATTAAACGTGTAAAACAATTTATTATAAAAGATTATGACCCTATCATTTTGCAACGCACATAAACTTTAATTGTTGACCCATTTACAGATCGCCATTATGGCTTTCTATGCGTTTTTTTTATTACTATTTACGTGATCATAGTTGTGTTATACTTATTTCGTCTAGTAATAATGCCTCGTTTGTTAGAGGATATAGTCTGGCGGCCATTTATTTATTTACAATGTCCCTTGCATTGGACGTAAGCTAATTGTAAGGTCAGTTTCACACTAACACCTAGTTTAAAAACGCCGATATTACATTATCGTGTGCATATATTTGAATTTCTGTGTGCAATAAAGCCATGACTTATTTCTCGTGACTAGTGTAGTACAGATGCAAATGAGGACCGAATCACTGTGTTTTGTTTACAGAAAAAAACATATTAACTATTTATCATTATTTGAAATATTACTTTATAAAATGCATTATTTAATTTGGTTTAATGAATTATTTGTAGCGCGAACGCACAGCCGCGTAACGTAGCTTACGTCATGAAAACAACAAAACGACGTCGTTATTTCTCTTAAAAATTGCCGCCATATATAAGGTAAATTGACAAAATTAAAGTGAAACGATCACGTCGTAGATGTGTTATCTGATAAACAGAATCTTACATTCGTGACTAAGTATTATTGACTTTAATAAACTCGTTGGATAAAAAGATAACTCGTTCATTAAAATCAATAAAACACAGACACTCATGTAACATCCTCTATTTATTTTTTAAAAAAAGATCCACCAAAAGCAGTGAACTAATCTAAAATGCCGTTTTAAACAAGGGGTCTTCTTTTTTGACTACAGAGAGCTATTAAATAGGCTTACTAATGATTATACACGGTACATTAGCCCACAAAGGTTCCCGAACGTCAACAATCTTGAACCCCTTTGTAAAACGGTAATTATTAATTTAGAAACATATCGTCCCATTGGTGCAAAAAGGTACCATCCGACATTTTGGGCAAAAATGACTTTTTGACATATTTCATATAATTCCATGTTATCTTCATACTGTATAAAGATCTAAGCTTTATTCCTTCAATTAAGGATTTTTAGACATATATGTAATAAGAAGTCCATTCACATTTCTGTCATTTCCTTTTGCAAAAAGGAACCAAGTGTTTCATTGTGGTACCTTTTGCAAAAATAAAACAATACATTATATATGATTTATTTTGTGCAAAATGGTGCCAACTGACATATGCCGTCATATGGTGCATTCACTAGTACAGTATTACCAAGACAGCTATAATATTATCACATAAGAGCAAAAAAGTACCATCTGAAAATGCCGAAATTGTTTCATGCAAAAAGGAACCAAGTACAAAAATGGCAAAAATCATCTTTAAAAAGAAAGATTAGTGAAATTAACATTTACTATCATATTCTTAATTGAATTTTTCCCAGTTGTGCAAAGTTGCACCACTTAAATAGCAGTATGTGATTTTTCGCAACAATCCAAAACTTAAATTGCGTTTTTCTCAAAACTATGAAAATGTCACTTGGTATCTTTTTGCACCAATGGTACGAATTATACATGAACTTTAATTCCTGAGATACGTTGAAATTTTACTGATATAAAACATTTCTAAATACTTCTAAAATTATAATAATAATAATTATTGTTATTATTATTATTATTATTTTGTTTTTATTATAATAATAATAATTAAGCTTCCCTTATATGGTTTTCATATTTGCACATGGTAAGGTAGCAATGAACAGTTTCTTTGAGTTTTTCGCGTTGATAACGCAATCTTATAATTACACATGATAGCAGTGAACTGTTTATTTGTTTTGTGATGCACAAACTAACGCACACGTATTTCTTACATGTGAGCAATTGCATTTCTGTGCTGATGTGTAATTCTAGCATGTAGTGCTACAAGGTGAATATGTAATCATTATGTAATGCATGTCAATGATTTGACAAGAACGAAGCGAGGTCGTCCACCTTGATCTAAAATGTTTGGTCGGACGAATGGTAAAACATGGGAAGAAAGTGTCTGGTAAGAAAAAAACGGGCGTGGCATGTTTACGTCTTCGTGACAACATTGTTTTTAATATTTCTTTCACACACGTGACTTGATCTGTTATTTTGTTAAACTTTGTTACCAGTTCCTACCCAGATATAATGCTATTTTCTCTCGGCAGCTATTTTACGCTTGCGTAAAACATTGCTTGTTATTATTAATATTATTATTATTATTCGTCTTTTTGCATGATGTTATTTCGCGCAATTCTAGTAATTGACACGTGCGGAATTATTCCAGAAGGTGTGAACAACACGTCACTGAAAAACAACAAATGCAAACGACAGATTATATGACCGAAATCTCTCAACTTTCAGTGATTATTTGACGCCTTTAAGTGGAACGAATAGTTTTTGCTAATTAGTGATAGTTGATATTGCATTTTCGAAGTTATTTTCGTGATAAATCAATCAGTGTCTTCATCTTCGACAACTCTGATAGTTGTGACGTCATGCTGTCATTAAGACAGGAAAGGATCAGGTTCTGATCAAAATCTAGTTTTTGTTTGTACCTGTCAACAATCAAAACACATTTATTGTGAAAGATTTGAGCATTAGATGAACTAATCATCATAAGACAACATGAAAATGTTTTTAATTTTGGCATCTGTGTTGTATATTGTTATAATATTAATATGATAGACATCTGAACTAGTATGTGTAATGGATCACTAAATAGAAATAAATACAGATAAAGGTGATCCTTTGGGAGCAACAAACACAATTAAGAGAATAAAGCAGCAAACTCGGTTTTTATTGAGTCTGTTCATGAGAAGTAATGAAAGAAGCATCATCTCTCACGTCCCCTAGCACCGGCTTAAGCGGTATTCTACTTCAAAGCCACCTATATTGGGCGCGTTTGTCCCAAAAGACCAGCAGAAATAACACTACTGATTCGTAGCACGGGGAGACTTTTTACAGCCGCCACACTGCACTAAACGAACGCTAGTGTGAATGTTAATAAATACTGATAAAAATGTGATCCTTTGGGAGCAACAAACACAATTAAGAGAATAAAGCAGCAGACTCGGTTTTATTGAGTCTGTTCATGAGAAGTAATGACAGAAGCAACACCTCTCACGCTCACTAGCCCCGGCTTAAGCATTATTCTACTTCAAAGACACCTATATTGGGCTCGTTGGTCCCAAAAGAGCAGTGGTAATAACGCTACCGATTCGTAGCACGGGGAGACTTTTTACAGCCGCCACACTGCACTAAACGAAAGCTAGTGTGAATGTTAATAAATACTGATAAAGGTGATCCTTTGGGACCAACAAGGTTGTTTCGTGTTTAGAATATGAAGAATTAGTAATATAATAGCAATTGGATTGAAGGATTAGCGTCTGAGAAGTTAATCTCTGAGAAGGTAATCTCTGAGAAGGTAATCAAAACTGGAAGGTGGAACAGTTTAAACGTATGAAATGATCAATTTTATTTCATTAGGTTTATTTTGATAATGTAACAAAACTTAACTGTTTTAGCTTGATCACATGATATCATCGTGATGGTTGGTTTAAACACCTCGATGGGCGTAGCTCGATGGGCTACACCCATCTCGATGTTTAAATAACCAACGCGATGAAACCAAAAATGAGATATAGGGTCCTATAGAAACCACAGCGTCCGAACGCAATGGCATCGTAGGTCCGCACTGTACTGCAAACAAGAACTTGAAAATACAATGAAAGAGACTAATAACAACAGAAAGGGTGGTGAAGACAGGTTTACCGACTTGGAACGGTCAGTAGGCAATAAGGCCTACTGGTTAGCTTGAATCGATTTTATATGTGCATAATCCTCGCGTCCAAATAGACAAGACAGTGTAAACGAAACTACATCCCATCTAAAGGAATTCTCTAATAATAAAGCCCACATCCAGAGAAACTAACTAAAGAAACACATATAAAAAAATAAATAAACATCTCAGGATGTATCCAGAATCGTACTGAACAACCATAGTAGTTGCAGCTAAAGAGAAAACCAATCTAGGGTACGACCAGAAAACTCGAGGGACGAAAGCTCATGCACCCACCTCCCTTAGTTGGGGTTTCAGTAGCTACAACCATAGAGTCCCAAGAGGTAGTCCAGTCATTGCACAAGTGAAAAGTGAAGCGTAATGACTGACTGTTGAGGGGTCAATCACTAAACATGCAGTGCGCTGTAAAACCAAAGGGTTATATCCTTTTCTGACGAACTTCCTGATTAAATTTGCAAAGCAGTCAGGAAACCCGTCAGACCCCTTCAACTTTCGAAGTTTATAGATCACATCTCCATAAAATGAGGGTTGTGATATGCATAGTCGTAGAAATGTTTTAAGGTTGGTGTTGTACTTTTCCAGCAGGCCCTCGTTGCGGCGATAGAATTTAGAGAACGATCTACGTAGTTTGTGCTTACGAAAAGGAAATATAAAACGATCAGACAGGGAAAGTAGCATTCAAAGAGGACAGTCAACCACAACCCTTCTGAAGAAGTTTACTTGTAATAAGTTGATTTCGATCATTGACGTCTATAACATCATTACACGCTCTAGCAAATCGAATGAGCTGGGAGATATACACCCCGTATGAGGTAGCAAGAGGTACATCTCCTTCCAGGTGTGGATAGTTATCGATGTTAAAATTGAAATAATCTCTCTTATCATAGATTTTAGTATGAATACAATCATTTGAAATCGAGAGATGAAGATCGAGAAATGCTGCTACTGTATCCGCACTGTTGGCTTTATTCAACGTGAGCTCTGGTGGATAAATGTTAGTAACAATATGAGCAAAGAACGGATTATCAATATTGAGTAACTCTATCTATAGAAGGATAAAAATATAACTTGTAATGCAAGAAAATGTAATTGGCTTTCATTTGAACAAGTTTTGACCATTACACAGTCCCCTCATATCTTGTCTTTTATTCATCGTTGTAGTTGTTGCTTTTTCTGTACGTGTTTGTAGTTGAATATGGTCCTTGGACGATACATTTCCTGTTCGAATTTTAATCAAGTCTCAATCAAACCGAGACTGCAATATTTCGTATGTGTCGTTTTCGGCCGTTTCCAAAGGTCCATTATCATACTCTTTTTAATAGCACAGTGGCGTTGCTTGTGCAGTGTGGCGGCAGTAAAACGTCTCCCCGCGCTTGCAATCAGTGCTGTTGTTCATTCGATCTTTGGAGATCGCTGAGCCCGATACTTATATTTATTTATCGGTGCTACTTTTTCATTTATTTTTGTTTTCTTACTTAATTTTCGATTCAGTGGTTCCACTACTCCGGCCGATTAAAGGCTCTTGGTATTGTTTAACCACTTATAGGATATGTTGTCTGCTTTTTAATTAAGTCGTTTGACTGTTACTTGTCATATGCAGGCTTCATAACCGCTGCTCCCAACTAAATTCCATTATGTTTATTTTGCTCTTCGGGGCATTTAATTTTATTAGATACTGGGACCATACGCCGTACGACATGGGGAAGAAAGATACTACATGTCCACCGCCATATGCATGCCATCTTCGGGATGGTTAAAAGTTTGTACTATCGATTTTATTAATATTGAGTTCTGCTCAACCCGAGACTAGAGGGCGTGAGCGGTAGCTAGCATATTTCAATACCGCTCATGAACAGTTTCAATGAAACCGAGACTGCAATATTTCGTATGTGTCGTTTTCGGCCGTTTCCAAATGTCCATTATCATACTCTTTTTTATATGTATCTAGTATAGTATATAGTATCGATCATCTTCGACGCTTGATTGTAAATACAAACGTCTTGACCCCAAACCTCGAAATGATCATACGGATCCAATAAATTTTCGCCCTATTGGTTTAACGAGTTGTATATGTAACACCATGGAACGAATAATTAATGAGAGACTCGTTTGGTACATGGAGTCCAACAAACTGATAACAAAGTATCAAAATGGATTCCGGCTCCAACGAGGCACAACAGACAATCTCATTCGATTTGAATTTCTTAGGGAAACTTTCGTAAAGAAAGAACATCTAGTTGCTGTAATTTTTGACTTGGAGAAGGCTTATGATACTTCATGGAAGTACGGTATCATGAATGATCTGTATGACCTTGGTCTTAGAGGCCGATTACCAATTCGCATTGAGAATATCTTAGATGATAGACAGTTTCGTGTCCGAATGGGTTCAATCCTCTCTGACATTCATGAACAGGAGATGGGTGTGGCACAGGCCAGCATACTCTCTGTCACCCTTTTTAATATAAAAATTAAAACAGTATAGTTAAATGCATTAATCCTGGTGTTGATTACTCGCTATATGTTGACGACTTTATTATTTTATCGTGCAAAAAACATGAACACTATTGAGAGACAACTTCAACAATGTTTTTGATCTTGTAATAGAAACAAATCCAGTACAGGCCCTACTGTCTTTCAAAGCAAATTTAATGGAAATTAAAGATGGAGAGAAGGTAGCTTCAGCAGCTGCTGTTCACAAACACAGCAGAAATAGCCGCCTGCCTGACAAGGCATCTATCTTTTCCGGTGAACTTAAGGCAATTGAACTTGACTTAAACTATATTTATTTTGTAATATTGTCTGATTCCCTTTCATCTCTTCAAGCCCTGGGTAATATAAAACATGATAACCCAGTTGTGTTTCAATTATTACAATTGTACAATTCTCATATAACTGATAAGGCTATTATTTTCTGCTGGCTTCCTAGCCATGTAGGAATACGTGGTAATGATATAGTTGATAGTGCTGCTAAAGCAGCATTAAGTTTACATATGTCTAATGCCAAATTACCTTATACTGATTTTAAAAGTTGTATTAATACATATATTCGTAACTCTTGCCAAGTCGCTTGGGATTTGTCAGTTTACAATAGACTTCATTCAATTAAACCGTTACTCGGATAATGGCGTTCTTCTAGTAGACCCATTCGTCGAAAAGAAGTTGTCATAGCCCGGTGCAGGATAGGGCATACACGTTAAACTCATTCATATCTATTACAAGGTGAGCAATTACCATAATGTATACCCTGCTTTGCACCGTTGATGGTCAAACACATCTTGTTGGAATGTGTAGACTTTGATCCTATGCGTCAAAGGTACTACACTGTTAATACTATGAAAGAGTTATTTGATACTATAGATTTTAGTCTTGTTTTGGATTTCCTGAAATAAATCAGACTATATAAATCATTATAATATGTTCTTATATATATTTACTTATTCATATACCCCTTGACGGGCAATTGTTGATTTACATATATAGTTTATATTACTACCATATCATCCCTTATTTGTAAATAGTTTTATCTTTATATATTTACGTTAATTTTTCATTACTACTTCATGTCTTCATCCTTCATCAGTTTCTGCGCACACTATGCACTATTTATGTGTCGACATGCCGTAAAGCACCTTTCATTCATTCATTGGTTGAACGTTGGTCCTTGGATCGTCCAGTGCATATTCGACGTTTGGATCGACTTTTAAATTTATTTTCCTTTTATATAGAGGAGCGAGCATACAATTAAAACATTCCGGAATAGAATATGGACATTACTCAGAAATGATCTGTAAACAAAGTTAATGTGTGACAGTCTGTCCTCAGGTTTGTCTGTGTTGGACTGTCCAAATATTTTTCACTTGACATGCTCTTCCTAAGATGGCCCAACACAAATAAAAGAAAATATAAAGACAAACATATATTTAAGAACACAACAGTTAAGGCTGTTAAAACATTTTTCAAGGATACACTATTAATAACGATGCTATTAGATTAGGTAAGACATATTTAACAACAGAAAACAAGGCATACACGATTAGAAATCTAGATATGATAGAGAACAGTTATTCTTAAAAAGTTTTGTTTTCAAACAGAAATTTCAAAATAGACATGCGCGAAATCCAGAACTCATCTTATAATGACTTTTTGATTTTGATGAAAATCCCATGTGTATAAAAATGTGGTAACTCTTACTTCTTTGTGATAAATGCAAACATGCAACATTGCTACTTCTCTGAGTTCCTATTGTATTAGTTTGTAATGTGTCCATTGTACAACATCCAAGTTGCATACTTATCACTTTATAAATACGACACAACAAACTTGAAACGACAAGATTCAATTTGTTTATTGCTCCCACTATCAAGTTCGGCAAATTACGAATTACGCACTTCTAAATTTGTAATACTGATTAGGAACTTCTCAAATTGTAATAGTCATTGGACATTATGACAACAGGTGGTGGTAAATTGAACTATTGAAATAATTACTGATCCCTTCATTACCTTGACATTGACTAGTCTGGTACCCTTCCCCTACTGCGCTCGAATTAGGCATTGTGGGTAAAAGTGTCAACAAGTTGTTGTTAAATTTAAGAGCGTAATTGTGTTTAAAAAATAGTTTCACTTATACCTGACATACAACAGGTGTGACCGAGGTGAGGTTTCGATGCAATACGACCGTTATTGATCTAATTCAAATGTACATTTTGTTTGAACAATTCTTTAATTAAGATAGTTGCACCAATGTTGTGATGACAGGTCGAATTTGCAGGTTATATCCGTTTTATGAATTTTCGCACCCCACCCACCTTTATTAGTCCCCACCGGTCCCGGGGGATTATAGGTTTGCACCTTGTCCGTCCGTCCGTCCGTCCGTCAGTCCGTCCGTTCTTCCGAAATGCTTGTATGCGCCATATTTTTAATGCTATAAGACTTTGAGATACCAAACTTGGTATGTAGATACATCTTGGCATAGCGGTGTGTCGCGTACTAAAAAAGGTCACTGTGACCTTGACCTTAACCTGTGACCTCTGTCATAGAAAATGCTTGTCCGGACCGTATTTTCAATACTATAACAAAGATACCAAACTTGTTATGTGAATACATCTTGGGATAGCGGTGTGTCGTGTACCAAAATAAGGTCATTGTGACCTTGACCTGTGACCGCTGTCATTGTAAATGCTTGTCCGGACCGTATTTTCAATACTATAACACTTACTAAGACACCAAACTTTGTATGTGAATGCATCTTGGGATAGCGGTGTGTCGCGTACCAAAATAAGGTCATTGTTACATTGACCTTGATCTTTGACCTCCATCATAGAAAATGTCTGGAAAATGTTTGTCTGGGCCGGTGGGGGACTATGGATTGCCCTGCAATGCTTGATGCTCTTGTTTTACATGGACCACATTTAAATATTGTCGAGTCAGTGGATTTTTATGAACAGAGACTTTATTTTGTTTATGATGTTAGTTTAACAAAGTTATATTAATGTGACCGAAAGGTTAAATAACAAATAAATTTAGGTTTTACTAGTTGCCGTGGATAGCCAGGGGCATAGCTGGCCTAATTTGAAGGTGTAGGCCCAGACATTCAAGAACCTTTGGTGCGAGTAATCTAGGAGAGTCTGACACACCTCCGCAAGGCACCCCCCACCACAATTTTTTTGAGATATATACTTAAAATGGTGGCTTTTGGTGCATTTTAGGACACATTCATAACTTCCACATGACGTCATCAAAATAATTTGACCAATCAGTGATCAATAAAAATACCTACCGGAAGTTGACCGAATGTGAAAGTTATGAATTAACATCGATTACTCATATGTTAGAGCAAAATGCATTTATACTTGCAAAAAACACAAACAAATCATAGCATTTTTTTGTTTGTTTTTCCCCCTTTTTTCCCCTTACCCCTTAACCTCCTTATCCTTCACTTTTTATTGCATTTTTTGGCAGTTTTATTTTTTTATCTTTCGAAGAGAGGTGTAGGCCCGGGCCTACAGGGCCTATAGGTAGCTACGCCCCTGTTGAAGCATACTTGACTCTCGTCCTAGAAGTCATGGATTCAATCTGCAGTGGGACCACATCCAAGGTATATCAAACTGTATTATCTTATGTAAGTTACTTTGAAAGTATGCAATCATTTGGAGGGGATGTAAAGCCGTTGGCCCTGTGTGTGTTGGGGGAGGTGGGGAAATATATTGTGCAATATCTTTAAACTGCTGTGGTAGTCAGCCATACAAATCACTTAATAAACAAACTCTTCCTTGGAAAATTCAAGATGGCTGCCCATGCAGAAATACTATTGAAAAGGTAAACATTAACCGTATGGGATTCATTCTGCTTTGTCATTTTTGATGAATTTCATTATGGAACCTGTTTAAAAATGGACCGTAAAATCATTTTGTTATGATATGGCATTCATCTTGTCAAGCCGACAATGACTGTATGTGCATACAATACCTTTATACATTCCGGACAATTCATATATTTTACATTTTACTGAAATTACACTTACACAGTTTAATGTTATGCCTCATAAGTTACACATTTGAAATCAAATAAATTTTGCTATAAATCCATTTGCACTAAAGTCTCTCGAAGAATGTTTGTAGAGTAGTAAACTCCGACTTGTTTGTAACTTCTGTTGTCCTAGATACACAGGTCGCATTGTTCATTATACCCCACGCAAACGAGTTTGTGTGTTGGGGTGGGGGCTATACTGGAATCAGCTTGTCCGTCTGTCTGTCCGTAGACACATTATTGTCCGTGCAATTTCTCAAAAACTCCTGCTTAGAATTTCACGAAACTTGCTAGGAAGTATTAATATCGAGTGGAGATGCACATACTGTCATGACGTTCCGGTTCGATAATTTTTCACGGAGTTATTGCCCTTTGTATTTATAATATACACATTCTTGTCCGTGCTATTTCTTAAAAACTCCTGCTTAGAGTTTCACGAAACTTGCTAGGAAGTATTACTATTGAGTGAAGATGCGCCTACTATCATGACGTTCTGGTTCGATAATTATACCCCCGCAGACGAGTTTGTGGCCGGGGGCTCTACTGGATTCGGCTTGTCCGTCCGTCCGTATGTCTGTCTGTCTGTCTGTCTGTCCTTAGATGCGTTCTTGTCCGCGGAAAATTATCTTCCGGGCTATTTCTCTAAAACTCCTGGTTAGATTTTTTTGAAACTTGCTAGGAAGTATCAATATCAAGTGCAGATGTGCATACTGTCATGGTGTCTGAATCAAAAAATTTCCAATGAGTTATGGCCCTTTCTATTTGTAATGCATTTCATACCTTGAAGTAAAATTCTTGTCCGCGCTATTTCTCTAAAACCTGATGGCTTTGATAGCGTTTGTAGGTGTTATGGCCATTTTATTTCCATATGTCTGTATATCAAACAAAAAGTTGTCAGCAGTGGGTATTTGTCCGCCTCCGGCGACAGTTCTAGTTATTCAAGAATTGTGGTGAGCAATATGTCAAATAATACATGGACAGGATTTTACAAGATATCGACGAGAACTTATATAAAGTGCAGTTTCAGACATAGCAATACTGATCGACATTCAGTCCAGAACTTGAGATAAATTAAATAAATCATTCAGTTTGACATAGTTATTTTATTCATTTACTGAATTATTGCATTTATTGGATTCTTTTTACTGACTTCCTTAATTGATAGGTGTGTTTGGATACAATTATAACATTATCAGTCAACATGGCGAGCAGACGAATGGTATTGTCTTGCCGTGGATCATTACAACCATGTCGGAACCAACATCTTTAATCCATCATATGAGCAAAGATGAATTGAATTGGGACTTTATGCCGCACGTACACAAGAAAGGTTATATGGCACCATTTACATCTCAATAAATTATTGAGAATGGACCTAGAACTTTCTGAGCAAAGATGAGATGTCACTACAGAATAACTCTCTCCTCGAGAAGAGAAAGTGTCTTTATCCTATGTAGACATTTAAATGATTTTCTATGACTGGCATGTACAATTTTTCTGTCAGGCATTTACAACCAGCATTGGATAATTACACAAACATCATTTACGTCATGAAACTGCAACATTAAGATATCATCTGGAATGCTTTGAAATGGATTAAATAAAGAGCAAACACAATGTAAACTACAAAAGAGCTGTATCACAGTGAAAAAAAAGAAGAAATATATATCCTTTGTATGTTTAAAAAATTGTGTTTGACTGATAATATTTTGTCAGTTTTGGATGGCAGTTTGCATCTGTAAGCAGTGGTTTAAACAATATTTTGTTTCATAATGTTCACATATATTATATACACATTATAATAGTATGGATCTGAAAACAAGCTTATCAAAGCTTATATAAATTCATCTCCTTTACCAGCCTCGACCCGCTACCACAACTCTGCTGCAAATAACTTATTTAATGCATTATTTACTGAAAACGTATATTCGACGGATACATTATACCTTAGCGCATCGATCCCTCACCTCAGTCAGAGTTATTAAAGCATACTTTTGAAAATAATTGACATCAGACGAACTTAAAATCATAACATGTCCAGCGAATTCCGATAACAACAGATTCAGGATGAGACAACACTGAAAGCGAAAGTTATATTTGGACCAATAAATTGCGATTTACAAAGGGACCAGTTAGTAGATACAGTTAGCCACCTGTCGTCATAATGGTGCAATCGTCGAAATTATGACGTTAAGCGGCGCTACAATCGATATAGATTGTCTGCTGCACAAGTTGTAATTACTGCGTAAAATTAACAATTAAACACTCTAAATGTTTAATTAAAACCATTGAAACTTGCAAGTTTGTAATGTTGTCTTTACCACGCATGCATCTGATACGAATTAAGAAGTTGCAAAGTTGCATGTTAGCATTTGTCACAAGGAAATGTGATGTATTCCATTTATACATACATGTAATATCGTGGAGCATACACTGGACGCATTAGGATGTTTGGCGTTTGAAAGTTGCAAGGTTGTAATGTTGCATTTGCAACAAAGATAAAACAAATATGCAATATTTACACACATGAGACATTGCAGAAACATAATTAACACATTAAGAATTTTGACTTTGATTCCTTCCATATTACAGCAGCTGACATTCAGCGTTATGGCTTATAGATATGCGTTAGTTATCTCCGTAGAAGTACTCCGAGATAGGATATTTGTATCTGTGACTATTTATGTGTTCGTGATAACAAAAGTAAGTATAAAAATCGAATAGGAAATGCAGCTTTCACAGAACACAGTAAACCTCAAAACACGCAAAAAGACAAACACGAATGACATTAGTAATAATAAAGGCACATGACGTCACAAACACAAAACGGGTTGACAGTAGGTTACCGCCTTGAAACGGTCAGTGGCAAAAAGGTAAAACCAGCTTCTAGGGTGCACCAACCCTACTGTTATCCCAATTAAACGGAACAGTGTAAATAAAAAAATCCCCGCCATGAACTATTTTCTAACCAACAGAGAAAGATACAAATATCTTACAGGGAAAGCAGCATTCAAGGTTTAACCAACAAGGCAGCATTAAGAGGCAATATAGGTAAAACACAAAGATGCTCGTGTATATATAAATACAAAAAAAACAATAGCCTAGAAAGCCATTTTAGAAGGTACTCGATGACTTGGCAGAAGCCAGAACAACAAGAGAACAAACCATTGAGGGCACGACAAGACAAGACCGCAGACAAACATCAAACGTCACCGTCCTTTTGGGCTTTAGGCAGACGCCATCATAGAGTCCCCAGCCAATTAAACAGAAAACGCATAGTGGCGAACTGAAAAAGGGTCCACCACCAAGTATGCAGTGCGTTGAAAGATGATAGGGTCATAACCTATTTTGATAAACGTTTTAACAAGTTTAATAAAGATAGTATGAAAGTGATCATGACCAAGAATCTTACGAAGTTTGTAAATCACATCACCATAGAAGTCAGGTTGTGATAGTCCTTGTCGCAGAAGAGTTCTTAAATTACTTTTATATTTGGAAAGAAGATCAGGGTTACGTCAATAACATTTTGCAAAGGTTTTACGAAGTTTATGATAACTGTAGCCCTGATGAAGTAGCTTTTTAGTTAAACAAACATTACGACGAGTCAAGTCCTCAACTCGAGTACAAGCTATAGAAAAACGAATAAGTTGAGACACATAGACCCCATAAGAAGTTGCTCGGGGAAATTAACAATATCAAAATTAAAATCATCTCTCTTGTAATAGATTTTGCTAATTATTTCAATATAGATTGTTAAGTTGAAGTTCTTTAGGATATATATTATTAACCATAGTAGAACAGAAAGGGTTGTCAATGTACAATATGTCATCCAGATACCGACAGGCGTCATTAATGGCTTCAATAACAGCTGGTGAAAGACCCAACATAAAATCTCTTTCATAGCAATATAAAAACAAATCTGCGACAACGGGTGCACAGTTCGTACTATGGATACCTACAATTTGTCTATAAACGGTGGTTCCATACCTGACGAAAATATTATCCAATAGAAAAATAAGTGATTCACAAACTTCTACCATTTACTACCATGTTCACACCAGAATCTGAAACATCACTATGCCTTTCCATATCCCATCCATGAAAATTGAAAATTCCCTCCTCAGGCTCAGTGATATATATCCCTTAGCCATAATTATATAATATGTAATTCCTTATTATCTCCATCATTTCCAGCCATTCCTAACAATAATTTGTGTAGTTCTGCTTTATTTTTGAATTGTTTAATATTCCCAGCACAATGTCATCTTTATAAAAAAAGAGATAGGTCCTATAGAAACCGCAGCTTATAAAATATCCAAATTATACCTAGGTCGTGTGTACTGCAGTATACACTATGATGTTTCTCCATACTTTCTATAATAGTCAATTCATTTTCATTTAACACTGTTCACAGCAATTCATGTTTATATGTGATAAATAGTACAGTGGAAATGAGATGAAGAGTAAATATATTGCAGAAAGAAAAACATTGTCACAGTTCCAATAAAAATTATATGTTTTGGAATCATTGGATTGATAAACATTACTCCTACTAGCTGATTTGTAAATGCATGTTTGTGTCGTCTGCAGAGAGAGTTGTTTACATGTACTATTTTTAGCGTCAGTCACAATAACTGACAGGCCTGAAAAGCTGTTGTAATTGATGGTGAAACTGGTAAGACCAGGGTAGGGAAAGTTGCGCATTTAATTAAGGAAGTAATTTGGTGTATATGGTATCTGATTTTCACACCATAAGCACATGTGTAAATATACACCAAATAAATATAGACATAGAGGAGCTTACACGAATGACTGCGTATTATTGATTTTAATAAACTAGTTGCATGGAATTATAGGCTACGATGCTCTGCCGAGTATCCTTTCTTTCTTTCCAAAGAGTTTATTAAAATCAATAATATACTTTGACGAATGTAAGAATCTATTTATCAAATAACACACCTACGACGTGAAAGTTTCAAACGCTTTACAAGCACAATATAGTTTAATTTTAGAACTATTATAATTAAATAGCACGTCTTAAAATATATTTTGTAAAACTTTAAGAATTCAAAAGTAAGATCAAGTAATTCAAATGTGTTTTAACAATGGATGTTACAAAATATATTTTAAGACGTACCATTTAATTATAATAGTTCTAAAATTAAACTATATCATGTATATTGTGGGATTTTCCAAAATGAATAAAACTAAATGGCAAACATGGGGATTTGAAACATTTATCAGTTTGAAAAAATATCCAAGCATTGATTTGTTCATGTTACACATAAAAACACATGTACAATTTCTTATATTGCAAAAAACATAACTGAAACCTAATAATTTCGGCAGAACCATATTCTGGAAATCCCCACAATATATCTAAGTTTAGCAATTAGATGTAAAGCTGTAGCATATTCATCTCATAAAAAGAAAAAAAATGAAAGTACCCGTATACAAAGAAACCAGCATTCTAAAATGAATTTAAATTCTGAAAGAAATTAAATATAATTTTGAAAATCTGAAACACAATTAGAAGGAGTAAGTGCAATGTTGAAAGCGAAATGGATTAACAAGGATGATCCTTTGCAGACTATTTCTTCAGTTTAAAATACAGGAACTATATCTTTCATACTCGTGTTATGTGTATACGTCGCTGGCCAAGAAATAGTATGAAAATACCACATTTATTTTAAGATTCCGTGTTCACCGTCATATGCATACCATCTTCGGGATGGGTGACATTTTGGTACTTTTGACATTTTAAATATTG
This sequence comes from Cyrtodaria siliqua, assembly GCA_037043455.1. Lineage (NCBI taxonomy): Eukaryota > Metazoa > Mollusca > Bivalvia > Adapedonta > Hiatellidae > Cyrtodaria > Cyrtodaria siliqua. Next base: position 309,775 of record JAWPHD010000343.1, read on the forward strand.
AGTTCTGCTCAACCTGGGGCTAAAGGACGTGAACGGTAGCTAGATTCTATCAATACCGTTCATAAACAAACATATGAAAACAAAATATGTATCGTGTTCGTCGATTTCCAAATTTCTCCTTTCATACCTTTTTTTAAATACATGCATTATACTGTTTCATGAATTTTTTTATAAATACAGAATGACATTTTACCTTTTTGCCGCTGACTGTTACATGGCTGTAGACCTAATGGCAACCCTGTTATGTTTGTGGTGTCTCATACCTGGTTAGGGTTATGTGTGTGTTTGTGATAGACTGTCGTCATTCAACCTATTTTTTTTCCGTTCGATTTTTATATCTACTCATACCGGGCTTCTGTATATCCTTGTAAATGTTGTTTCGGTGGCTGGTTTTGGTTGGAAGGGTTTCTTGTAGGCTTCATTTCCTATTCGAATTTGAATGACTTTCCTTTTTTAAAGACTTTTTAATGACACGTCTCGGTATCTAAATGATACGTTTTGAATATCGCCACCCTTTATTTTCTACTATGGTTAACACTATCTATCCTAAAGAACTTTAATAAATACAGAAAGGGTGATCCCTTGGAAGCAACAAACACAAGCAAGAGAGAAAAATAGCAGACTCGGTTTTATTGAGTCTGTTCATGAGAGGTAATTATAAGAGGTAATGCAACACCTCTCACGCCTCCTAGCACCGGCTTAAGCGATATTCTACTTTAAAGCAACACAGAATGGGTCTGATGATCCCAAAGGACCAGTAAATAATAACACTACTGATTAGTAGTCGGTGTGACTTTTTACGGCCGCCACACAGCACTAAACAAACGCATATTGTGAATGTCAATAAATACTGAAAGGGTGATCCCATGGAAGCAACAAACACAAACAAGAGAGAAAAGTAGCAGACACGGTTTTATTGAGTCTACTCATGAGAGGTAATTTTAAGATGCAACACCTCTCACGCCTCCTCATTATTTTTTAACTCATCCCAGACAAACATTTCTGATACTCTCACTTCTTTTCTCGATTATCATTTCTCTATTGAAAATGATATAGAGAGATGAGTTTAATATTTACATCATTAATTATTCCCACTTAGATGGTGATGTTCCACGAAATAAAAGATAGTTGTTTTTTCTTGTTTATGCATGTCATAAATCAAATATAAGGAATGCCTCAGTGATATTATATATTTTGTTAATAATTTCCAACGATGTTATATATATTGTTTATATACTGAGTCAAACGTAAAACGCAACACGTCTTTTATCCATATTGTATTCTTTATAATGTTTATTGTTTTAATTGTGCGATGACCGGACAGGCTGTGGACCCTATGATGACGTCTACCTAAAGCCAAAAAGGACGGTGAAGTTTGATATTTGTCTACAATCTTGTCTTGTCCTCAATGGTTTGTTTTCTTGTTGCTCTGGCTTCTGTCAAGTCATTGAGTACTTTTGTGGCTTTTAGGTCTTTTTTATTTATATATACACGAGCATCTTTGTGTTTTACTTATATTGCCTATTAATGCTGCCTTGTTGGTTAGAGAATAGTTCATGACGGGGATTTTGTTTACACTGTCCCGTTTTATTGGGATGACATTAGGGTAAGTGTGAGGTTTTGTGCACCCTAGGACCTTGTTTAAACCCCCAGTGGCCTTTTTTGCCACTGACCGTTCCAAGGCGGTAAGCCCTATTGTCAACCATTTTGTGTTTGTGATGTCTAATTTGGCATTTTGTTCATCTTTAAAGTTGTTCTTTGTTTCTGTGTGTATTTGTGGTTGACTGTCGTCCTTCAATGCTACTTTTCCTGTTAGATTTTAATATCCATATTTACCGCAATGATTACTTACAGAAAATATGGTATACTAAAACACAATACTTTTGTGTTAGCCATCAGACTCATTTCAATGCTGTAGATCCGGTATTATTGGTGAGAGTTTTATTTTCGCAAATATTCGCGAATCCACTGTCTCACAAATTTAAGAACTCGCGGATAATAAACTCAAATTAGTATCCGAAAGCTCAACCGTTCAAAATTAAGTAGATTGATATTAACAGATGATCGATAGGTATATTATACATGTACAAGAGAAACGTTATATCCTAAAGAGTGGTTAACAAAAAAAAAGATGTAAAAATCGGACAAGGAAAGTAGCACAAAACACAAAAACAAACACGCAAACAGACAAACGAGGAGGCAAAAGTAATAAAAAATGCAAACGACATCACAAACCAAAAGGGTTGACAATAGGGCTTCCGCCTTGGAACGGACAGTGGCATACTTATTAGTTTACATTGCTTTGATTTAAAGTGACAATTATGTCTATAATTGTAAAACACATTTTAGGATTAGTAATGTTGATACATTACTTTAGATACTTTTGTTGAATCGAGGCTATTGCTTATATTCAAGTGCAGCGTTAACACTTCATAAATACGAATGTTATTTTCTGTTTTCTGTACTGGTAATTATATTTGTTAAACATCAGTCAATGAAGTAAGCGTTACAAATCATGTTCAATACAATCAATAAAATCTTTACAATTATTTTCACACGATGCGTCACTTAGTGTAATTGATAGGATACTTGATGTTTCTCCGGGCTATAAACAGGACTCCGATAGCGGATTTAGTCGAAATTAACAGACTAAGTGTGAAATACATGTATCAGGAAAAACCTAATGAAATATACAAAACTCGAAAATAAACACGGAAGAAATATATTATTCATAAGAAAATATGAATCTTTACAGTTTGCCTGGACGCGAATTCAAGAACACCTAATACATCAGAGACACACTAATTCGCTAACTTAAGATCACGCGGCAAAAATGTGATCTACAGTACTATTACGGTCGGGCTGGCTATAGGAAATAATGTGATCTACATTACTCTTACGGTCGGGCTCGCTATAGGAAATAATGTGATCTACAGTACTCTTACGGTCGGGCTCATTATAGGAAATAATGTGATCTACAGTACTATTACGGTCGGGCTTGCTATAGGAAATAATGTGATCTATAGTATTCTTACGGTCGGGCTCGCTATAGGAAATAATGTGATCTACAGTACTCCTACGGTCGGGCTCGCTATAGGAAATAATTGAAGTTGTTAACACTTAATTCGACGCTCCAGTTTTGATGTTTGGTCTGTTCAAGCCGTTTATATTGTGTCTATAAAGTTTGGAGTCTCAACATATGAAAGTTGTATATATACCACGTCTTCAGTACGTTAAGAAATGTTGAAGCAAATGGTTGTTGCTGGCGGGATAGCTACTTAAAGAATATATTCATATTCAGTATTTGGAGCTTGCTGAGCCCTTATTTATATACAGATATCGGTGGTACATTCTCAAGTTTTGTTTATTTACTTTAATGTCGAATATGTGGTTAAACTTCTCCAGCCTCTAAAGGTTCCAAGTATTGTTTAATCACACTTAGGATATGTTGTCTGCTTTTTAATTTTAATTTTTAGTCATTTGACTTTTAATTTTGATACGCAGGCTTCATAACCGCTGCTCCCAGCTAAATTCCAATTTGTTTATTTCGCCCATTGTTCTCTTGTTTATGGCAAAGCATTTTTTTAGACACTGGGACCAGACTATGGAACGGTATGAACATACTTCGTTGAAGGTTCCATGTTCACCGTCATATGTATACCATCTTCGGGGTGGCTCACATTTCTGTATTATTGCCATTTTAAATATTGAGTTCTGCTCAACCCGGGGCTAGAGGGCGTGAACGGTAGCAAGCACTTATCATTACCGTTCATGAAGAATCTGAATCAAACCGAGAATGCAATAGTATGTGTATTTATCGAGTTCGGCGATTTCCAAATTCTTCTTTCATACTCTTTTTGTACCAAAAGCAAGTACATTTGTGTCGACTGTTGATTTCAAGTCTTTAAAGAAACGATATTTCCAGCTTGTCTCTCCAGATATATATTCCCATTTCTTTTGAAGTTTAATATCCTTTTTTTATCTAGCGGGGTTTGTATTATAAAATCACTGAAATTGGATACACTGGCATCAACGAGCCCACAATATAGAAATATACCGGATTAAGCTTGATCGAGTCTGTATATAAAAGGTAATAAAAGACGCAACACCTTCACGCACCCTAGTATCGGCCTACGCGTATTTTTACTTTAATGTCATACTGATTGAGCGCGAGCATCCTAAAGTACCAACCAATAAAAGTAGATATAAAAAACGAGGAAATAATGTGAACTACTGTATTCTTACGGTCGGGCTCACTGTAGGAAAGTAACTTAACAAGTAAAAGTAGCTATAAAAATCGATGAGGAAAAGTGCATTCAAGGAAGACAGTCAACCACAAACACATACAGAAACAAAGAACAACTATATACAAATATATAAAGATGAATAAAAGGCAAGATCAGACATCACAAACACATAAGGGTTGACAATAGGGCTACCGCATTGGAACGGTCAGTGACAAGAAAAGGCCGATGGGGGTGTAAACCAGGTTGTAGGGTACACCAGACCTCATACTTACACGATTGTCAACCCAATAAATGGGTCAGTGTAAATAAAGCAATACCCGCAAGGATATGATCTTTAAAAAAACAAGGCAACATTAATAAGTTTAATGAAAAACTGGATCAATGAATGTCATACAATCCCTGAGGGATGAAAATATAACAATATGATGACGCAATAACTTCACGCAATCTAATATTCGCATAAGCGTTTTTACTTTAATGTCATAATGATTGTTCTCGAAGATCCTAAAATACAATCAAATAATTACACTATGGATAAAGTACCAACAAGTAATTACACTACGGATAAAGTACCAACAAATAATTACACTATAAATAAAGTTTCAAAAAGTAATTACACTATGGATAAAGTACCAACAAATAATTCCACTATGGATAAAGTACCAACAAGTGTTTACACTACGGATAAAGTACCAACAAGAAATTACACTACGGATAAAGTACCAGAAAGGAATTACACTACGGATAAAGTACCAACAAATAATTACATTACGGATAAAGTACAAGAAAGAAATTTCACTACGGATAAAGTACCAACAAGTAATTACACTACGGATAAAGTACCAACAAATAATTAAACTATGAATAAAGTACCAACAAGTAATTACATTATGGATAAACTACCAACACATACTAACACTATGAATAAAGTACCAACAAGTAATTATGCTAGGGATAAAGTACCAACAAATAATAACATTATGGATAAAGTACCAACAAGTAATTACATTACGGATAAAGTACCAACAAGTAATTACACTACGGATAAAGTACCAACAAATAATTACACTACTGATAAAGTACCAACAAGTAATTACACTACGGATAAAGTACCAACAAGTAAATACACTACGGATAAAGTACCAATAAATAGTTAAACTACGAATAAAGTACCAACAAGTAATTACACTACGGATAAAGTACCAACAAGTAAGTACACTACGGATAAAGTACCAACAAATAGTTAAACTACGAATAAAGTACCAACAAGTAATTACACTGCGGATAAAACAAAAACGAATAAGTGTACTACGAATAAAGTACCAACAAGTATTTACACTATAGATAAATTACCAACAAGTAATTACACTATGGATAAAGTACCAACATGTAATTACACTACGGATAAAATACCAACATGTAATTACCCTACGGATAAAGTACCAACAAATACTTACACTATATCCGTACCAACAAATACTTACACTATGAATAAAGTACCAACAAGAAATTATGCTATGGATAAAGTACCAAAAAATAATTATACTACTGATAAAGTACCAACAAATAAACATATTACGGATAAAGTACCAACAAATACTTACACTATGAATAAAGTACCAACAAGTAATTATGCTATGGATAAAGTACCAACAAATAATTATACTACTGATAAAGTACCAACAAATAAGTATACTACGGATAAAGTACCAACAAATAATTATACTGCGGATAAAGTACCAACAAATAATTACACTATGGATAAAGTACCAACAAGTAATTACATTACGGATAAAGTACCAACAAGTAATTACACTACGGATAAAGTACCAACAAATAATTACACTACGGATAAAGTACAAAGAAGTAATTACACTACGGATAAAGTACCAACAAGTAAGTACACTACGGATAAAGTACCAACAAATAGTTAAACTACGAATAAAGTACCAACAAGTATTTACACTACAGATACATTACCAACAAGTAATTACACTATGGATAAAGTACCAACATGTAATTACACTACGGATAAAGTACCAACATGTAATTACCCTACTGATAAAGTACCAACAAGTAATTACACTACGGATAAAGTACCAACAAGTAATTACACTACGGATAAAGTACCCCAACATGTAATTACACAAGTAATTACACTATGGATAAATTACCAGCAAGTTATTACGCTATGGATAAAGTACCAACAAATAATTACCCTACGGATAAAGTACCAACAAGTAATTACACTGCGGATAAAAAACAAGAAATAATTAAACTACGAATAAAGAACCAACAAGTAATTACACTGCGGATAAAAACAAGATATAATTATACTACGAATAAAGTACAAACACGTAAATACACTACAGATAAATTACCAACAAGTAATTGCATTATGGATAAAGTACCAACAAATAATTATACTACGGATAAAGTACCATCAAATAAGTATACTACGGATAAAGTACCAACAAATAATTATACTGCGGAGAAAGTACCAACAAATAATTACACTACGGATAATGTAGAACACTTATTTACACTACGGACAAAGTACCAACAAGTAATTACACTACGGATAAAGTACCAACAAGTTATTACACTAATGTTTGTCACAAAATAATCACGAGTAGAGCATATTGGTCGTACACAGCTCTTGTAAGCACCTGTCAGTCACACGCTAATCCATTGTTCAGTTGAAACCAATTCACAATGTCCATGATATATTCAGGTAACACGGAAAAGCGTGCACAGTTTAAGTGGCCACCAGAGGGCGTCCGGAAGGGCCGTTTAATAAGTATAGTGGTGTGCTAATGCATGTAAGAGTATAGGTCTATCTCTCTAAAAGGCAAAATTGTGTAAGGGTCCTTTCGTGTAGAATTTAATACTGCATATTTAGCCACGTGTATCACGGAATGAATGGGGGAAATCATGGTTTGGGCGTATCGTTTGCTATAAAATCCATTGTCTTCTAGTTTTGGCCGGAATTGCTTGATAGTTGCTTTGTTTGGAGCAGAAGTTGAACGGCGAAATTCACAGGCAATATGTGGTCAGTATTTATTTCATGAACATTTATCGTACATTTGTATTCAGTGGGCGGCGCCATCTTGGTTGGCGGTTACGACATCCGGTTAACGTTTATGTTTCGCAAACATTAACTTGAGACTAGCATATGGTTTTGAAGTTACTTTATTAGAGATAATTAGAGTAATTGATCATTGTACTAATTTGATAGCGTTGTATAATATTGGCATTAGTTGACATACATGTGTGCATGCATGCATAACTCAGTGATTTGAGTGATTTGATAACGTTGTATATTACATGTATTATGGGCATTGGTTAATAGCGACGTACATTGCGTATACCTGGCGTTGTAGAATATGTATACATTGCTACTCATCATTAGTACAGCTTACATATATTTATTAAATAATGATTTGTTTGGGTAATGATAATTATGCAAGATTGTTATGTTTATCAACCGACATCTAAAACGTATGTATAATTAGTGCCTAAGCCATCAAGGTTTGGATATAAGCCTCCCTGAGTGGAGCTAAGCCTTTAGGGTGTGTAAGCCCTTTAGGTGATTCGACACTAGAATCAACATACGAGTATAACATAACGAGCGGTGGAGACGGTCCCCGTACCTGTGCAACATGGCCAGGTTATAGAATCGACAACCCCTGGGACACGAGGTGGGCCCGTTTTCAGTCCTAACTGGAGGAACATCACCCACAACCTCAGTGGAGGTTAATCATCACTATATCGCGTCGTCAACCCTTATAGAAGGCATTTGATGACAATCACCTAATGGATTCGCGCATCATCATATTCAAGAGCTCTCGCGCATCACAGTTATCGCGCTAGATCATAGATCAACATTGTTATAACTTTAACAACACTTTAGGGACGTATATAGTCAGTCGACACATTCAGTGTTCGTGATAATACTAAGAACGTCTTAAACGTTCATGAGAACGGTCTTTTCATATTTCATTTGTGTATTCGCTTGTTTTTTTGATAATTGTATATATATTTAACATATTTTAAAAGTTGCATTAAACTTATGTAAATGCATTCACCTTCATTGATTCTTTTCTGAGTTAGCCCGACCACTAGGGTCATCTTGCGACACGGTTAAAGTACCAACAAGTATTTACATTACGGATTGGTAGGCGTGGTGACGTATAACAGCCGCCACACAACACTAAACTAACGCTAGTATTAAAGTAAATCAGGATTATTATTATTTTTAGAATTGTTCAAATACATTATTTATGTATTTAATTGATCAAAATATACTAAATGAGTCGTGCAACATCATCAAAAGAAATTACGCTGAAGATATACAATATACGTCCAGATTAAGGTGTTTCCTAACTATGGTGACGCGCTAGGAATAGCTATTTTAAACATGGCATAAAATAAATCGGAATGTATTGCAAAGCATGCGTCATCTGTAGATATCGCCGATTTGCTCAGCGTGACAGCTATTTATAACCGGGGGATTTCTCTATGGATTTTAAGACTTGTTGTAAATTATATTTTTTAATTATTTATGATCTGTAAGACTGTTACTGTTCCATCTATATCTATGAACTATTTCTCGTGTTCAATTGGTAATTTCACACTTTTTTATGTTTTTAAACAACTGAGGCCCCAAAGCCTGATGTGCTCCCTTTAATGTAAATACATACTGAAAAGGGAATTTGATTTGATTTGTTTAAAATACAGTTTTTATATTGCTTATTAATGATGCCTTATTTCTTAGAGAATATAACCTGTAAAGAATATATTTATTCACATTGTCCCGTTTTACTGGGATACCAATCTGGTAAGAGTAAAGTTTTGCGCAACCTAGTACCTGGTTTAAATCACATCGGCCATGTTTGCCACAGACCGTTCCAAGGCGGTAGTCCAACTGTCAACCCTTTAATGTGTGTGATGTCACATCTGGCCTTTTATTCATCTTTAAATTTATTGTTTGTTTCTGTGCGTTTATTTAGTTGACTGTTGTCCTTGAATGCTTAATTTTCTGTTTGACTCTTAAATCTAATTTTATCTGCTTCTGTAATAGTTGACATGCTCAATGAATGTAATGTCTGGCATTCCATGTATAAAGAAAAAACATTTGCCTTTCCCTTATATGCATTTCATGATGCCGCCTTAATTCCATTAAGCGACGGGAAGCTTATTTTAGCAGGATTTTATAAAGGATATGTTGACAATAAAATACGTTTAAAAACATTTTTTACTGAAAACAATTCGACCTGTTTACAATTACCTGTTAAATGTTTTAATTTTACAAAATGCGAACTTTTTAAGCCGAAATTAAAGTTTATTTCATACCCCAGCCAACCCCGATTTTGATTCTCGGAGAAGGGTTTGGATGGGGTATGTTCTGATTCACTGTTACATCCTATTGTGTTGATATATTTTCAGTTGATGATCTATTTCTTCGTGATCAGTTTTTTTCCCATGATACATGATTGTTGTTAGAAAAAACATACCTATTTCTAATATTATGTATATTTGTACTAATAACTTTTGATACAAAGGAGATTATTTGTCAATTGTTTCCGATATATGTCTCTCTGATTTTTTTATTGTTAATATTTGCCCGTGACACACGATCTTTTATTTGACTATTAAACATACTCTCAGTACATTTGGAAACTCAACACTTGGTAGTTGTTTTTTTTCTAGAGATTTTAAAGATGATTTAGTTTTTTAACTGAAAGATCGCCATCTGTTAACCTTGTGAACAAACAGAAAAATGTACTAACCTAAAACACAATTTTGATTTGAACAAAAAAAAGAGTGGACTAAAATTAAACAAAAAACAAAAGTATATCTGGTATACTACTCTTGTGGCAATTTATTCTCTTTTTCCTATTCTTTCATTAATATATCTTTCCAATTTCCCCAATTGTTTTATCTAAAATTCGTTTTGTGCAGCTTTCTTTTAGAGAGCGTGTACGAGCATAAGATTACTTATCAATCAATTTTCACATTATTTTATCGTAGTCTTAAATGAATTCAGTATCTATCAGGTTTATTTCTTTGTACGATGAGAGGACAACATCGCGCGACTCCATGAGGATCGACAAAACAAACAATAGTTTTTTCAATTTCCAAACATGTTCAATGCTTTGCATCACCTCTCCTATATATATTTTTTGATTTTCAAAGCAACCCAATTTACCGTTGCCTCGTCCTTTAGATTGGGAGGTAATCCGATCAGCATTACGATAATAAAATTTTGCAAAGGTTTTACGAAGTTTATGGTAACGGTAACCCTGACTGAGTAACTTTTTAGTTATACAAAGATTACGAATATTAAAGTCCTCAACTTGAGTACAAGCTCTAGAAAAACGAATGAGTTGATACAGATACTTCCCATAAGAAGTTGCTCGGGGAACATCCCCATCCAAGTGGGGATAATTAACAATGTCAAAATTAAAATCATTTCTCTTGTCATAGATTTTGTTAATTATTTTACCATATTCAATCGAGAGATCTAAATCAAGAAAAGAAGCGTTATTATCAGATATATTTTCTTTATTAAGCAGCTGAAGTTCTTTAGGATAAATATTATCAACCATAGTTGGAAAGAAAGGGTTGTCAATGTTCAGTATGTCATCCAGATACCGACAGGTGTCATTAAAGGCTTCAATAACATCTGCCTGGGTATCTGGTGAAAGACTCAACATGAAATCTCTTTCATAGCAAAATAAAAACAGACATGCGACAAGTGGTGCACAGTTCGTACCCATAGGGATACCAACAATTTGTCTATAAACGGTGGTACCATACCTGAAGAAAATATAATCTAATAGGAAGATGAGTGCTTCACAAACTTCATAGCAAGTCCACATAGTATAATTGTCTATACTGCCGTTAGTAAAAACGCTTTATTATTATTACATGCCAAAAATGAAGTATTTTCTCTAGCTAATGTTTTTTGAATAAGAGAAATTAGCTTATCTTTAATAAGGTGATGTGGTAAGGTTGTATACAGTGTAGAGAAGTCATAAGTGCTAATTGATGAAACTTGACCTTTATTGAAAATTTTATCCAGAACGTCTCCTGAATTTTTTATAGACCAAAATAAATTAATCCCAGAGTTTTCATAAGTTTTATCACAATATAGTTTAACGTGATCTTTAACGGCAGTAAGACAAGAAGTTAAAAGTTTGGAGATATTTGTTGTGGTGCAGGCACTAGAATTAGAAATAAAGCGAGCCTTATATGGATTTTTATGTAATTTAGGAATCCAGTACATGGTAGGCAGTTTATTTTGCTTATCGATTACACCAGCCTTGAAAGTAGTGCACCGAGTGATATGTGCGGAAACAACATCAGCCTCAGTAGAATTAATTTGAGTATACGAATTGGTGCTGCCGAGTTCCAGTGATAAAACATTGACGTAATGTAGGCGTCAAACAATAATTACATTATTAGCTGCTTTATCTGCAGGAACTAAAACAAATTTATTATGAAATTCCTGAATTCCCGATTTTAAATTACGAAAGGAAAACCTAGGTCTCGGAGGAAGTAAAGATTGGTTAGCATTATAAAAGTTAATTGGTGTATCTATAATTTTCAGAATTGACTTTTTCCAAGAAGAAAGTGAGTTTGGGTCCGCATGTTCTCTACGACACCATTTGGTACTAAAATCTTCAATGGAGTGGGCGATCTGGGCACGACAGGCATTAAAATCAATAGTTAAAGGTAATCTATATTTAGGACCTTTCGAAAACAAATGCCGAATACGTTTATCAATAATATCAAAATTACCAGTGACGACATGACCTACTGAAGCATAGCAAAATTTTGATGTGTTGCATTCACATTCATTAGGAGTATTACGTACTATATCAAGGTCAGAAACTATTTTGTTATAGTTGAAAATAATATTTCTTATTGGCTTTTTATACTTATAACAAATTACAGGACTTTCGGAATTTTTGAAATATTTCGGGATATAATCAACTTCATGAGTATCTCGAAAAATACTAGGCATGTCAATGAAATCAATACCTTTATTAATATATAGTAGTTTTAGAAAATGCCTGACGTGATCAGACTCCTTGTCAATATGGGGTCGGAGAACATGTTTTGAACTATGGAAGCAGTGTTATACAAGGGATCTGTACGAATGAAAAATGTTCCGGCTTCCTCGTCAATCAACTTTAGTGATGAAACGGACAAAGAGGGAAGCCGCGAAAGCATAGAGTGCTTTCCAGACTGTTTAAAAATAGTATGTAAATCAGCGACAGAAAAAATTACTCGCGATTCACGTTTGATGTACCATTACGCTTAATACCATGAGACCTATTACGCTTACGAATAGAAAATATAGAAAAAATGTCAATATTAGGATCTTTAGAAATATTTCCTTCTTGATAAATATTGTCATTAAGGCCGAGTGGATAAGGTGTCTGTAAGTTTTTCATCCACTTAAGTTCTGCAATATGTCTAGCTTTATTTTAAAGCTTTTAGTAGCATCATTATCAAAAAATATATATTCAACCTGTTGAACAGTTACGTTATTAAAATTATGACCTGACTGACGAAAGTGTTGGTACAAGTAATTTTTTAACTTTTTAGGATTACTTGCATTATATTTGTGTTCACGAAATCGAACTTTTAAGGATCGACCTGTGTGTCCAACATATTGTATACCGCAACTGGGTGCATTTCAAGTCAGAACATAAATGACGTGAGAAGTACGGCAATCAACATTTGAAGCTAGACATACATTAAACAATCTACCATTAACAGCTGATTTAATGGTGGACTTGCAAGATAAATAATTGCAACAACTGCACCTCTTAGTAATGCACTTATTAATAGAGGGAAACACCCTGCGCCGTGAATGAACTAAATGATTTCTAAAAGGAGACTTTATATGGTATTTCCTCAAAACAGGTGATCGTAGAGGAGTAACGGAAACTTTTGAGCCATTATTAAAAATCCTAGTAATATTATTCGTAGGAACATGAAACGAGGTTGCCGAATGAAGATTTAAAGGTGTAAGGCGTACATATGGTTTAGTTCTAAGAAATGAAGAGTATTTTTTTGGAATTTGTATTGATGACGCAGAGTGTAACCGAAGAGGTGAAAGATTTATTTTTAAAGTTTTAACTAATAGACTCATAATTGTTAATTTGGAGAGTAATTCCATTCTGCAAAAAGCGAAATAAGGGCCAATTAATATATATTTATTAGAGATACGAAATAAAATCGTAACAAAGATCCATCGTACAATTAAAGAGGAAAGCATAGTGGCGAACTGTAAAAGGGTCCACCACCAAGCATGCAGTACGTTGCAAAATGATAGGGTCATAACCTCTTTTGATAAACTTGTTAACAAGTTTAACAAAGATAGTATGAAAGTGATCATGACCAAGAATCTTACGAAGTTTATAAATCACATCACCATAGAAGTCAGGTTGTGATAGTCCTTGTCGCAGAAGAGTCCTTAAATTACTCTTATATTTAGAAAGAAGATCAGGGTTACGATAATACAATTTTGCAAAGGTTTTACGAAGTTTATGGTAACGGTAATGTAAAGCGAGCGCGAGACGAGTTTGAAGGATTCAGAGAATGCTCTTTTCATGCTAATTAATCGTTTTTTGGATCGCCAGTTAAGCTTACAGGCTTGCGCGTTTATATTATATCATTTGGTACCAGTTGTAGTATTTTTAAGATGACTCTTCAAAGAGTTTTGTAAACTTGAAGAAATTCTCACTGATGAGAAGAAATAAATATCGGACAGAACATCACTCATCATTATGGATCTTTTATAAATAAACAACAAATTGTTTTTTTAAATGGAATGTATACATATAATAAATAATTCACCTGTAAAGGCATGCGTGTTTATCAAGCCCAAACAATGTTTTCTGGTCAGAACTACTGATATGCAACATGTGCAACATGAATGCAAATAATGCACTACGTATTAACTAAACTTATTGTTTTAGTTTGAGCAAAAATAGAAACGTCCCTCCCTGTTTAAGTAAAGATTCCCAGAAATCTAAAAGGATTACAGTTATAATCATAATCAAACATAAAGTTTATTCATCAGTGGATCTATTGTTTATATGTTGTCTGCTTTTTTCTGGTGTTGGTAGAAAACTGCTTTTTTACATTTACTCGTGCAAATGGTGGTCAAAGTAAACGTTACATGACGATTGTCTGATATTTTGGGATTTTTGATTTTGACACCTACGGACTTAGCTAGGGTATCACTCTTAAAGTTCTCGTGCTAGCCAGATTTAGTGAATTGATATCGATCCACACATGAATAAACTTTATGTTTGATTATGATTTATAACTGTAACAATTTTACATTTTTGGAAATCTTTACTTTAACAGGGAGGGACGTTTCTATTATTGCTAAGTATAGATATACATTTTTTGTTCAAAGTTTCAATTCACGAAGACGGGCTCCAGCGACCTGGGCTACCCCTAGCTATAAGATCCCGCCTCCGTAACCAGAGTCAAATATACATTGGATAGAGTTAAACCATAGTTATAACTTACATATGCACGTAAATATTCATAACTTAATGTGTATCCACACATTTGCCCATATACATGCTCACCTAAAGTTGTTTTATTTGCAATATATATAAATTATATACATGTATCGAGTATTTATACATCAAATTGCGTCTTTTAGACGTAGAAGTCACACTTTCGGTTGACAGAAATCCAAGTCGCTAATGTTCATGATGCGAAGTCACACTTCCTGTTGAAAAAATCGAAGTCGATAATTTTCATGATGCGAAGTCACATTTACGGCTGTTAAAAATAGCTAATGTTCATGATGCGCACTGTCCGTTCATTATTGTCAATCAAGACCAGGTGCTCTGGATACCAGTATCTGTGTTCTTTCTTAACTGCCGGCACTTATATGTGAGATACTTCCGTTTTCCGTTTTCTTTCTATCAATGTCTTTCTACACTTCAAAAACGCGGTTCGGTAACGATAGGAAGTACATTTAACTATTATTTCCATATGTCGTGTTTTGTTGACATCTGGCCCGCCTACTCGATGAACACAAACAACATCAACATATGTTATAACAAAGAAATATAAAAAGATCGGACAGGGAAAGTAGTATTCAAGGAGGACAGTCAACCACAAAACACAGAAACAAACACGCAAACAGACAAACAAGAAGGCAAAAGCAATAATAAATGCAAACGACATCACAAACACACAAGGGTAGACAATAGGGCTTCCGCCTTGGAACGGTCAATGGCAAAGTAGGTCACTGGGGGTTTAAATCGGTTCTAGGGTGCACCAAACCTCATACTTACCCTACTGTCTTCCCATTAAAACAGGACCGTGTAAATAAAGAAATCCCCGCCATGATCTAATCTCTAACCTACAAGGCAGCATCAATAGGCAATATAAGTAAAACACAAATATGCTCAAAGAAGGGTGCAAATATCGGACAGGGAAAGTAGCATTCAAGGACGACAGTCAACCACAAAACACAAAAACAAACACGCAAACAGACAAACGAAAAGGCAAAAGTAATAAAAAATGCAAACGACATCACAAACACAAAAGGGTTGACAATAGGACTACCGCCTTGGAACGGTCAGTGGCAAAGTAGGCCACTGGGGGTTTAAACCGGTTCTAGGGTGCATCAAACCTCACGCTTACCCTACTGTCATCCCATAAAAACAGGACAGTGTAAATAAAGAAATCCCCGCCATGAGCTAAACTCTAACCAACAAGGCAGCATCAATAGGCAATAGAAGTAAAACACAAATATGCTCGTGTAAATATAATACAAAAAAACAATAGCCTAGAGTCTGGTCAAGTCTGGTGACATCCTTCTTTTTACTAGTCAAAGCGCACTATGGTTGACTGAAATAAATGTTCAGAAAACAATGTGAATAAACATTAAATACTCAAATAAATACAAACCAATGGTGTGAACTATTTCATAATTAACTCGCCCTGTAGGACTAGTTGTTGGAAATTACCACTCGTTTTTACTTATGTTGTACATTTTGTATTTTATTACCATCTGAGGTAAATTGCGGTTTTGTCATTTTGACGCAAAACAGTGTTACGGTTAAGATTTACTCAAGTCAGACAGAGTTTGCTACTTTTAAATTATTACAAAATTACAAAAATGACGAATGTGTATTCTGGCATTAGCAGGCCATATTTAATGAATAAAAAAAAATTAACAAGAAACCTATGCTGCAAACTAAGAAAACACTATTGTTAATAATCAACTGAAACTAAGAGTTGAGTAACTGAATCATACTCGAGTACCCATTGTTGCCCTATACTCGAGTACTCATTGATGCCCTATACTCGAGTACTCATTGATGCCCTATACTCGAGTAATCATTGATGCCCTTTATTAGTCAAGAAGTATTAGGAAATAATAATGGCATTTCAAATAAAACAAAAGCCGCCACGCGTTACACTGGTTCAGAAATGCTTTAAATAAAATAGACTGTGGTAAGGAAGAACTAAGGAAGAATGTGTCAAGTTTCATGACCATATGTAAATATTCTGCCAAGTTATAAGCTAGGTTAGGTTGCAGGTTAAATTTTGCAGGTTAAAGTTTTATGAAAGGGGGCTTAACTCTGCCAAAATGAGTCCGAGTTATTGGTCGTGGGTAACATTATTCTGTGTGGTTAGATGAATGCGTGTGTGAAGATTCATGACAAACATAGTTTAATACTTCTTAAGTAATGGCCAATTATGAAATTCGTTAGGTTAGCAGTATGAAAAGGGGCAAAACTCTTTGAAATGGAAGTCAGAGGTTTTGGTGTTGTAAGATTAATAAGTGTATGAAGTTTCATGAACATTGGTCAAATATTTCTTAACTTATTGCCAGTTATGAGCCTGGTTAAGATTTTATGGAAGGGCCCTGTCAAAATGGAGTTAGAGTTATTGGACATGTGTAACGATGTTAAGATGAAGATGTGTGTGAAGTTTCATGAACGTATGTCAAATGCTTTTCAAGTTATGGCCAATGTTAGGTTGCGGGTTAAAGCGTGATGAACTACGACGACAGAGACGGATAAAGTAATCCCTAAGTGTCTGCCATGCTATGCAGGCAACACAGCAATTGACAAACTCTTACTTTACACCTCGTGAGGATTGAATGTCTTGTGTGTTTTTTCCCTGTGATTTTCCATTTTATTCATCAATATCAGTTCCAGTTCATCAGATGAACATCCTCCTTCTTCCTGTCAAAATAAAATACGAAACTTTGCAATTAAACGTATCATTAGTATTCATTTGTATTGCATACAACATGTCAGAGCTGGATCGATTTCGTCGATGCGTCGGTAAAACGTCAGTTTTGGCCTTATGAATCGTATGATACTGTATAGCAATTCTCAGTTTCTGACCACGGGAATCGATACAAAACGATACATAAACAGTCAAAGTCATCAAGGTTTTAACCTCGAAATTTAGCAGCCAAAAGCAATACATGTCGCTTATATCATAGATAAATGCAAACAGATAAATCGAATGTCAACGTACATGGTAGTAGCTAGTTTGCAAAGATAAATCGCGATACGATTATATCGCGATACTTTCTCTCACGATACACATATTGTATCATGGGTCTGTATCGCAATACGGCAATAGTACACAAATAAGCACAAACTTGCTCTTATTTGCAAAAATAATTTCAAAATTAATTGCAAAAGTTAACTTTCTAATGTTTTTTGTCTCGCCCACATAGTGTTTAGCGAGACATAGCAGTCACTTTTTCCGGCGGTGGCGGCGGCGGCCACATTTTAAATTAAATACAGTCGAACCTCGATAGCTCGAAGTCAGCGGGACCATAGGGATATTTTTGAGCTATCGGTGGCTTCGAGGCATCGAGGTAACGGTAAAAACCAAAATATCTATCCGAATTTGTGTACTATCCGAAATAGTGTTACTTGTGTACATGATGTATCGTTCTCGGTATGTTTTTTATGTTCATGCATGTTTGTTTAAACCTCATAACGGATATATAACATGTAATTGTTACACTGAAAATACAAGAAAAACTGCAATAATGTGTTTGTTTTATCATTTATTTAAAGAAATATCACACTAATATATTTTAACATACATTCCGGAAGTCCGAATAATGAGAAAAGATGACTGGTCTCCGTACACTATTTAATTAGAAAACCAACCGTGTTTAATTTATCATAATTAACAGTAAATGAAGTTCACTTAACATAAATTTATCTGTCTATTATCGCTTTTCAATCATAAATGTTCGCACCTTTAACAACCAACTTTATCTGTTTTCGCACAATGATCGAACTTGCTACAAACAAATACAAACGCGTCGATTACAATTAATACGGCCGACGTCGCATGGCAACGGATCATCACCTTCGATTAAGCGAGGTTTAAATTCACACACAAATGGATCTTCGGACCGTAAAAAGTATTCGAGTGAGCCAGAGTATTCGAGAAATAATATTCGAATAATCGAGGTTAAATTACATTGAATTATATAGGAGTTGTGTCGTTACCGGAAAATATGTTTGAATTACCGATGGTCTTCGAATCACCGGTGTTCGAGCTATCGAGGTTCGACTGTATATCTCAGCAACCGCTGCTCGAATTTTTCTGAAACTTCGTCAGATGCTTTGTTGGGTCAACTTTATGTCTTTGATACTTGGTCATATGTAAAGTTGGCATTGGTGGACGGCAATCTGCTTTTGTTGGGGCTCATTCAGTTTTGAGTAGGAATTAACATTCTGTAAGTCTTTACGTCCACTTATTAGGACAGTGGCTGTTGCAACCATCCTCAGGTCATTGCATTTTTGCAACAGGTGTTTCCTTAGACTGTGATTTTTAGTTTGCGGCCATCGTTTAATGCTTCGCACTTTGCCTTCATGGTTTTCACGATTTTATTAATGTGTTTTTTTACCCATCGGTTGATTCTTGAACCATGGTTGTTGAGAGTTCGGGCTGCGAAGGGTGATAATCCCAAGAAATAATGGTGCATTATTTAATGTGGGCGTTTTTTTTTTTATATATTTTGTATAAAATCTCAAGTGTGGAGATATAGAGCTGCTATTTGATGACGATGGGGATGAGTATTTGTCACATATCAGAGACAGACAAAGGCAACTGGGCATCTTTCTTTATTTTCGCTATTAGCCCAAGCCTTTGGCTTTAATTTTCCTGTATGTTTTTGATCAGTTCCAATTCGAGTTTTTGTTTGTCTGTCTCTGATATGTGACACATACTCATACCCTCTATATCTCCACACTTGAGATTCTTCTGATCTACACCATCCCTCATCCCAAATAGCAGCTCTATATCTCCACACTTGAGATTCTTCTGATCTACACCATCCCGCATCCCGAATAGCAGCTCTACATCTCCACACTTGAGATTCTTCTGATCTACACCATCCAGCATCCCGAATAGTAGCTCTATATCTCCACACTTGAGATTCTTCTGATCTACATCACCCCGCATCCCGAATAGCAGCTCTATATCTCCACACTTGAGATTCTTCTGATCAACATCACCCCGCATCCGAAAAGCAGCTCTATATCTCCACACTTGAGATTCTTCTGCTCTACATCACCCCGCATTCCGAATAGCAGCTCTATATCTCCACACGAGATTCGTCTGCTCTACACCATCCCGCATCCCGAATAGCAGCTCTGTATCTCCACACTTGAGATTCCTCTGCTCTTCATCACCCCGCATCCCGAATAGCAGCTCTATATCTCCACACTTGAGATTCTTCTGCTCTACATCAACCCGCATCTCGAATAGCAGCTATATATCTCCACACCTGAGATTCTTCTGCTCTACATCACCCCGCATCCCAAATAGCAGCTCCGTATCTCCACACTTGAGTTTCTTCTGCTCTACATCACCCCGCATCCCGAATAGCAGCTCTATATCTCCACACTTGATATTCTTCTGCTCTACATCACCCCGCATCCCGAATAGCAGCTCTATATATCCACACTTGAGATTCTTCTGATCTACACCATCCCGCATCCCGAATAGCAGCTCTATATCTCCACACTTGAGATTCTTCTGCTTTACATCACCCCGCATCCCGAATAGCAGCTCTATATATCCACACTTGAGATTCCTCTGATCTACACCTTCCCGCATCCCGAATAGCAGCTCTATATCTCCACACTTGAGATTCTTCTGCTCTACATCACCCCGCATCCCGAATAGCAGCTCTATATCTCCACACTTTATATTCTTCTGCTCTTCATCACCCCGCATCCCGAATAGAAGCTCTATATCTCCACACTTGAGATTCTTCTGATCTACATCACCCCGCATCCCGAATAGCAGCTCTATATCTCCACACTTGAGATTATTCTGATCTACACCATCCCGCATCCCGAATAGCAGCTCTGTATCTCCACACTTGAGATTCTTCTGATCTACATCACCCCGCATTCCAAATAGAAGCTCTATATCTCCACACTTGAGATTCTTCTGCTCTACATCACCCCGCATCCCGAATAGCAGCTCTATATCTCCACACTTGAGATTCTTCTGATCTACATCACCCCGCATTCCGAATAGCAGCTCTATATCTCCACACTTGAGATTCTTCTGCTCTACATCACCCCGCATCCCGAATAGCAGCTCTATATCTCCACACTTGAGATTCTTCTGATCTACATCACCCCGCATCCCGAATAGCAGGGAGAATGAAAGATGTAGCAATTTATGATTTGTCTCGTGTCTCGTGTCTCGTGTCGCGTGTCCAAGCTGACCTGCCTTAAACAGCTTGTCAACGTCGGCATCGGTCAACTCATCATCTTCATTTGGTCTATTTCCAAGACCCTGTGATTTAAGGAATGTCATTTTTGCTTTTACAGCGTTGTTGCTATGTGGAAATAGCGGACCTTTATTCATTTGGTGTGGACAATTCTTATTTTTCAGACATCTATCCATGCTTGGCTCATATTCGTTAC
Organism: Cyrtodaria siliqua; assembly: GCA_037043455.1. Classification (NCBI taxonomy): domain Eukaryota; kingdom Metazoa; phylum Mollusca; class Bivalvia; order Adapedonta; family Hiatellidae; genus Cyrtodaria; species Cyrtodaria siliqua. The sequence goes on from JAWPHD010000343.1 coordinate 331,007, forward strand.
CGTCGGCCTTTTTGATGCTTACAATAAAGTTTCCAAACTAAACGTCAAGTTCATTGGTAGAAATAGTCTGCATATTTCTATGTTCATCTTGAGCCCTACAAAATTCTTTGAACAACCGTATATCTGAATCAAGTTTCCTCTGCGTATTGACATTTTTCTGACCTTCTGTGAAATTTGCAACTTCCTCCTCATTCACTGGATTGAAACGAGATGTACTGGAATTGGTACATCTAGCCTGGGTGGGAAGACAGGTTGACCCACCTCTGGGATATTCTCATATTCAGATTGTGCAAGCATGCTCTCAATTTCCTGTAAGGTCCAGGGTTCCAAATACTCTGTCATTGTTTATTGTTATTTTTCTGTTGTAAACCAGACGACAATGATATTTGGATATCTTCTTGTTTCTGTTGTTATTATTTTTTCATTTTAATTTAGTCATATTTATTTATTTTAATGAAATGGAATAATATTTTTTATTTCTTTATTATTAACTATTCAAATGTGTTTGTGTCTACTTTTAGCATTTAGAAAAACAACCATTCTATTTAAAGCTTAAAACAGTAGTTCCTGCAAAATTGTATAATTTCCCCAGGGATTTATTTCCCAAGTAAATTACCACTTTAAATTACAACTGAATTGCAGGTAGACATGTAATATATAGTAAAAGTCATGTTTGATTACAAAACAATTATAATGGGAAATATGCGAACCGTGCAATAGTTCAATCCGTAACCTTGCAATATGAAGTAAACCCAAGTGGAAGCGAGCGGCCGGTACGGGACTAGAACCCGAGAATCCTCGCTTACAGTGCAAGTGCTCTAGCAACTGAGCTAACTGGGCCACCAAGTATCTCATTTTAACTCCCCATTTTAAGAGCTATCCCTACTCATTCGATCTTTCCAGACCCCTGGTCCTGCTATCCTACGTTCAGTTCACCTAATTATCCTCATCGCCTCGTCAGTGAAGTAAACCAAAGGGAAAAATTGCTGCCGGTACGGGAATCGAACCCCAGACCCCTCGTTAACAGAATAAGTGTTGTACCAACTGAGCTAACCAGGCCACTGGGAACCCAATATTACCACAAATAGTACATTTAGCGATTAAACCGTACTCGGGGAGTGTGTTTGAAAACCCGGGACATGACCCCATACGGTAATCGCACCCGGACCTCTAGATCAGTCCCCACAACTCCATTAAACCTGCAATTACCTATAGTACGGTACTGGCAAAGCAAACGGGTTCGAAGCTAAGCAGGCAGAGATGAAAATGATAGAATGTACAGACTTAATATCCAATAAATTAGACAATATGCAAATTATCTAACTTTCACGTGGCACAGTGTGAAATTTCGCAAAATATTTCCCAACTTTAAACACACATATCATAAAGCGTTTTACAAATACAAGTTTCATTCATGCCAAATCCAATCACAAATTTAATATTCTTTCCAATGATAGTGTTTTCCTTTCTCTTACATTTTGAGCAAACAAGGAGTTTGACGGAAACTTTGACTATTTCAAAACTTTGATCTTAAGAGAAAGCGAAAAATTATGACATTTTTAATTTTAAACATCTTTTTATACAATTTCTTATTTTGAAAATAAACATAAATTATTATAATCCCATTTCACTATTCACTATTCACGCTTTTGCCATTAATCAAAATCCGCATTTCTTTTCCTGGAGATTTCGAGTTCGAGGTGCTCTGACGTCATATCCGCCATTACCCCACCCACAAATTTCAAAAGAGTTAAGAATACTGTGTACATTAGATCTCTAAATTTATGCATTAAAGCTTGTTATTTTTTAATAAAATTGTCTCAAATGATTCATAAGTATTTATAGTTTTACGCTCAAACTTAAGATTTGACTTTTTCCTTCGATTCGTTCTGAATTTAACTTTAAAGTGAAATCGCTCACTGCGGGCAATGTATTTACAACGGGCCAGGAATTATGTATAAATTCGATCCCTAAATTTATGCACTAAGTTTCGTTATTTTTTGATAAAATTGTCTTAAATTATTCATAATACTTTTCTTTTAACACTCACCCTTCTCATGGGAGTAACACGACAACAACACATACGTAATAAATGTATATGTATTTATTGGTATAAGCCATTGGACGACCGACTGACTGACCTTATTGACATTAATTAATAACAAACATTTCACCTTCAACTTATAATACGATACATAAGAAACTACACCTATAAAATATATCAGTCTCTCATCACAGACTTGCGCCAGTCTATTATTGTCACATGACATATGCCAAACTGAACCCAGATTGCGCAAACTATACAGTACACTATTAAGCAAACGCAATACTTCCCGAGTACTGAATAAGCAAAGGAGATACGATTTTATATCTACTGTTATAGCATACAACCAGTCCAGTATTCTCCCTTATATAATAAACTTTCCTTCGACTGCATTACTTAAGCAACTTTCAATGGTGATAAATTCAACATAAACTGTATTAAAAAAATTGTATTATTTCTAAGATATAACATCCTTACTGCACCAGCTCCATCAGTCACGTCGTACTTTAGACAGAGCATCATCAATCGAGTCGCCCGTGAAAAATCCACGTATGGGAAACATGTATCAGATAAAAAATGTATGCAATATATAACTAAGATTTCGGACTTGGCCTTTAGCTACCAAAAGTACAAACGTTCCAATAATCAGTGGAACCAATACAATCCCGACAACATCTATATCCTGAAATGTCTTCAAATCCATAATATGCAAGTTACTGCAACAAGATTTACTAAGAAATCTAAAATGTGAACGTCTTAACTGGTCAGTTATCCAACGCTAAATGGCAAAAACATGGCGTTCTACACGCCATGTGCACTCCTTTGAGAGTGCGCCCCCAATGAGAATCGCTCAAAGCGAGAGAAATTAATCATCGTCTAATTCGAATCTCTCAAACAACAATAATTTCAATCATTTTCACGCTCAACCGTTTATTTGTGTGTTTTTTCTTTGATTAATGCTCAATTTAACTTGAAAGTGAACTTGCTCAACTTTTACAATGCATTTACTATGGGACAAAATGGCAAAAACGAGAGCGGGATTTAATAATGGCAAAATCGAGAATGAATCTTTTGATTGTATTCTTATCAAATCAGTGAATAACTGAGACAGAAGATAGAAGGAAAAGTTAAGGTGCCACGTGATATTTTGTTTATTTCATTGGTTAAGATAGGAAGTTTCCTATCTGTTTATTAATATGTTTGTGTAGAATGATAATAATAAAAGGGGTGTGTGGGGAGGGGGTTGTAAACACTAGATTAAACCTCAAAGCTTCAATAGACATTTTCTCATATGTGTGCCTCCCACTTATCTAAAAACAAAATTTATATAGATCTATATATATATATATATATATACATAAATTAAATATGTAAAACCTGCGCAACAAAAAACATGCATTGATGCATTCAACGTTACCCCACCCACACACATTTATAAATAAATTAACAAAAATATCAAGTGCAAAAAATTATAGATAGTGACCGGTGTACACTTGCATCGAATAGTCATAGTATCTCTTTACATTGTACATATAAAATAAATATAAACACGTTTTCTCGGGTGGTTTACCTTAAAATTGCAGAATTTAGAGTTGTCTGGTTCTCCAATGCAAGCATTACCGCGTTCAAAATGGCGGTCAACTTGATCGAAGCGCGAATATTTCTATGGAACATGTTCTAAAACTAAACACGTTTAGGCATATTTCTGTGGATCATGTTCTAAAACTAAACACGTTTAGTTAAAGAACATGTTAACGAGTAAGCGTTTAGATTATGAACACTTTCCTAAATGCGTTTACGTTCTAGAACTAAACACGTTTAGGCAAAGAACATGTTAACGAGTAAGCATTTAGATTATGAACACTTTCCTAAATGTGTTTAGACTAAACATGTTTAGTAATGTGTTCAATCTCTAAACACAATTTTTACAGTGTAAATATGCATATCATCGACATGTTCCGGTTGAATGGTATGTGCGGAGTTATGGCCCCTGATACAGAAACTTGTAAGTTCTCCTGAACCCCTGGCTAGATTTTATTGAAACTTAGCAAGGACGATCAGTACCAAGCCTAGGTGTGCATATCGTCACCATGTTCCGGTTGAATGATTTTTGGCGGAGTTATGACCCTTTAAATGTTTTAATTCACAAACAATTTCCTGACTAGTTCTCCTGAAATAAGACGGATTTCAGCGAAACATCGCAGGGATGACTAGTACCAAGCATAGTTGGGTATATCGTCGTCGTGTTAAAGTCAAATGCTTTTTGGTGGATTTTTGTCCTTTCTCCAGTGGGGCAAAATTACGATAAGGCAATGGTGCAAATGTTTTTCGAAGTTCATATTAACGGTAGGCCTGATGGAATAACCTTTTTTGTTATACAAAGTCCTCAGCTCGATTACAAGCTCTAAAAAAACGAATAAGTTGAGGAACATATACCCCATAATACGTTTCTCTGGGAACACCTCCGTCCAAGTAGGGATTATTAACGATTTCGAATTTAAAATCAACTCTCTTGTCATACGTTTTGCTTACTATATCTCCACTTTTAATTGAGCGATGCAACTCGAGAAAAGAAGCGACATCATCAGCTATATTAGCCTTTGTTAAATTTTAATTTTGACTTAATAATCGGCAATATTAGCTTTGCTACGTTGGAAGTTTGACACAAAGTGTATTCTATGTTACGGGGCATGAGAGAGTCTGCTATCGTTTCCCTTTGTTTGGGTTGGTTGCTTCGAAGCCATCATTTTTCAGTATTTATGAATACAACCGAATTTGCTACTTTTCTCTCTTTTTTGTGTTTGTTTCTTCCATGGGATCCCATTTGAAGTATTTAATAAGTTATTTAGTGCATACATTATTTATCATAATAGAAAAGAATGACGTTATTCCTTATTAACATTGCCATTCATGTTTGTCGTTTTGCGTGTTTTTAGGTTTACTGTGTTCTGTGAAAGCTGCATTTCCTGTTCAACTTTTATACTTATTTGTTTGTCAATGTACCCATGGGTATATCAAAAATATGCGTCTATACACAGTAGTTCAATACCTGACGAAAATATTAACTAATCGGAATGTAAGTGAATCGCAAACTTTTTTGCACGTCTACAAAGTGTAAAGTGCCTTAGTAAAAAGTGCGTTATTATTGTTATTTCGAATAAGAACAAATAGCTTGTTTTTATTAAGGTTGAAAACATGAGAAAAGTTGTCCTATAGAAATCTCAGCACCCAAACGCACCTAGATACGCACTGTACCACAAACAAACAGCAAATTAATTATGCAATGAAAAACACAATACACAACAGAAAGAGTGGCGAAGACAGGATTACCGTCTTGGAACGGCAGTGGGCAATAAGTCCTGCTGGTTGGCTTAAATCGATTTTAAGTGTACACAACCTCGCTGTAAAGTTGCAAAGTTGTATATATATAGAAAAGCCATAATTACGAATATATGAGTAGATATGAAACTTGCAAATCTTTTCACATCTTCTATTGTTTTAAATACACAAACAAATATAAATAAAAGACAATAAAAAAATAATTCAGAGTTGTCATAAGCTTTTGCAACTTATCGTTGGACTTGATGTTTGGACGGCAGAAATACAAGAAGTCAAACAAGTTTAAAACTGTTTTTAGTGGTGCAGGCATTGGAATTAAACAAACAAAAACTGCGGGCTTTATAAAGCAAGGTGTAATTTTCGTTGGCTTTTTCTTTTGCATTTCTTCAGCTCCAGCTTTGAAAGCATTGTACTGAAACAACAACATCCTCGGTAGATTCAGCGGAAGTTTATTGATAAATCCTCCCGAATTCCAGAAATAAACATTGACGTAATGAATAAAGATATAAAAATCGAACAGGAAAAGAAGCATTGAAGGACGACAGTCAACCACAAACACACACAGAAACAAAGAACACATTTAAAGATGAATAAAAGGCCAATTAGACATCACAAACACAAAAGGGTTGGCAATAGGTCATCATACATCAGTTTTAGTTGCTTTATCAGCAGGAAAAAATACATCTTTTATTATGAAATTCCTAAATTTCCGATTCTCTCCGGAGAACTAAAGAGTGGTTAGATGTTTAAAAAAATAAACTTAAAAAGGCTATCCATGATTTTAAGAATTGACCTTTTGCAAGAAGAAAGGGAGCTCATGTCCGATACCTGTGTAAAAATACCACATTAAGGGTGCCCTCTGGTGAATATCAGAACAGTAAAAAAAAAAAAAATCCCTGTTTTTTATGAAGTCTAACATATTACTAGTTAGTTTCTGGAAAAAGAATGATGGGTCGGTGATTTAACTTTTTCGCAAAATTAATCTTTAGTAATACACTCTCACAGTGCGGTTTTAAATTCTGAATCAGCTGCAAATTGTGTATGGCAAGTTACATGTGTGTAGTGTGGTTTGCAGAACAGGTATCGATTTTCCGTCTTTTTTAATGTAATAGATCATACTTTAGGACGAAAAATTAAGGGTTGGGGTATTTTTATCACCATCTGAAAAATTAGTACATCCCTTGTCATTACCCTACCCAGTTTACTATAAATTGCATTTTTAAATTTGTGATCCATAAATTTTTCATGATAAAGGAACAGATAACTTTTTGAGATATTTTGTCTACAATATATACAAGACCTGAGTATTAGAATGAAAAAATAAAAATTGGGGGTCGGTGTGCATATAAGAAAGATATTCAATAAAAACTGAGAAAAAAATGTGCTTTTTTAGATTTCGACGGGCTCTGACATATAACGGCATAGGTCTGTAACAAATAATAGGAAAATACTTTTTATTCCTGTCTCTGTATATGCTAACACATGTCTTTGTAATAAAGTTTAAATTAAGTGAATATCTTAAATGGTTTTTGAGTAATACCATCTTTTGTACCCCTACCCCCCCATTTTGGCTTATGTTAAAAATTGTCAATTTTGGGCACAACATGTGAGGTCAAAAAAAAATCTATTTTTTTTATTTATTTTTTTGCACTAAAATATCCCTTTTGGGCATAAGTCTGTTACTGTATAATTATTTTTTCCAGTTTTATTATAATTTTTGAAATATAACAAATGCAAATTTCCGGAAGTGCAAAAATCCAATACCTCAGCAGTGGCCACCCTTAAACCGTAGTTTCGAATAATCGTTTAACTGGTTTTAAGTATTGATGTCTGGCTTTCAGGAGACGTTCTTGATAAAATGTTCAAGAAAGGTCAAGTTTCATCAATAAGCACTTATGACTTCTCTACACTATATACAACCTTACCACATCACCTTATTAAAGACAAGCTAATTTCTCTTATTGAAAAAACATTTGCTAGAGAAAATACTACATTTTTGGCATGTAATAATATAAAAGCGTTTTTTACTAACGGCAGTTTTGACAATTATACTATGTGGACTTGCTATGAAGTTTGTGAAGCACTCATCTTCCTATTAGATAATATTTTCGTCAGGTATGGAACCACCGTTTATAGACAAATTGTTGGTATCCCTACGGGTACGAACTGTGCACCCCTTGTCGCAGATTTGTTCTTATTTTGCTATGAAAGGGATTTCATGTTGAGTCTTTCACCAGATACCCAGGCAGATGTTATTGAAGCCTTGAATGATACGATACCTCTCGGTATCTGGATGACATATTGAACATTGACAACCCTTTCTTTCCAACTATGGTTAATTATATTTATCCTAAAGAACTTCAGCTTAACAAAGCTAATATATCTGATAATAACGCTTCTTTTCTTGATTTAGATCTCTCGATTGAAAATGGTAAAATAATTAGCAAAATCTATGACAAGAGAGATGATTGTAATTTTGACATTGTTAATTATCCTCACTTGGATGGGGATGTTCCCCGAGCAACTTCTTATGGGGTATATGTGTCTCAACTTATTCGTTTTTCTAGAGCTTGTACTCGAGTTGAGGACTTTAATATTCGTAATCTTTGTATAACTAAAAAGTTACTCAATCAGGGTTACCGTTACCATAAACTTCGTAAAACCTTTGCAAAATTGTATTATCGTAACCCTGATATTCTTTCCAAATATAAAAGTAATTTAAGGACTCTTCTTCGACAAGGACTATCACAACCTGACTTCTATGGTGATGTGTTTTATAAACTTCGTAAGATTCTAGGTCATGATCACTTTCATACTATCTTTGTTAAACTTGTTAAAAAGTTTATCAAAAGAGGTTATGACCCTATCATTTTGCAACGTACTGCATGCTTGGTGGTGGACCCTTTTACAGTTCGCCACTATGCTTTCCTCTTTAATTGTACGATGACCAGACAGGCTGTGGACCCTATGATGACGCCTACCTAAAGCCCATTGGGACGGTGGCGTTTGATGTTTGTCCATGATCTTTCTTGTCGTGCCCTTAATGGTTTATTCTCTTACTGCTCTGGCTTCTGCAAAGTCATTGAGTACCTTCATTGTGGCTTTCTAGGCTATTGTTTTTTTTGTATTATATTTACACGAGCATATTTGTGTTTTACTTATATTGCCTATTGATGCTGCCTTGTTGGTTAGAGATTAGATCATGGCGGGGATTTATTTATTTACACTGTCCTGTTTTAATGGGATGACAGTAGGGTAAGTGTGAGGTTTGGTGCACCCTAGAACCGGTTTAAACCCCCAGTGGCCTACTTTGCCACTGACCGTTCCAAGGCGGTAGCCAATATTGTCAAACCTTTTTGTGTTTGTGATGTCGTTTGCATTTATTATTGCTTTTGCCTTCTTGTTTGTCTGTTTGCGTGTTTGTTTCTGTGTTTTGTGGTTTACTGTCCTCCTTGAATGCTACTTTCCCTGTCCGATCTTTTTATATTTCTTTTCTAAAGTATTAAATAAAACGAGGTTTAAAGGTTGTTTATAAAACGTTTGTAATAAACTTGGACCATACACCGCTTGCCATGGAATGGTGTGAAAATACCTTATTGAAGGTTCCATGTTCACCGTCATATGCATACCATCTTCGGGATGGCTCAAGTTTATTTTTTGTATTTATCGTGTTCGACGATTTCCAAATTTCTCTTTTCAAACTGTTTTAGCTGTTGTTTAACCATTTTCCAGGTCAAGAAATATGGAAATAAATAAAATGAAGAAAACAAAGAGAAAAAAAGAAAACTAAGAAATAAGTAAACTAAAATGCGGATTGTATTCTTTGATAAAACAATAAGCTTGCCGTGTGTCCGTTTGTTAGATTGAAACTGGGTTTAAAAACATACACCTCAGCAATAAACTATTGATGGATTTTGATTATCAGTATCAGCTATGATGACATTTTAAACTGATTTTTTCTTTTCAAATGAAATAGTTGCTGTTCTGACAATATGTGAAATAGGCCTGGAATAATACGTAGATATAGAAAAAGCACAACGTCATAAAATATGCTCATATCTATAAATGCATTTGTGACTGCGTTATAAAAAAACATTTACAATTATTAAATGATTTGTGGTTGAGGTGCAAACATCCCCCACACAATAGCCTCCTAAAATATGATATTTGTTTATTTGATAAGAGAATGTACAATAGTATTGCATTGGAATTGAATTGGATGTTATAGTCGAAGCCATATGCCATCTATCCAGCTTCCTCTGTTGGAGGAAGACTCCAGATATCTTCCTCATAAAAAGATTCCTGGTTAGATGTGGGCTCGAACCCACATCTGTGAGTGGCAAGTGATTTCCAGTCAAAGATTCTAATCACCCGATCACAAATGCCCGTATAATAGTATTTCCATTGAACAACTAAAACTGACATCGTTTGACATATTTAAAGTTTTTATATCGAAAAGAAAGCAATGTTGTGTTTGTTTTTTTAATCTAGCGTTTTATCTTATTTGTGTAAGCATTATTGTGTTGCAGTGGTAATCATGACTAGTCCAATTTAGTGTGTACTTGGTCAGCAAATTTTCGGGGCTTTTATTTTTTTATATTAATGTATACATGGTCATCTATGTTTTATCTCTTGTACTCGGGAGTACTACCAGTTCAACCTACTAGGAGGATGTTGTTTCCATACATATCAGTCGGGGAACTACTTTCAAGGCTGGGGTAGACGAGAAGTAAAACAAAGTTCCAACTGCTGGTATGTACTTCTTGTTTTACTGCCGTCAAATATAACGTTAACAATATTGTGCTAAAGCTTATGGCAACTCTGGGATTAATTTATTTTGGTCAATTAAAGATTTAGGAGACGTTCTTCACAATATTTCCAATAAACATCGTTTCATCCATAAGTTCATTTTTGGCCTGTATCAATATTAAGAGTTTTTTTTAATTAAATATAGTTTAGACAATTACACTATGTGAACTTGCCAAAAAATGTCTACCCGAGCTAGCAATCAGAACTGTTATTTATACAGATATCGGTGGTACATTCTCAAAAACTGTCTTACCTTAATTTCGAACAGGTGGTTCCACTACTCCAGCATTTAAAGGCGCTGAGTATAGTTTACTCACTCTTACGATAAGTTGTCTGCTTTTTTATTCAGTCTGTTCACTGTTACTTTTGATACGCAGGCTTCATAACCTCTGCTCCCAACTAAATTCCATTTTGTTTATTTCGCCCATTGTTTTCTCGTTTAAGGCAAAACGTTTTGTTAGAAACTGGGAATGGTATGAAAATACCACACTGAAGGTGACATATTCACAGTCATATGCATACCATCACTTTACATATCTATTAAAAGAGTTCTGCTCAATCTGGGGCTAGAGGGTATGAACGGTAGCTAGCATTTGTCATTATCGTTCATGTACAGTCTCAATCAAATCGAAACTGCAATATATTTTAGGCATATGTTCTACCTGCGCCTATTGCCATCATCGTCTTTTTCAAAAGGGTGACACCCCATTACAGTTGAGCCCATCTAGCGACGTGTTTGAAATAGTGTTGTTCAGTACAGATCTCGATTATTTCTATGCTGGTTTCCCGCAGTACATTATCGGTATAAATATTGATATAAAAATCGAACAGGAAAAGTAAAATTCAAGGACGACACTCAACCACAAACCCATACAGAAACAAAGAACAACTTTAAAGTTGAACAAAATGCCAAATTAGACATCACAAACACAAAATGGTTGACAATAGAGCTACCCGCTTTGAAGTCGCGTATCGTTTACAACTGTTTTCAAATGAAGTATTGTACGCCAAACAATCAGCTCGCGTTGACTGACGTCACACAGTTTTGCGAATGCGTGCCGTGCTTATCCGGTATATTTCAGCGGTCATTGTGGGAATCTCATGAATATTCAATAGCTATAAATATCAACCTCACTGTGGGCATGATTTAATTTGGATTTGTTTCTATATTTAAGATTGTTTTTGGAAAAACCTATGGGAGGAGAAGTTATCAGACAAGAAACAATATTAATTGTGTTGATGTCATATTTAAAATACATTTACTTAATGATTTCATCGTTTGTAAATATTTCATTTTTTAAAGTTTATATAATGCGTAAGAACATGAAGTAAACACAAAAACAATTGTTTCGATGTTGAAAACAAATTCTAATAATAGTTCTGACTTACCCTTTGGTAGCGGTTTCTTAGATCAAAACTTAATTTTATTGCTACTGTTTTCTTCAAAATAATGTTGTAACATATATGCTACAAGTAATAACAAGAAGAAAATGATTATTTAAAGCGATATCTGTAATTTTAAAACACTAGTTTTCATGTTGAAAATAAATACGATTAACTTCTGGTCCTGCTCGATTCCGATATAATACAAAAACATAAATTTGACAAACAGATACAACATTCCGGGGTGGCGGAAAGGTTAGCATAGCTGCCATAAGTGCACATTTTGATTTCAATGTACGCTAGCATGGGTTCGATTACCGGTGCAAACGAAAACATATTTCTTCCCTTTTTTAAATAAATAAAATTAAAGTTGGTCGATAAGGATTTGTTTTAAATCAGTCATTATCAATAATAGGAATATTGCTCTCTATTGTTTGGGGCGCTTGTTTCAGCCAAAGATTTTTCTGCAGTAACTCGAGCAATTTAAATAATACGTACATCAGTTATATATCATTAGAACTGGCATTTTTAGTGGTAAATAAAACTACTTTACTTTTGAAAATCAGTTGAGAAATAAATATTTTACAGCCAAAATGATTTTTTGGTGGGGCTTTTCCTATGTAAATTCCTTGTTGGTGGGACAGCAGAAAATTACAAAATGTCAAATTACTTCAGTAAAACTTGATATTTTGTTATAAAACTTTCAGGGTGTCTTAATGTACTAATATCCAACAATTTGAAACTATTTTTGAATAAAAAATCTAAAAAAATATATTTTTCGAATTTTTCATGCAGCAGAATTTTGCATTGAAAATGACCCATCAAAATCAATTTTCGCACATGAAATTTTTATTTCTCAGCCGATTTTAAAAAGTAAGGTATTTTTATTTACCACTAAAAATGTCTGTTCCACTGATATATAACTTATATAGGTAGTAGATTGATTTTATCTTAAAAGTCCAAAAAACCTTTGGCTGAAACAAGCGCCCCAAACAATAGTGGTTTTGTTCGTATTCAAAAAACGTACGTTATGTAGCATTTCATATAAATGAACAAAAATATCATCAACAAAACTTGTTTTATTGCAATAAACAGTTTTTGGTCGGGGTAGTTTGTGTGTTTGTGTGGAGCTCACCATGTCGAACAATAATCTTGTATATTATAATGTTTCCACGTTTCTCAGATTATTAAGATTTGCTTGTGCATGAGTTCTTCAAAGACCACCCAGTCACCTTGTATAAAGCTTATTATAAAACAAGTTAATTTGCTGTGTTACATTTGTGTAAGACTATACAATGTTAGTGGAATGCCACCTCAAACCAATGTCACATAATGTTATCGTTTTATTTTACCCAATTGAAATTATGAAATACCCAATTAAATATATACCAATAGGTAAATACCCAACTGATCAAAAAGCTCATATATAGCTCTGTTGTACGTACTTGTATCTCTCTCACTTTTTGTTATATTGAATTATTTCCATCAGTTGAGTTCACCAATAAAGCGACTAGACATTGAAAGTCTGAACTATCGTTTATAGACAAATGGGTACGAACGGTGCATCTCTTGTCGCAGATTAGTTCTTGTATTGCTATGAAAAAGATTTCATGTTGAGTCTTTCATCCGATACTCAGGCAGATATAATTGAAACCTTTAGCATATTGAATATTGACAATACTTCATTTTCTACTATGGATAATACTTTATATCCTAAAAAAATTCAACTCAACAAATGTTACATTTCTGATACTGATTGTTTTCATGATTTACATCTCTCTATTGCAAATTGTGAAATAATAAGTTAAATCTATGACAAGAGAGATGATTTTAATTTTGATACTGTTAATTATCCTCAATTAAGTGTGGATGTCCCCCGAGCTACTTTTGAGTTATGGGTCCTACATTTATCAACTTATTCGTTCTTCTAGAGCTTGTGGTCGTGTTGAAGACTTTAGTATTCGTAATACTTGTAAAACAAAAAAGCTACTCCAGCAGGGCTACCATTACCATAAACTCCGAAAGAACTTTGCAAAATTGTATTATACAATTTTCGTAACCCTGATCTACTTTGCAAATGAAAAAGTAATTTAAGAAATATTCTGCGAATAGGACTATCACAAGCTGACTTCTATGTTGATGTGACTTATAAATGGGTTAAGATCCATGGCAATAATCACAAACTTGTTAAAACTTTTATCAAAAGAGGTTATGACCTATCATTTTGAAACACACTGCATGTTTAGTGGTTGACCCATTTACAGTTCGCCACTATGCTTTCCTCTTTGATTGTGCGATGACCGGACAGATTGTGGACCCTATGATGTCGTCAATATACTCAAAGGACGGTAGTGGTTGATATATACAGAACCATTTATGTGTTATACTCGTGTTGCCTATTAATGCTGCCTTGTTTATTAGATAATATAACCTGGCAGGGATATCTTTATTCACATTTGCCCGTTTTATTGGGACAATAATAGGGTACGAGTAAGGTTACACTTTTCAATTGTGCGATGACTTGACTACCTCTTGGGACTCTAAGATTGTATCTACTGATACCCCAACTAAGGGAGGTGGGTGCATGAGCTTTCGTCCCTCGGGTTTTCTGGTCGTACCCTAGACTGGTTTTCCCTTTATCTGCAACTACTGTGGTTGTTCAGTACGATTCTGGATACATCCTGAGATGTTTATTATTTGTATGTGTTTCTTTAGTTAGTTTCTCTGGATGTGGACTTTATTGTTAGAGAATTCCTTTTGATGGGATGTAGTTTTGTTTACACTGTCTTGTCTATTTGGGCGCTGAAGACAGGATAATAGCGAGGATTTTGCGCATAAAAAGCGATTCAAGCTAACCAGTAGGCCTTATTGCCTACTGACCGTTCCAAGTCGGTAACCCTGTCTTCATCACCCTTTCTGTTGTTTTTTGTCTCTTTCCTTGTATTATCGAGTCCTTTTTTGCAGTACAGTGCGGACCTACGATGCCATTGCGTTCGGACGCTGTGGTTTCTATAGGACCCTATATCTCATTTTTGGTGCACCTTATAATCTGGTTTAAATCCCCAGCGGCATTATTTTACCCTGATCGTTTCAACCCCATTGTCAACCAGTTGATGTGTGTGATGTTTCATATCGTGCGCTTTAGTATCTTTGTAGTTGTTGTTTGTTTCTGTGCGTGTTTGTGGACGATTGTGGTCCGTAATTGCTACATTGTTCGACCTTTATATCTACTTATTATGCCTGTTAATGATTGCTTGTTTGTTAGAGACTTTAACCTAGAGGGGATTTCTTTAATTACACTGTCCAGCTTGTTTGGGATGCCAGTAGAGTAAAAGTGAGGTTTGGTGCAACCTAGATTCTTGTTTAAAATGACAGGTATCGGTCTCCATCAGAAGTACGCCAAACACTTGTCTTTCACTCTACGACAGCTTCACTGCGCATGTCCTATTAGGGAAAACACTGCTCCTGCATAATCATGTTCACTTTTGTACGAGGTTAAACTTTTTTCTTTTTTTCACTTTAATAGTACCTGTCGATGATTGTAAGTAATAAAATACATATTGAAATAGTTTTTGCTGTAGTTTTTAAGTAGATTATGACTTTTATGATGATGTTATGAAAAAGGAAATTATAAACTTGCCATTTTGAATTTTTCTATCGGAAAAAATGGCGATCTATACATCTTAATCTTTAATTTGTTATAAAGGATCCCCAGGACTAGATCTCGTACCCTGGGGTATTGTACACCATGTGTCCTTGCGTTTATTGTAAATTAGTGTGTGCATGGGTCACCAGACTTTCTGACAGGATGTTATGTAATATTACATATTTTTATGGCGTACATTTTTTCACTTGCTGTAAACTCGCCTAACAACTGATCAAGATCTAAATCATCAACATTAACAACATATCCTTTTCGACATTCTTTTTAATGCGAACGAGCAACCTTTTAGTGAGAGCGCTTTAAAATCATTCAGATGATTTGAATAGAGAATTTTATTTTTGACTAATTGCATTTCGAGTCTGTTAACAAGCTTAGTTAATTAAAAGTTTGTAAATTAGCCAAATTTAAAAAAGCGATGTAACAAGCAATAATAATGCGTTGTTTGAATTATCATTTACACGTTTCTCGGTTTCATTTTTATTTATAAGTGATTGTGTGTTTGTCAAGTTCTTAATTGTTAGTTATGACAAGAGAATGCATTAAATACGAGATTTTTATTTCAAACAATGCAAACAAATTAGCACAATGTAACTAAAATTGCTTTAAATTTTAATCAACTCGAGATGTTGCCAGTTGTTCGTATAGATATTTGCGTTATATTTTTGTTTGCCGACTCGAGAGTTTCCTTGTTTGAAAAAGCATCAACAGCATCACGAAGAAGAATATTTATTTGACAATCATCTAAATATTAATTTGTTTATACAGCGACAAAAAGCATAAAATAGCACGATGATTGCGAAATTGCTTTGAGAAAACAAAAATAGCGCAGGAAACTTTTTCCAACTCGCGATCTCTCCCGTTTAATTAATCGTTATTCGAAATAAAATAGCATCAATAGGACGATGATTTGTTTGGCTTTCTCATCATATACATAATTTACATATTTATTTAATAACGTGTGTACCATGGCCAAAATAGTCGCACGGTTATTTGCGTAAACTCGTTCATAAACCAAAAAATGTGTTTTATTTCGTTTCTATCTCGAGATATTGCCTATTTATCTAACCATTAAAGACTTTTTCTATAGTTTTTTCTGCATAGGAGATTTTCTTTAAACTTTTTGTACAGTAAGTCTGTTATATATATATAGACAGAAAATGCAAAAATAATGGTAGATCACCATAATTGTTAAAATTTTAAAAAATAATGTGTAATGCCACCGTCATGTCAATCTGTCCAAAAAGTTAACAAGTCCGTGAAATAACTAAATAAGACATTTTTGAAGTTTAATCATTTATTCATTGGTCACAAGTCTGCTAAAATTGTATTAAAGTAAAGAACATTTAATTATAATAACATTTAAAGCTCATCTTTATGTAAAACCTATATTTTTTTACAAAATCTGTTGAGACCATTACCACAAGTTATGCACAAATTAGCCCATAATGATACAATTTCCTTTTTTTTGTATGTTCCCAATAAGAGAATTTGTTTAAACTTTCTAAGCACATAGTTTAACATATATAAAAACAAAATGTGCAATAAAAATTTGAGGTCCCCATGCTTGTTTAGATTTTTCTTTTTAAACCCTACCCCTATGCTAAAAGGCCAAGTTTTGTATGAAATTACATAGAAATGGTATATTTTCCCTTTTTGTTATGTTACTAATAACAGAATGTGTTCAAACTTCCTAGCCACTTATTTGAACATATAGTAAGACAAAATATGCAATTAAAATTATAGGTCACCATGCATATTGAGATTTAATATTTGCTTTTGGAACCCTACCATTATGCTTACATTTTTTAATTTTGTTTGAATCGTTACAAAATGCTATATTTTTCCTATTTTATGTATGTTTCTAATAATAGGCATTTATATAAATATAAAAAAAAAAAACAATATATATATATGTAAAAAAAAAAATGAATTAAAAAAAAAATACAACTAGACATCAAGAGCAACCTTCCAGTAATTTTTTAGGAAAATCCATCCGATAGTTTTAAAAGAGAAGTCGCCAAAAATTCTGCGCATGAAAAACTACAGAAAATGCCTTTAATTGGAATAAAATTACACCATTAGGAAGATTATTTATTTGGCTTTCTGATGATATAAAATATATAATAATCCAGTTAAAGATGGATAAATAATGTATGTTTACATTGTAAATGGGTGTGACGCACCGCAGGTCTGTCGCTATCCGTCACGATAGGCCTAGGAAAAATCAACCCCTGCAGTGTATAATCGATAGCCTTACCTGGACGACAAGTTATTTAAGTACATAACAGCGTTAGTACTGTGGTGTCATATCCCCGTCATATAGAGCCCTTTGCCACTGACCTTCCAAGGCGGTAGCCCTATTGTCAACCCTTTTCTGTTTGTCATGCCATATTACTTGCTTCCTATTAATATTGTTAGTGTTGTTTGCTTAAATGCGTGTTTTTGTTTATCTGTATTCTATGAAAGCTACGTTTCCTGTTCGACTTCTATATCCACCGCCATATGCTTGCCATCTTCGGGATGGTTAAAATTCTGTACTGTTGGTTTTTATGAATATTGAGTTCTGCTCAACCCGGGGCTAGAGGGCGTTAGCGGTAGCTAGTATATTTTACTACCGCTCATGAACAGTCTCAATCAAACCGAGACTACAATATTTCGTATGTGTCTTGCTCGGCCGAATTCAAAGATCCATTATCATACTCTTTTTTACACCTGCTTAAAACATTCATTTATTTATTCTTTCTCAGCAACGAGGTTTTTAAACGAGAAAAAAAACGACAAAGGAAAAACACTTGACTGTAAAATATTTACATCTCAGTCGAATTTCAAAACGCATGTCTGTTTTTTTTATCATGCATCCTAAAGTTTGAATGTCATATTCGTTTTATAATTATATTAACAATTGTTAGCTGAGATAAAAATATATTTTACAGAATCATTACCTTATCATTAACCTTCAAATTGTCATATCATTTTTGTTTATCATCCAATTTTTTCACATTTTCCCAAGTTTGTTAGAGCTCAATTACATAGCTTGTTTGGCAGTGTCGCTACAATTTAACACTCAATTGCGGTGACTGAAATAGCTAATTGATAAGTGCATGATATAGTAATGTGTTGCTGTACGTCATTATATTTGTTGTGATAAGTATGGGAAGCCATAACCGTCAAAATGTGTATATTTACAAACCTTTCAATGACAGGTCATTTAATTCAACATGAAGTCCTTTGATGACGTACATATTGATTCGATGCGACGTGTAAACTCTGTTCATTCGTTACAAAGTGATTTGATACAGTTCGAAGAGAAATGATACGGTGTAAAATTACAAACCATACGACGCAAATAGAAATCATTCAGTGCAATGACAAACCATTTGACAAAAAAACTAATGCGATACAATAAAATACAAGCCGGTACGATGAAAACTTAAACGATTCATCGAAAAATGTGAAGTGATACAGAACAAAGTAAATCAGCATGATGCAATATGAATCAGTTTAACGCAAACACATTTAGTCTGGTCGTAAGTAAAATGATCGGGCGAAAACAAAGTCGGTGCAATGCAAACGCAATCCGTTCGACAGAAACTGATTTCATTACGTGCAAAGTGAAACGGTGCGACATCTGGCGGCGATATTTGCCTAATCACTTGCAGGGTTATTTCCCCTACATAAATCAAAGTACAGAAAGTACTGAGGTTTGATAGGTAAGACTGTATGAATATTTACACGATTGCTGGACATTTCAGATTTCCATAAATTTTACATAGTTTAAGCCAACTTGGCGATCTTGGGCGACCTACAAAAATCTTAGAGGGTCTATCCATTCCGAATATGATCACCGATTGTGATCAATTGTCATTAAACTGTTTCAAATCTAGACTAGAATATTTTTTTATGAAATTGCTGATGGATAGACAAATTTGTGTTTTATGGCCAAACTGTCACTCAAGATGACCTCCATGTCTAAAATTATGTCATTTTCAGAGTGGCGTGTATTAAGTAGTCTTCCGGGAACAAGATGCACAAGAGGGCCTGTATCACTCTACTGGCTTGAATAGTCTAAGGCCTACCGGAAAACAGTTTTTTTTTTAAAAATCAAAGGCTATAACTCTGATGTGTCTAGTCTGATGCAGCTGGTAGTATTTACTAAAAAAATAAAATACAAATTTATTGGTGGAAAGAAGAATTAAAATAATTAAATGCACGGGTAAAAGTGATAAAATAAACAACAACAACAAGAAACAAAACAGAACCTAGCTGGACGAAGTAGGTTAAAATGCTGCAGCCATGTGCAGTTTCAAACGGTGTCTAGTTGGGGCCAGATAAAATGTCGCGTTGTCGTGGGCAACACTGCGACACCTGACAATGCGACATCGCGACATTTCGATATGACAATGCGACATTGCGATACGACAACTCGACATTAAGATACGACAACTCGACATTGTAATACGACAATGCGACATTGTGATACGACATCGTGACATAATTGTCGCGTATCGCAATGTCGCGTTGTCGTATCGCAATGTTGAGATGTCGCATTGTCGGGTGTCACCGCATTGTCGCCCACGGCAACATGACATTATTTCTCATTGTCGTAATGTCGCCCACGACAACGCGACGTTCTTTCAATAGTTGTAATGTCGCCAATGACAAAGCGATATTCTTTCAATTGTAATATCGCGATGTCGACCTGATTATTTATATTCGGTAGTTTGTAACGTAACATCGGCACGAATATAACACGTGAAGAAGGAGGTGCCACCTTAAAAACTATCCAATATAAATGATTAGGTCGACATTACGACAATTGAAAGAATGTCGCGTTGTCATTGTTGACAATACGACAATTGAAAGAATGTCGCATTTCCGTGAGCGACATTACGACAATGCGACGTAATGTCGAATTGTTGTGGGCAATAATGCGACACCCGACAACTCGACATTGCGTTGCGACATCGCGACATTGCGATACGACATCGCGACAATTATGTCGCGATGTCGTATCACAATGTCGCGTTGTCGTATCTCAATGTCGAGTTTTCGTATCGCAATGTCGCATTGTCATATCGCAATGTCGCGATGTCGCATTGTCATATCGCAATGTCGCGATGTCGCATTGTCGGGTGTCGCATTGTTGCCCACGACAATGCGACATTGTATCGGGCCCATCCGGACACCGTTTGAAACTGCACATGGCTCCAGCATTTTAACCTACTTCGTCCAGCTAGGTTCTGTTCTGTTTCTTGTTGTTGGTGTTTATTTATCAAAATTATGGTCACTTTTACCCGTGTATTTACTTATAGTCAATTTCAATTCTTTTTTCCACCAATAAATTTGTATTTTATTTTTTTAGTAAATACTACAGTAAAGTTTCTTTTCAATGTGTGGGACAGACATAGGGAAGTTGAATCAACGGGTAGTGCCTCTAGTTAAGTTATCTGTTCTTGCAGCAGAATACGTTTTGTAGGTTACGCCACTGATCTTGGACCAGTTGAAAACCAGTTGCATCAGACTAGACACATCAGAGTTATAGCCTTTGATTTTTTAAAAAACTGTTTTCCGGTAGGCCTTAGACTATTCAAGCCAGTAGAGTGATACAGGCCCTCTTGTGCATCTTGTTCCCGGAAGACTACTTAATACACGCCACTCTGTAAATGACATAATTTTAGACGTGGAGGTCATCTTGAGTGATAGTTTGGCTATAAAACACAAATCTGTCTATCCATCAGCAATTTCATAAAATAATATTCTAGTCTAGATTTGAAACAGTTTAATGACAATTGATCACAATATATTTGGAATGGATTGATCCTCTAAGATTTTGGTAGGTCGCCCAATATCGCCAAGTTGGCTAGAACTATGTAAAATTTATGGAAATTTGAAATGTCCAGAATCGTGCAAATATTCATACAGTCTTTCCTATCAAACCTTGCATTCTCTACTTTCTGTACTTTGATTTATCATAAGGCCAGTAATTATGTAGGGGAAATAACCCTGCAAGTGATGTGGCAAAATGTTTTCGCCCGATCATTTTACTTACCACCAGACTAAATGTGTTTGCGTTAAACTTATTCATATTTCATCATGCTGATTTACTTTGTTCTGTATCACTTCACATTTTTCGATGAATCGTTTAAGTTTTTATCGTACCAACTTGTATTTTATTGTATCGCATTAGTTTTTTTGTCAAATGGTTTGTCAATGCACTGAATGATTTCTATTTGCGTCGTATGGTTTGAAATTTTACACCGTGTCATTTCACTTTGAACCGTATCAATTCACTTTGTAACGAATGAACAGAGTTTACACGTCGCATCGAATCAATATGTACGTCATCAAATGACTTCATGTTGCATTAAATGGCCTGTCATTGAATGGTTTGTAAATATCCACATTTTGACGGTTATGGCTTCCCATAGTATGGTGTAAGAATTAAGTTTTGAATGTCTATTCAATAATCTTATATGTTATATTTAATATTTTTAAGGGTGGAAATAAAGAATGAATGAATGTCGGAGAAAAAATAGCAAAAAAGGTCAACATTAACACATATTACTGGTTAATGTTTTATTCATAGTTTATTATATTCAGAAAAACAATATCAAATATATCTATTCATTAACATTTGTAATTGCATGAGTACTATCCCATTGTAGATGATTTCCTTTGGAATATAACACATAAGCCCCAGAAAAGCATTGTACATAGTGTAACCAATTTTCATTGAGCACTTTAAATGCACAATAACGAATTAGTGGGAGACAAGCCTTTACGATTCATTGTGGAAGTCTCCCTCTAGTTCGTTCTTACCGATGTGGCTGCATTGTTCCATATATAATTTCCAAACCTTATCATATATGTATGATATCAACAGTTCCCATGCCATACAAGATTTATTGAACGAGTTATGAATTATTTTCATTTTAACGAGCCTTTTGTCGAGTTAAAATCAAAAATAATTCATAACATGTTTTACAAATCGTGTATGAAATAAGGCGAGTTTAAGTCGCTTTTAATCACATAAAATGCAAACACGCAAATGTGTAAAAAATGCAAACACGCAATGTGTAAACAAAGATAATAATATAAACATAAAACCACCACAACGTCAGTCACACGTCAGCGCCAAAAATGTCATATGACGTCAAAAAATCATGCCCTTACGGCGCTAAAACGTCATTACGTAATGCCGTAAAATTTGGATATGAAATGGTTCGTGTTTGATATCTTTAAAAATGGGTACTTTATACCGAATTTAAAAAAAATATTTACTGATTTTTATAACGTTAAACATTGTATCATGACCTTTTAGCAAATAGTGTGACTTAGATATGGGTGATTTTGTGAGAAACAGATAAATTTCAGTTTACAAAAGTAGATATAAAACTCGAACAGGAAAAGTAACATTCAAGGACGACAATCAACCACAAACACGCACAGAACAACTACACAGATGAATAAAGAGCACGATATGAGACATCACACACATCAAAGATTGACAATGGGGCTTCCGCCTTGAAACGGTCAATATAAAGTAATGCCGTTGGGGATTTGAACCAGGTTCTATTGTGTAACAAACCTTACTCGTACCCTATTATTATCCCAAAAAAAACCCAAAGAACAACTATATATCAGGATGAATAAAACATCACATACACACAAGTGTTTACAATAGGACTACCGCTTTGGAACTGTTTAGACAGTATTTCAGTATTTGATACCGACACGGGGATATTTATAGTTTTAGCCGCTATAGCTTTTGCATATAAATGTCTGTCTGAAACGTAAGTATTAAATTAACACCTTAGATATAACTGTCAGGATAATTGTATACTATTTCACAGGTGCAGAATCAATTTAAATGAAAAAGGGTGTACGTAGAAATTAACAGTTAAATACAAAGCCTACATTTTGCTCCAAAACCTATACATTTTTAGAAAAGAAATATAAAAAGATCGGACAGGAAAAGTAGCATTCAAGGAGGACAGTCAACCAAAAAATACAAAAACAAACACGCAAACAAACAAACAAGAAGGCAAAAGTAATAATAAATGCAAACGACATCATAAACACAAAACGGTTGACAATAGGGCTACCGCCTTGGAACGGTCAGTGGCAAAGTAGGCCACTGGGGGTTTAAACCGGTTCTAGGGTGCACCAAACCTAACACATACCCTACTATCATCCCATTAAAACAGTACAATGTAAATAAAAAATCTCCGCCATGATCTAATCTCTAACCAACAAGGCAGCATCAATAGGCAATATAAGTAAAACACAAATATGCTCGTGTAAATATAAAACAAACAAAAAAAAAGCCTAGAAAGCCACAATGAAGGTACTCAATGACTTGGCAGAAGCCAGAGCACCAAGAGAATAAATCATTAAGGGCACGACAAGAAAATTTAGTGTTATAATTACTTCCTTTTAAAAACAAGTACAATGACATGCTTTTTATTCAGCACTTTATTGTAAACGTGAATATATTAATTAAACATAAAAACAAGGTTTCAGATGGTACTTTACTTGAAGGGTGGTTTCAACATTTCTGGCCGAGTTATACAATGAACAACATTTTTATCAGGACCCTGTTTTATTAAACATGTACGATAAGTATTAAATTATTTTGTTCACTTTGTTTACCTAAGCATTCAATGCAGACAGTTATGTGTGCACATTGTGCAGAAATATCACATGTTTAAGAAAGTGAAATGAAATCACGTTTATTTGAAAAGCGTAATTTATAGTGAAGCATTTAAGAATTGTTTTTACTATCAAAATGATCGCACGTTGTTTCATAAACGGAACCCTGGTTATTGCTCTGAAAGATATATTTTGGAAAACAGAGATTTGTAGTTACGTGTACACATAAAATTGATTTAAGCTAACCTGTAGGCCTTATCGCCTACAGACAGTTCCAAGTCGGTAATACCACTCTTTATGTAATACCACTCTTTATGTAACGTATTGTCCTTTCAATTGACATTTTAGATATGCTCATATTTCGGGTTATGGTGCAGTGCGGACCCATTGCGTTTAATTGCTGTGGTTTCTGTAGGACTATTTGTTCTCATGTTTTTGTTACTACTGTTATTTTCAAGTAAACTGTTATGGAGTTCACCGATTTGTATCTGAAGGTACATGGGATGAGTTCTTCTAAGAGCACATTTTCACGAAGTTATTTCTTTTGAATATTGAAAAAAAAGTGCCACAATGGTTTGTATTTCTGAAATAACTGAATTACGTATATTACATGTAGTTTACGAATCAAATCCATCTCTGCTTCCACGGCCGTCTACTTACAATTTACGACACCTTAAGAACGGTATTCAGAATCTGCATACTAAATTTGTTCTAGTTCATGCAGACAAAGCTTCCAACAATATAATTATAGTCTGACGATTACATTATATCAATACTTTGAATGCAAAGCTAGCGAGCACTTCTGCTTATCTAACCCCACCTTTGCTGGAGAAGGACATTGTTTCCCAGAATGTGACCTTTATGGAGGCTATAAAGGTTTCTGTAAATAGTAAGCAGACGAGGCTCCATACAATGTACTGGATACCCAAACTCCACAAAATTCCATACAAAACACATTTTATTGCTAATTCAAGTTCTAGTCCACGACCAATATATTAAAACTATTGACTTCCTGATTTTCCGTGATTAAAGAACATGTTATTAAGTATTGCAGAAAGGCTTTTGAAAACTCAGGAATCAATCTGTTTTGGTCTTTTCCACACAATATAATAATCTACCACATAATATAATCAAAGATAAATTGCTTCAGCTTATTTGAGACATTTGCTAGAGAAAGTATAACTTTTCTAGCTTGTAATAATGTCAGGCTTTCTTTACAAACGCCCCTATTGATATTTATAATTTGTGGACTTGTGCCGATGTTTGTAGAGCTTTATCTTTCATTCTCGATAACATCTTTATAAGATACATTAAGCTGTTTACCGCCAGGTTGTTGGTATTCCTATGGGTACTAACTGCGCGCCACTTGTCGCAGATTTGTTTTTGTACAGCTATGAACGAGATTTTATGTTGAGTTTGTCACCTGCTAGCCAGAGTGAAGTTATTGATGCGTTTAATAATACATCTCGGTATCTAGAAGACATACTCAATACAAAATCTTAGTGTTTCTTTTGTTATTTTCTCTGGATGTGGACTTTATTGTTAGAGAATTCCTGTTGATGGGATGTAGTTTTGTTTACACTGTCTTGTCTATTTGGAAGCTGAATACAAGATAATAGCGAGGATTGTGTACACATGCCATCGATTCAAGCTAACATGTAGGCCGTATTGCCGACTGACCGTTCCAAGTCTGTAACCCTGTCTTCACTACCCTTTCTGTTGCCTTTTTCATTATATAATTAATTAAATATTGCTCCTTGTTTGTAGTACAGTGTGGACCTACGATGCCATTGCGTTTGGACGCTGTGGTTTCTATAGGACTCTGTATCTCATTTCTAATTGTATTTAAATTTATTTTGAAGGTTTTAATAAATTAGACTATAATCTGAAGGAGGTAGATATAAAATGAAAAAGCGACCCAGACCTGACATATAACCATTGATTGATGAAAATAGCGCAAATTGTACCTTTCAAACATGACAACCCTTTTGATTGAAGATTGAATGTTTTGATAAGATCTCAGACGAAAGTTATGTCTATTGCAAATATTCTTAAAACATCACATACTCTTTAATAACGACTGCTCAAAAGTATTGCAATAAGTAAACACTATTTTATCGTGTATATTAAATGATTGTCTAGTGAATTGATAAATACAGGGTATAAACTTCAAAGGAAAAGTTAAACATACAATGCCTGCGGATGATGCTTTATTTACCGACACTTCTTCAGAATCATTTGAATATCTAATATATGTTTTATGCAATTTTAGGTATACATTATTAATTTTAATGTCGTATTCTAAAAGCTGTAACGATTTAAAATTTAATTTTAACATATTCTAAGAAACGTTTAAGACAGTTCCTACAGTTGTTTATGCGCATCTTCTTCGCGCATACCTAAGAGCGACTATGTACACAAATAACATACTTTTTCAATCTCTTATATATTTTTCACTAGATTCTTTTCTTGTGGACTAATTTAACAGTTTATTACTGAAGCTATTTGTTCACTAAAATCAAGTATAGCTTCAGTATTTTGATACAGATCACGAAGAGATGTATTGGTTTTGTAACTATAGTGTTTTCGTACTTAGCACATAAATGACTGGCAGGAAGGTAAGAATTAACTAAATACATTAAATACTCTATGATTGTATAGCATTTTTACACATGTTGAAACAATTTAAATAAAAACGGGATATGTAGAACGTAATATTTAAAAAAAGAAAGTGTGTGCGTTTTTTGCTCCAACACCGATATAGTTTTTTAGAAAAGATAAGGTTAAAAGTTTCATATTCCTCAAACCCAAGTATAGTGACATATGTTTTTTATTTCAGTATCTTGAAGTGCACGATATTTCCTAACAATGCACGCATGCACGCATTTTTCTTCTTACATACATAGAATACGATCATATATATGAGCTTGAAATAAAATTAAATTGAGGTAATTCGATTTATTTTCGTTACTAAATCTTTTGCCTGATTTAGATCTTACTGAAATAAAAGGGAAATTTGCCAAAATGGAATACGGTCATACTGTTAAGATATCTCAGAAACCAAGTTGGTGACCTATTATTTTTAAAGCTGAAATATTCTTCAGATATGTTGTTCTAGCTTTGTACCAACTCTTTAAAAAGTTGTTCATAGAAAAACATAGGAAAAACATGTAATACATGTCCTTAATTCCAGTGGAACTCTGAAAAGACAAATGATATTGCGTTCAAACAAAGCAACATAAGTCTATAGTTACATATAACTTGGAACCTGAATACATATAAGAAATATAAAAAGATCGGACAGGGAAAGTAGCATTCAAGGAGGACAGTCAACCACAAAACACAGAAACAAACACGCAAACAGACAAACAAGAAGGCAAAAGCAATAATAAATGTAAAAGACACCACAAACACAAAAGGGTTGACAATAGGGCTACCGCCTTGGAACGGCCAGTGGCAAAGTAGGTCACTGGGGGTTTAAACCGGTTATAGGGTGCACCAAACCTCACACTTATCCTACTGTCATCCAATTAAAACAGGACAGTGTAAATAAGGAAATCCCCGCCATGATCTAATCTCTAACCAACAAGGCAGCATCAATAGGCAATATAAGTAAAACACAAATATGCTCGTGTAAATATAATACAAAACAACAGTAGCCTAGAAAGCCACAATGAAGGTACTCAATGACTTGGCAGAAGCCAGAGCAGTAAGAGAATAAACCATTAAGGGCAAGACAAGAAAGATCATGGACAAACATCAAACGCCACCGTCCCAATGGGCTTTAGGTAGGCGTCATCAAAGGGTCCACAGCCTGTCCAGTCATCGTACAATTAAAGAGGAAAGCATAGTGGCGAACTGTAAAAGGGTCCACCACCAAGCATGCAGTACGTTGCAAAATGATAGGGTCATAACCTCTTTTGATAAACTTTTTTAACACGTTTAACAAAGATAGTATGAAAGTGATCACGACCAAGAATCTTACGAAGTTTATAAATCACATCATCATAGAAGTCAGGTTGTGATAGTCCTTGTCGCAGAAGAATCCTTAAATTACTTTTATATTTGGAAAGAATTACAGGGTTACGATAATAAAATTTTGCAAAGGTTTTACGAAGTTTATGGTAACGGTAACCCTGATTGAGTAACTTTTTAGTTATACAAAGATTACGAATATTAAAGTCCTCAACTCGAGTACAAGCTCTAGAAAAACGAATAAGTTGAGACACATACACCCCATAAGAAGTTGCTCGGGGAACATCCCCAGCCAAGTGGGGAAAACTAACAATGTCAAAATTAAAATCATCTCTCTTGTCATAGATTTTGCTAATTATTTTACCATTTTCAATCGAGAGGTCTAAATCAAGAAAAGAAGCGTTATTATCAGATATATTAGCTTTGTGAAGCTGAAGTTCTTTAGGATAAATATAATTAACCATAGTTGGAAAGAAAGGGTTGTCAATGTTCAATATGTCATCCAGATACCGAGAGGTGTCATTAAAGGCTTCAATAGCATCTGCCTGGGTATCTGGTGAAAGACTCAACATTAAGTCCCTTTCATAGCAAACTAAGAATAAATCTGCGAAAAGTGGTGCACAGTTCGTACCCATAGGGATACCAACAATTTGTCTATAAACGACGACGAAAATATTATCTAATAGGAAGATGAGTGCTTCACAAACTTCATAGCAAGTCCACATAGTATAATTGTCTAAACTGTTGTTAGTAAAAAACGCACTTTAATAAAGATGACTTCTGTGTTGGAATATTGACCTTAAGTGTCCATTGTTTTCTCGTTTAAGGCAAAATGTTTTGTTAGAAACTGGGACCACAGAATGGTGTGAAAATACCTCATTGAAGGTTCCATGTTCACCGCTATATATATCATATTAGGGATGACTCAAATTGTTGTACTATTGACATTTTATATATTGAGTTCTGCTCAACCCGGGGCAAGAGGACGTGAATGGTAGCAACCACTTTTCACTACCGTTCATGAACAGTCTCAATCAAACTGAGACTGCAATATTTTTTGTATGTATCGTGTTCGACGATTTCCATTTTTTCTCTTTTCAAACCCATTTTTTTAAATGAAACATAATACGTGTTTCCTGAGTTACATTTTAAAATATAATGCGTTGTTTTACGTTATACTGGTGTTTCCTTAGTGGTTAAACATGTAGTGTTTCCATTGAAACTGTCATCGGAAGGGTACCATATTTATACTTTCGTTCTGATTTATGGTCGATGATTCGTTAATCTTAGAAACAGAGTTTTCTGATATCGTACCAGTTTTTTTTCGCAGAATTGCGATAAATGGTAAATGTTTGAAACACGCATTGCGATATTCTCGATGTCGTGCAACATAGATAATTGGATTCCAAACTATCGATGATTTAGCACAGAGAGCAGGTACCATGAGTAAAGATGCCGGAATATCGTCGGGGTCTCCAAACATAACTATAAGTGTTACGATTGAGTACGGAGTCCAGCTGAGAAAGAATGCACCTGAAATAAAATGTAGCGTTGTAAATCTCTATATTAAACATTGCATGACTAGCAGTGTTGTTTAAGAGTGTTTTCTGTTCATATGTTAATACTAGTTCTAATACAATACATGGACCTCTATATTAAACACTGCATAATTAACAGTGTTGAATACTTAAGTTAAAGATTTATTTTTAGAGGTTGCCGTATATTTGCTTTTTATTACATACCTTACTATAAATTGAGAAGAAGAATAAGAACAACAGGTGCATTTTTTTTTATGACAAAATACATCAATATTTTTACAAAACGGTACAACTTAATTATATAAGTAGTATATGATGCAAACAATTATTTGGCAAAAATAAATAAAAAATGTTGAATTAGTTTTCTTCCTTGCCTGTTGTTAAAAAAACATATCTTAATGATATAGTTCAACAGTTCAACGTTTAAATGTATTACTGGGCGGTATAATTGCAGTTGAGATTTCAACGTGCGCTCCTCCGCCATTGCGCTCAGATATGACGTAGTTGTGTTTCTTGATGACGTTGACGTCATCGCGTAAGGACATTCTGTTGTTACTGTGCTAATTTTCTATAGTCCATGGCACAGTGGATTTCGAAAAAGGACTGATAATTATTGTTTTTCTACTGAAATGTGATACTATTTATAGTAAGGTATGTAATAAGTTCATTTATCACATAACATTCTGGGGGTGTACTAAAACCATGACTTATTTCTTGTAATACACTAGTGTATTACAGATGCAAATGAGGCCCGAATCCATGTGTTTGCATACAGTAAAACATTTAATCCCGAATTTTTACATGGTATATCATACGATACGTTCAGATACCTTAACTATTTATCATTATTTAAAATCTTACTTAATAAAAAAACATGTTAATAACGTTAAATGTGGTTTAAAATGTTGCATTATTTGTAGGACGAATGCGTTATAGCCGCGTAACGTAGCAGAGGTCATGAAAACAACAAAACGACGTCAGGATTTCTTTTACAAATTGATGCCGTATATAAGGCAAATTGGCAATATTTAAGTGAACCGATCACGTTGTAAGTGTGTTATGTGATAAACAGAATCTTACATTTCTGACATTCGTGACTATGTATTATTGACGTTAATAAACTCGTTGGATTAAAAGACAGGAAAGTCGGTAGAGCCCATATCCTATCATTTTATCCAACTCGTTTATTAAAATCAATAATACTCATGTAAGATTCTGTATATATTAATACTAATATTGATACAATACATGGAATATATCAATTTACTGGGGTGTAAAAAAAGTATAGAACGTGTAGACCAGGAATAATATAGATTCTGGTTACAGTTATGGTACATGACATATTTTTTTAAATAAATTAAAGTGATTATAGAAGGTCTTTATGTTTACCTTTCTTTTCAGCAATACAGGAAGGAATTCCTGTTCGACTTGTGTACCTATTTTTAGGTGCAAATAAAGCAATATTGACGTACTCCAGTTGAAAAAATGAAAACAAGTTTCCCGAGAAAAGAAATTGTGGGTTAATTTTTAAAGTGTGTTGCTAATGTATTGAATAAATTACCTCACATTCCTTGAACATAGCTACATGTACAAAATGTTAACTTATGTAAAAGGCGTTATTAATTTAGAAAACAGTGATCTCACCTATCATTAGAAACACTGTCACAGCAACCCGTTTCTCTCGGCTAGTAGATTTTCGAAACTTGCCGTGGGTGCTTTTTTGCCGATTTCGCATATTCAATCGTACCGGTTTTGCTGCTTCCCGACGAATCTGTAATATACATAAATGTTTATATTAAAGAATTTATTCACGCAACACATCGTATTAAACTAACCCGTAACCAAAGTTGGACCGTAATCCGTAAAGACATACATACATACATCATAATGTTTAGCACCTCATTCAAATGTGCCTGAAGATTTACTATTTGGTTGAAAGACATAACTAAAATTATATTTTATTTCAGTTTGCATGAAAATCCGTCACTGTTTCAAATATAGAAGGTTTACTTTACACCAATGAATCAATCAGCCAGATAATTTAGTTTATCACATAACTTACGGACCAAACAAACCAAGCAAAACATAATTTGTACTATATAAATAAAAGATGTATGCATGGGCGGGTGGCTGACTAGTTGTCGCATTTATTTATGCTAGACCTCTAGGCATATATCGTTTAAAATGAACACTGCGTATCGTGAGAAAACGATGGTATTCAATTTTGGATGACGAGGCCCGTCTAATAAAAGTATTATACATATATGAAGTAATGATATTAAAATATAGAAGAAGGTTTTTCATTATTTGCGTTGTTTTAATTTTATTTTTGATCAAAAACAAAAAAAGACAAATCAGCAAAGTTTTGCATTTAGTAAGGCTAACATGTTAATTTTCTTTCATAAAGGTAAAGTAGAAAGAAGGATATTTCGTCGTCTTTTATCACTATTTTTCTCTTGTTACTCTGGACTCTTCCAAACCATTGAGTACTTGCGTTCTGACTTTCTATGCTTATGTTTTCATATATATATATATATGATCATCTGTGTTTTGGCTATTTATGCTGCCTTGATTATTAGAGAATATTACATGGCGGTGATTTTATTTGTATTAACCCTGTCACGTTTATTGGGCTGACAATAGGGTAAGAGTGAGGTTTGGTGCACCCTAGAACCTGGTTTAATCCCAAGCGGCCTTTTTGTCACTGACCGTTCCAAGACGGTAGCCCTATTGTCAACCCTTTTGTCTTTGATAAGGTTGTGTTGTGAAGTTGTATAATAATGTCGAAAAATCATAAGTACGTATAGATGAAGATTTACGTTTATTTCAAATTTTATCAAAAACGTACCCTGCACTTTTAATGAACCAAAATAAATTAATCCCGGAGTTTTCATAAGCTTTAGCACAATATTGTTTAACGTGTAGTAAGACAAGATGTTAAACGTTTGGAGATATTTCTGGTGGTGCAAAAACTAGAATTGGATTAAAAGGGGTTTTATAAACGGGCTTTGAACAGTCTCAATCAAACCGAGACTGCAATATTTTGTATGTGTCGTGTTCGGCTGTTTCCAAAGGTCCATTATTATATTCTTTTATATGGTTGTTTGTGTAATTACGAATCCAGTACATCGTTGGAAGTCTGTCTTGCTTTTCGTCTATTCTAGCCTTGAAGATCTTGCACTGAGTGCTATGCGTCGAATCGACATTATCTTCAGTAAATTGTACTGAAGTATACGAATTAATAATAAGTAATGATATTCAAATATAAAAGAATGTTTTTGATTATTTGCTTTGTTGTAATTTTATTTGTGTTCTAAAACAAAATCAGCAACGTTTTGCATTTAATATGGCTAACTTGTTAATTTTTTCTAAAATATTTAAAGTAGAAAGAAGGATATTTCGTTGTCTTTTAATGCTATTTATTCTCTTGTTGCTCGGCCTCTGACAAGTCATTGAGAAGTTGCATTGTGGCTTTCTATGATTTTGTATTTATATTCAAATGATCACGTGTTATACTTATTTAGTCTATCAATGCTGCATTGTTTGTTAGAGAACATAGCCTGTCGGGTTATACATTTTATTTACATTGTCTCGTTTTACTGAGATGACACTACTTTAAGAGAACGTTTCATTTGGACAATAGGGAAAGGTAAATATAAAAATCGAACAGGAAAAATGGCATTCAAGGACCACAGTCAACTTGCATTGTGGCTTTGTTGATTTTGCATATTCGTATAGACACGATCATCTATGTGGTACACCTATATTGCCTATTAATGCTGCCTTGCCTGTTAGAGAATATAATCTGGACGGAGTATCCGTATTGATACTGTCCTGTTTTATTGGGATGAACATAGGGTATGAGTAACGTTTGGTGCACCCTAGAATCTGATTTAGACCCAAGCGGCCTGTATGACACTGAACATTCCAAAGCGGTAACCCTATTGTCAACCCGTTTGTACTTGTGATGTCACGTGCATTGCTTCTAATTAAATTATAACTGTTGTTTAATTTCTTGCGTGTTTTTGTTTGACTGGTGTGCTGTGAAAGCAACATTTTCTCAGACTCGTGTACCTATAGTTATTGATGAACATATTTCATTTTGAAGTATATCTATAGTTGGCAAACATTTGAACGTTAAATCCCCTATTGCTGATTTAGCTGAAATGCGGATACAATGGAACTGTGATGACAATGTCATTTCCGTTAATGAGCTCGCTATTGCTTTCATATTTGGGTAATGTTCGCTAGACTTTTTATGTTATCGACTATCGCAGGTAAACCCATACCTATACTAACATTAAATGTTGAATACATGAGGCTCAACATTATTATTATAATATGGAAATGTTATTCAATGGAAATAAAAAGAAACAATTAGGCTGAGAAGACATGTAAGGTCGTGCAATAATGAGTTGAAATGGGAAAATGTATTTGGACGAAACCAGCCACAGGATATCATATAGATATACAATTCGAACAGAAAATGTAGCATTCAAGGACCACAGCCAACCACAAACACGCACGGGAACAAAAAACAACCACACAAATGAATAAAATGCAAGCATTGGCTACACAGTCATATGCATACCAACTTCGAAATGGCTTAATTTTCTGTACTATTGACGTGATTAATATTGAGTTCTGCTGAACCTGGGGATAGAGGGCGTAAACTGTAGCAAGCACTTTTCACTACCGTTCATGAACATTCTCAATCAAACCGAGACTGCAATATATGTTGTACTTACCGTGTTTGACGATTTCAAAATTTCTCCTTTCATAATTTTTTGACATCACAATCATAAAATGGTTGACAATAGGGCTACCGCTTTGAAACAGTCAGTGACAAAAAAGGTCGGCTGGGGGTTCAAACCAGGCCCTAGGGTGCACCAAACCCCACTCTTACTCTATTATCACAATAAACGGGGCAGTGCAAATAAAGGTATCCCCGCTAAGTTAAATTCTCTGACAAACAAGGCAGCAGTAATAGGCAGAATTAATGTTCATGTTCAAAGTTAAAGCTCCACTGGTTCTCAAAATTACAACAACAATCATTTATGTTGTATTTCCGGCGTTGTCATCTGCCGGTGTTGGTGACGACGAGGGCGTCTACGTTCATTTATATGCTCGTTCAAGGTTAGTTATGGTGTTTTATAGGCAAGCATATTTTCCATTGTGTACAGGTGTACTTTAACTTAACTTGGGAAGATCTGTAGCTTTATAATGAAAAGTATAAAGCTATTGTTAATTTGTTTGTTATGCAGTTCGGACCTACCCATTGAGTTGTGTTTTCTCATTTCACTGTATTTTAAACTCATCATAGAACAAAAAACCGATCGAATACATAACTTCTTGAATATGTCATTGAAACTACTCAGTATACCTTAATTAATGTACTCTAATCAGTACGAACTGCGATTCTATTGCGTTTGAGTGCTGTGATCTCTATAGGACCATTTCCCTCATTTTTTAACCAGCCAGACCATCTACAGTATGTACTTAGGACTGACTTGAATTACTATTATACACAGGGGATCAGTTCTCACGTGTTGAACCGGTACATTTCCAGGTAAATAGCTAATATTCCTGTCGCTATTACTACACAATCGAAGCGTGCAGCATAGACGAGTTTGGCGTGCAGCACGGGTGGGAGGAGCCTAGAACACAAAACCGACAGAACACATAAATCCTAGAATATGTCATTGAAACAACTCATTAGGTTGAATAACATAATCTTGAATTAATGTACTGTAACTATTACTTAATATGTGTGTTTCCACAACAACAAAATCACCGAACCAAAGGAAAAGCTGTAACATGTTTAAAGATGAATAAAAAGCAAGTTAACACATCACAAACACAAAATGGTTGACAATAGGGATACCGCCTTGGAACGGTCGATGGTAAAAAAGGTCGCTGGGAGTTTAAACTAGGTTCTAGGATGCACCAAACCTCATTCTTAACCTATTGTCGTCCCAAAAAACTGGACAGTGCAGATAAAGATATCCGCGCTAGGTTTTAATCTCTAACAAACAAGGCAGCATTAATAGGCAATATAAGTAAAACACATAAATGATCATATATATATATATATAATATATATATATATATATAACATATATATATATATAAAAGCCTAGAAAGCCACAAAGTAAGTACTCATTGATTTGGCAGAAGTCAGACCAACAAGAGAACAAACCGTTAAGGGTACGACAAGACAATATTAAAGACAAACATATAAACGTTGAACAGAAAATGCAGCATTCAAAGACCACAGTCAACCACAAATACGCACAAAAAAACAAACAACAAATACAAAGATGAATAAACTGCAACATATAACATCACACACATAAAACGGTTGACAATAGTGATACCGCCTTGGAACGGTCAGTGGTCAAAAATACCGCTATGGGTTTAAACCCGGTTCTAGGGTGCACCGAACGTCACTCATACACTATTGTCATCCTACATTTATCCTTTGCTTAAAATGAAATAATGCCTGCATCGTATTTATTTCGATGTTATTCAAATCCAGCAGACCTGAACGTCATCTCGGATTGTACAAATTAGTCAGACATTTGATAGGCTCTAGTTACATAGGTGTCTGTACCCTCATAATAATCCTCTAACAAGTTTCAGCATTAACACACGTTTAATTCGTTGCCAGGTAGGGCATAATTGAATTTGTCGTTGTTGGTTTTTGCATTATGTTTTACTTTTCATTTTGTTGTAATTGTATTGATAAATGAGAACTCACATACTATCTAAACAGAAGTCGTTTCAAATAAAACTAAATCTTAACTTACTAAAATACCAATTCTAATACAGCAGTACGCGATAGCGGCTAGAGGAACAAGCCAGCCGAGGACCAGTAGCGTCATTGTGAAAGACACATCGGAGGATTGCCTACTTCTCCAGTTGATGGCACACCGTAATCGAATGCCCTCTAATTCGTAAGAGCTCCATCCGATTGCTTGAAAAGAAAAGAATACATATTATGATACGCAAAACTGTTCGACCTATGTTCTACTTATAGTGAAACCTTCCTAACAGTGTGTAGATTGGTGAGCCTTGACTCCGTAAAGGTTTATAATGAACAATTTGCTATTGAATACAAGTAATCGAACAGAAACTGTGGCGCTCACAAAACAATGTCAATCAAAAACACGCATTATAAACAAAATAAAATACAATGACATGTAACACAGTTACCTTATTTGGGGTTTATTATAAGTGTTGACTAATAGTTAAGTGGGAAGATAAAATGATATACTGAATCCCAACAACAAGCAGCTTCAATAAATTCCTCTTTAATTGCACTGAACAATGACTAACATTAACATTTCGATAATGTAGTTGTGGCACATTTTCTCATGCAGACGTGGATTTCGCATCAGCAACTCACTGGTTATTAGTAAATTAAATGAAATGTTGCAATTATCTGACATAAAATGAACGATATTTCCATAGTTATAAGTGTATTTAACTTGAGGAATTAAACATATTATTTTATAAGTAACATAATTGGCAACTGGTACAAACAATAATGCACGTGTTGGTGTTAGTTGTAATTCAGACATGTCACGTGTTCTTGAAACAATGCTGTTGCAGAGACCAGAGGTTGGCAAAGAGGAGAGAGAAAAAGAAAGAGATTCGGTCTTACTGCAGGTCAGATCAGTGACATTTTAAGCCATGTTGTAAATACGCATATTAAAAATGATATTGATGGTAGAATCGTTATTTAAAAGTATACAACGCGAAATATTAATTATAGACGGCACAACGCTAAATATATAAGTAAAGTTACAGACGCCACAACGCTAAATATGTAAGTAAAGTTACAGACGCCACAACGCTAAATATATAAGTAAAGTTACAGACGCCACAACGCTAAATATATAAGTAAAGTTACAGACGCCACAACGCAAAAATATATAAGTAAAGTTACAGACGCCACAACGCTAAATATATAAATAAAGTTACAGACGCCACAAAGCTAAATATATAAGTAAAGTTACAGACGCCACAACGCTAAATATATAAGTAAAGTTACAGACGCCACAACGCTAAATATATAAGTAAAGTTACAGACGCCACAACGCTAAATATATAAGTAAAGTTACAGACGCCACAACGCTAAATATATAAGTAAAGTTACAGACGCAACAACGCTAAATATATAAGTAAAGTTACAGACGCCACAACGCTAAATATATAAGTAAAGTTACAGACGCCACAACGCTAAATATATAAGTAAAGTTACAGACGCCACAACGCTAAATACATATAAGTAAAGTTATAGACGCCACAACGCTAAATATATAAGTAAAGTTATAGACGCCACAACGCTAAATATATAAGTAAAGTTATAGACGCCACTACGCTAAATATATAAGTAAAGTTATAGATGCCACTACGCTAAATATATAAGTAAAGTTATAGACGCCACTACGCTAAATATATAAGTAAAGTTATAGACGCCACAACGCTACATATATAAGTAAAGTTATAGACGCCACAACGCTAAATATATAAGTAAAGTTATAGACGCCACAACGCTAAATATATAAGTAAAGTTACAGACGCCACAACGCTAAATATATAAGTAAAGTTACAGACGCCACAACGCTAAATATTAAGTAAAGTTATAGACGCCACAACGCTAAATATATAAGTAAAGTTATAGACGCCGAAACGCTAAATATATAAGTAAAGTTACAGACGCCACAACGCTAAATATATAAGTAAAGTTACAGACGCCACAACGCTAAATATATAAGTAAAGTTATAGACGCCACAACGCTAAATATATAAGTAAAGTTATAGACGGCACAACGCTACATATATAAGTAAAGTTACAGACGCCACAACGCTAAATATATAAGTAAAGTTACAGACGCCACAACGCTAAATATATAAGTAAAGTTACAGACGCCACAACGCTAAATATATAAGTAAAGTTACGGACGCCACAACGCTAAATATATAAGTAAAGTTAAAGACGCCACAACGCTAAATATATAAGTAAAGTTGCAGACGCCACAACGCTAAATATATAAGTAAAGTTACAGACGCCACTACGCTAAATATATGAGTAAAGTTAAAGACGCCACAACGCTAAATATATAAGTAAAGTTACAGACGCCACAACGCTAAATATATCAGTAAAGTTACAGCCGCCACAACGCTAAATATATAAGTAAAGTTACAGACGCCACAACGCTAAATATATAAGTAAAGTTACAGACGCCACAACGCTAAATTTATAAGTAAAGTTACAGACGCCACAACGCTAAATATATAAGTAAAGTTATAGACGCCACAACGCTAAATATATAAGTAAAGTTACAGACGCCACAACGCTAAATATATAAGTAAAGTTACAGACGCCACAACGCTAAATATATAAGTAAAGTTACAGACGCCACAACGCTAAATATACAAGTAATGTTACAGACGCCACAACGCTAAATATATAAGTAAAGTTACAGACGCCACAACGCTAAATATATAAGTAAAGTTACAGACGCCACAACGCTAAATATATAAGTAAAGTTACAGACGCCACAACGCTAAATATATAAGTAAAGTTACAGACGCCACAACGCTAAATATATAAGTACAGTTACAGACGCCACAACGCTAAATATATAAGTAAAGTTACAGACGCCACAACGCTAAATATATAAGTAAAGTTACAGACGCCACAACGCTACATATATAAGTAAAGTTACAGACGCCACAACGATAAAATATATAAGTAAAGTTACAGACGCCACAACGCTAAATATATAAGTAAAGTTACAGACGCCACAACGCTAAATATATAAGTAAAGTTACAGACGCCACAACGCTAAATATATAAGTTAAGTTACAGACGCCATTACGCTACATATATAAGTAAAGTTACAGACGCCACAACGCTAAATATATAAGTAAAGTTACAGACGCCACTACGCTAAATATATAAGTAAAGTTACAGACGCCACAACGCTAAATATATAAGTACAGTAATAGACGCCACACCGGTAAATATATAAGTAAAGTTACAGACGCCACAACATTAAATATATAAGTAAAGTTATAGACGCCACAACGCTTAATATATAAGTAAAGTTACAAACGCCACAACGCTAAATATATAAGTAAAGTTATAGACGCCACAACGCTACATATATAAGTACAGTTATAGACGCCACTAAGCTAAATATATAAGTAAAGTTGCAGACGCCACAACGCTACATATGTAAGTAAAGTTACAGACGCCACAACGCTACATATATAAGTGAAGTTACAGACGCCACAACGCTACATATATAAGTACAGTTACAGACGCCACAACGTTACATATGTAAGTAAAGTTACAGACGCCACAACGCTACATATATAAGTAAAGTTACAGACGTCACAACGCTACATATATAAGTAAAGTTACAGACGCCACAACACTACATATATAAGTAAAGTTATAGACGCCACAACGCTAAATATATAAGTAAAGTTACAGACGCCACAACGCTAAATATATAAGTAAAGTTACAGACGCCAATCGCTAAATATATAAGTAAAGTTACAGACGCCACAACGCTACATATATAAGTAAAGTTACAGACGCCACAACACTAAATATATAAGTAAAGTTACAGACGCCACAACGCTAAATATATAAGTAAAGTTACAGACGCCACAACGCTAAATATATAAGTGAAGTAACAGACGCCAAAACGCTAAATATATAAGTAAAGTTACAGACGCCACAACGCTAAATATATAAGTAAAGTTACAGACGCCACAACGCTAAATATATAAGTAAAGTTACAGACGCCACCACGCTACATATATAAGTAAAGTTACAGACGCCACAACGCTAAATATATAAGTAAAGTTACAGACGCCACAACGCTAAATATATAAGTAAAGTTACAGGCGCCACAACGCTAAATATATAAGTAAAGTTACAGACGCCACAACGCTAAATATATAAGTTAAGTTACAGAGGCCACAAAACTAAATATATAAGTAAAGTTACAGACGCCACAACGCTAAATATATAAGTAAAGTTACAGACGCCACAACGCTAAATATATAAGTAAAGTTACAGACGCCACAACGCTAAATATTAAGTAAAGTTATAGACGCCACAACGCTAAATATATAAGTAAAGTTACAGACGCCACAACGCTAAATATATAAGTAAAGTTACAGACGCCACAACGCTACATATATAAGTAAAGTTACAGACGCCACAACGCTAAATATATAAGTAAAGTTACAGACGCCACAACGCTAAATATATAAGTAAAGTTACAGACGCCACAACGCTAAATATATAAGTAAAGTTACAGACGCCACAACGCTAAATATATAAGTAAAGTTACAGACGCCATTACGCTACATATAAGTAAAGTTACAGACGCCACAACGCTAAATATATAAGTAAAGTTACAGACGCCACAACGCTAAATATATAAGTAAAGTTACAGACGCCACAACGCTAAATATATAAGTACAGTTATAGACGCCACACCGCTAAATATATAAGTACAGTTATAGACGCCACACCGCTAAATATATAAGTAAAGTTACAGACGCCACAACATTAAATATATAAGTAAAGTTATAGACGCCACAACGCTTAATATATAAGTAAAGTTACAAACGCCACAACGCTAAATATATAAGTAAAGTTATAGACGCCACAACGCTACATATATAAGTAAAGTTATAGACGCCACTAAGCTAAATATATAAGTAAAGTTGCAGACGCCACAACGCTACATATATAAGTAAAGTTACAGACGCCACAACGCTACATATATAAGTGAAGTTACAGACGCCACAACGCTACATATATAAGTAAAGTTACAGACGCCACAACGTTACATATGTAAATAAAGTTACAGAAATCACAACGCTACATATATATGTAAAGTTACAGACGTCACAACGCTACATATATAAGTAAAGTTACAGACGCCACAACACTACATATATAAGTAAAGTTATAGACGCCACAACGCTAAATATATAAGTAAAGTTACAGACGCCACAACGCTAAATATATAAGTAAAGTTACAGGCGCCACAACGCTAAATATATAAGTAAAGTTACAGACGCCACAACGCTAAATATATAAGTTAAGTTACAGAGGCCACAAAACTAAATATATAAGTAAAGTTACAGACGCCACAACGCTAAATATATAAGTAAAGTTACAGACGCCACAACGCTAAATATATAAGTAAAGTTACAGACGCCACAACGCTAAATATTAAGTAAAGTTATAGACGCCACAACGCTAAATATATAAGTAAAGTTACAGACGCCACAACGCTAAATATATAAGTAAAGTTACAGACGCCACAACGCTACATATATAAGTAAAGTTACAGACGCCACAACGCTAAATATATAAGTAAAGTTACAGACGCCACAACGCTAAATATATAAGTAAAGTTACAGACGCCACAACGCTAAATATATAAGTAAAGTTACAGACGCCACAACGCTAAATATATAAGTAAAGTTACAGACGCCATTACGCTACATATATAAGTAAAGTTACAGACGCCACAACGCTAAATATATAAGTAAAGTTACAGACGCCACAACGCTAAATATATAAGTAAAGTTACAGACGCCACAACGCTAAATATATAAGTACAGTTATAGACGCCACACCGCTAAATATATAAGTACAGTTATAGACGCCACACCGCTAAATATATAAGTAAAGTTACAGACGCCACAACATTAAATATATAAGTAAAGTTATAGACGCCACAACGCTTAATATATAAGTAAAGTTACAAACGCCACAACGCTAAATATATAAGTAAAGTTATAGACGCCACAACGCTACATATATAAGTAAAGTTATAGACGCCACTAAGCTAAATATATAAGTAAAGTTGCAGACGCCACAACGCTACATATATAAGTAAAGTTACAGACGCCACAACGCTACATATATAAGTGAAGTTACAGACGCCACAACGCTACATATATAAGTAAAGTTACAGACGCCACAACGTTACATATGTAAATAAAGTTACAGAAATCACAACGCTACATATATATGTAAAGTTACAGACGTCACAACGCTACATATATAAGTAAAGTTACAGACGCCACAACACTACATATATAAGTAAAGTTATAGACGCCACAACGCTAAATATATAAGTAAAGTTACAGACGCCACAACGCTAAATATATAAGTAAAGTTACAGACGCCACAACGCTAAATATATAAGTAAAGTTACAGACGACACAACGCTACATATATAAGTAAAGTTACAGACGCCACAACACTAAATATATAAGTAAAGTTACAGACGCCACAACGCTAAATATATAAGTAAAGTTACAGAAGCCACAACGCTAAATATATAAGTGAAGTTACAGACGCCAAAACGCTAAATATATAAGTAAAGTTACAGACGCCACAACGCTAAATATATAAGTAAAGTTACAGACGCCACAACGCTAAATATATAAGTAAAGTTACAGACGCCACCACGCTACATATATAAGTAAAGTTACAGACGCCACAACGCTAAATATATAAGTAAAGTTACAGACGCCACAACGCTAAATATATAAGTAAAGTTACAGG
The DNA here is from genome assembly GCA_037043455.1 of Cyrtodaria siliqua. Taxonomy (NCBI): domain Eukaryota; kingdom Metazoa; phylum Mollusca; class Bivalvia; order Adapedonta; family Hiatellidae; genus Cyrtodaria; species Cyrtodaria siliqua. The sequence continues at coordinate 374,032 of JAWPHD010000343.1, forward strand.
AGCCACAACGCTAAATATATAAGTAAAGTTACAGACGCCACAACGCTAAATATATAAGTAAAGTTACAGAGGCCACAACGCTAAATATATAAGTAAAGTTACAGACGTCACAACGCTAAATATATAAGTAAAGTTACAGACGCCACAACGCTAAATATATAAGTAAAGTTACAGACGCCACAACGCTAAATATTAAGTAAAGTTATAGACGCCACAACGCTAAATATATAAGTAAAGTTATAGACGCCACAACGCTAAATATATAAGTAAAGTTACAGACGACACAACGCTAAATATATAAGTAAAGTTACAGACGCCACAACGCTAAATATATAAGTAAAGTTATAGACGCCACAACGCTAAATATATAAGTAAAGTTATAGACGGCACAACGCTACATATATAAGTAAAGTTACAGACGCCACAACGCTAAATATATAAGTAAAGTTACAGACGCCACAACGCTAAATATATAAGTAAAGTTACAGACGCCACAACGCTAAATATATAAGTAAAGTTACAGACGCCACAACGCTAAATATATAAGTAAAGTTACAGACGCCACAACGCTAAATATATAAGTAAAGTTACAGACGCCACAACGCTAAATATATAAGTAAAGTTACAGACGCCACTACGCTAAATATATAAGTAAAGTTAAAGACGCCACAACGCTAAATATATAAGTAAAGTTACAGACGCCACAACGCTAAATATATCAGTAAAGTTACAGCCGCCACAACGCTAAATATATAAGTAAAGTTACAGACGCCACAACGCTAAATATATAAGTAAAGTTACAGACGCCACAACGCTAAATTTATAAGTAAAGTTACAGACGCCACAACGCTAAATATATAAGTAAAGTTATAGACGCCACAACGCTAAATATATAAGTAAAGTTACAGACGCCACAACGCTAAATATATAAGTAAAGTTACAGACGCCACAACGCTAAATATATAAGTAAAGTTACAGACGCCACAACGCTAAATATACAAGTAATGTTACAGACGCCACAACGCTAAATATATAAGTAAAGTTACAGACGCCACAACGCTAAATATATAAGTAAAGTTACAGACGCCACAACGCTAAATATATAAGTAAAGTTACAGACGCCACAACGCTAAATATATAAGTAAAGTTACAGACGCCACAACGCTAAATATATAAGTAAAGTTACAGACGCCACAACGCTAAATATATAAGTAAAGTTACAGACGCCACAACGCTAAATATATAAGTAAAGTTACAGACGCCACAACGCTACATATATAAGTAAAGTTACAGACGCCACAACGCTAAATATATAAGTAAAGTTACAGACGCCACAACGCTAAATATATAAGTAAAGTTACAGACGCCACAACGCTAAATATTAAGTAAAGTTATAGACGCCACAACGCTAAATATATAAGTAAAGTTACAGACGCCACAACGCTAAATATATAAGTAAAGTTACAGACGCCACAACGCTACATATATAAGTAAAGTTACAGACGCCACAACGCTAAATATATAAGTAAAGTTACAGACGCCACAACGCTAAATATATAAGTAAAGTTACAGACGCCACAACGCTAAATATATAAGTAAAGTTACAGACGCCACAACGCTAAATATATAAGTAAAGTTACAGACGCCATTACGCTACATATAAGTAAAGTTACAGACGCCACAACGCTAAATATATAAGTAAAGTTACAGACGCCACAACGCTAAATATATAAGTAAAGTTACAGACGCCACAACGCTAAATATATAAGTACAGTTATAGACGCCACACCGCTAAATATATAAGTAAAGTTACAGACGCCACAACATTAAATATATAAGTAAAGTTATAGACGCCACAACGCTTAATATATAAGTAAAGTTACAAACGCCACAACGCTAAATATATAAGTAAAGTTATAGACGCCACAACGCTACATATATAAGTAAAGTTATAGACGCCACTAAGCTAAATATATAAGTAAAGTTGCAGACGCCACAACGCTACATATATAAGTAAAGTTACAGACGCCACAACGCTACATATATAAGTGAAGTTACAGACGCCACAACGCTACATATATAAGTAAAGTTACAGACGCCACAACGTTACATATGTAAATAAAGTTACAGAAATCACAACGCTACATATATATGTAAAGTTACAGACGTCACAACGCTACATATATAAGTAAAGTTACAGACGCCACAACACTACATATATAAGTAAAGTTATAGACGCCACAACGCTAAATATATAAGTAAAGTTACAGACGCCACAACGCTAAATATATAAGTAAAGTTACAGGCGCCACAACGCTAAATATATAAGTAAAGTTACAGACGCCACAACGCTAAATATATAAGTTAAGTTACAGAGGCCACAAAACTAAATATATAAGTAAAGTTACAGACGCCACAACGCTAAATATATAAGTAAAGTTACAGACGCCACAACGCTAAATATATAAGTAAAGTTACAGACGCCACAACGCTAAATATTAAGTAAAGTTATAGACGCCACAACGCTAAATATATAAGTAAAGTTACAGACGCCACAACGCTAAATATATAAGTAAAGTTACAGACGCCACAACGCTACATATATAAGTAAAGTTACAGACGCCACAACGCTAAATATATAAGTAAAGTTACAGACGCCACAACGCTAAATATATAAGTAAAGTTACAGACGCCACAACGCTAAATATATAAGTAAAGTTACAGACGCCACAACGCTAAATATATAAGTAAAGTTACAGACGCCATTACGCTACATATATAAGTAAAGTTACAGACGCCACAACGCTAAATATATAAGTAAAGTTACAGACGCCACAACGCTAAATATATAAGTAAAGTTACAGACGCCACAACGCTAAATATATAAGTACAGTTATAGACGCCACACCGCTAAATATATAAGTACAGTTATAGACGCCACACCGCTAAATATATAAGTAAAGTTACAGACGCCACAACATTAAATATATAAGTAAAGTTATAGACGCCACAACGCTTAATATATAAGTAAAGTTACAAACGCCACAACGCTAAATATATAAGTAAAGTTATAGACGCCACAACGCTACATATATAAGTAAAGTAATAGACGCCACTAAGCTAAATATATAAGTAAAGTTGCAGACGCCACAACGCTACATATATAAGTAAAGTTACAGACGCCACAACGCTACATATATAAGTGAAGTTACAGACGCCACAACGCTACATATATAAGTAAAGTTACAGACGCCACAACGTTACATATGTAAATAAAGTTACAGAAATCACAACGCTACATATATATGTAAAGTTACAGACGTCACAACGCTACATATATAAGTAAAGTTACAGACGCCACAACACTACATATATAAGTAAAGTTATAGACGCCACAACGCTAAATATATAAGTAAAGTTACAGACGCCACAACGCTAAATATATAAGTAAAGTTACAGACGCCACAACGCTAAATATATAAGTAAAGTTACAGACGACACAACGCTACATATATAAGTAAAGTTACAGACGCCACAACACTAAATATATAAGTAAAGTTACAGACGCCACAACGCTAAATATATAAGTAAAGTTACAGAAGCCACAACGCTAAATATATAAGTGAAGTTACAGACGCCAAAACGCTAAATATATAAGTAAAGTTACAGACGCCACAACGCTAAATATATAAGTAAAGTTACAGACGCCACAACGCTAAATATATAAGTAAAGTTACAGACGCCACCACGCTACATATATAAGTAAAGTTACAGACGCCACAACGCTAAATATATAAGTAAAGTTACAGACGCCACAACGCTAAATATATAAGTAAAGTTACAGGAGCCACAACGCTAAATATATAAGTAAAGTTACAGACGCCACAACGCTAAATATATAAGTAAAGTTACAGAGGCCACAACGCTAAATATATAAGTAAAGTTACAGACGTCACAACGCTAAATATATAAGTAAAGTTACAGACGCCACAACGCTAAATATATAAGTAAAGTTACAGACGCCACAACGCTAAATATTAAGTAAAGTTATAGACGCCACAACGCTAAATATATAAGTAAAGTTATAGACGCCACAACGCTAAATATATAAGTAAAGTTACAGACGACACAACGCTAAATATATAAGTAAAGTTACAGACGCCACAACGCTAAATATATAAGTAAAGTTATAGACGCCACAACGCTAAATATATAAGTAAAGTTATAGACGGCACAACGCTACATATATAAGTAAAGTTACAGACGCCACAACGCTAAATATATAAGTAAAGTTACAGACGCCACAACGCTAAATATATAAGTAAAGTTACAGACGCCACAACGCTAAATATATAAGTAAAGTTACAGACGCCACAACGCTAAATATATAAGTAAAGTTACAGACGCCACAACGCTAAATATATAAGTAAAGTTACAGACGCCACAACGCTAAATATATAAGTAAAGTTACAGACGCCACTACGCTAAATATATAAGTAAAGTTAAAGACGCCACAACGCTAAATATATAAGTAAAGTTACAGACGCCACAACGCTAAATATATCAGTAAAGTTACAGCCGCCACAACGCTAAATATATAAGTAAAGTTACAGACGCCACAACGCTAAATATATAAGTAAAGTTACAGACGCCACAACGCTAAATTTATAAGTAAAGTTACAGACGCCACAACGCTAAATATATAAGTAAAGTTATAGACGCCACAACGCTAAATATATAAGTAAAGTTACAGACGCCACAACGCTAAATATATAAGTAAAGTTACAGACGCCACAACGCTAAATATATAAGTAAAGTTACAGACGCCACAACGCTAAATATACAAGTAATGTTACAGACGCCACAACGCTAAATATATAAGTAAAGTTACAGACGCCACAACGCTAAATATATAAGTAAAGTTACAGACGCCACAACGCTAAATATATAAGTAAAGTTACAGACGCCACAACGCTAAATATATAAGTAAAGTTACAGACGCCACAACGCTAAATATATAAGTAAAGTTACAGACGCCACAACGCTAAATATATAAGTAAAGTTACAGACGCCACAACGCTAAATATATAAGTAAAGTTACAGACGCCACAACGCTACATATATAAGTAAAGTTACAGACGCCACAACGCTAAATATATAAGTAAAGTTACAGACGCCACAACGCTAAATATATAAGTAAAGTTACAGACGCCACAACGCTAAATATATAAGTAAAGTTACAGACGCCACAACGCTACATATATTAGTAAAGTTACAGACGCCACTACGCTAAATGTATAAGTAAAGTTACAAACGCCATTACGCTACATATATAAGTAAAGTTACAGACGCCACTACGCTACGTATATAAGTAAAGTTACAGACGCCACAACGCTACGTATATAAGTAAATTTACAGACGCCACAACGCTAAATATATAAGTAAAGTTAAAGACGCCACAACGCTACATATATAAGTAAAGTTAAAGACGCCACAACGCTAAATATATAAGTAAAGTTACAGACTCCACAACGCTATATATATAAGTAAAGTTACAGACGCCACAACGCTAAATATATAAGTAAAGTTAAAGACGCCACAACGCTAAATATATAAGTAAAGTTAAAAACGCCACAACGCTACATATATAAGTAAAGTTACAGACGCCACAACGCTAAATATATAAGTAAAGTTAAAGACGCCACAACGCTACATATATAAGTAAAGTTAAAGACGCCACAACGCTACATATATAAGTAAAGTTACAGACGCCACTACGCTACATATATAAGTAAAGTTACAGAGGCCACTACGCTACATATATAAGTAAAGTTACAGACGCCAGTACGCTACATACATAAGTAAAGTTAAAGACGCCACTACGCTACATATATAAGTAAAGTTACAGACGCCACTACGCTACATAGATAAGTAAAGTTACAGACGCCACTACGCTACATATATATGTGAAGTTAAAGACGCTAGTACGCTACATACATAAGTAAAGTTAAAGACGCCACTACGCTACGTATATAAGTAAAGTTACAGACGCCACAACGCTAAATATATAAGTAAAGTTAAAGACGCCACTACGCTACATATTTAAGTAAAGTTAAAGACGCCACTAAGCTACATATATAAGTAAAGTTACAGACGCCACTACGCTACATATATCAGTAAAGTTAAAGAAGTCACTAAGCTACATATATAAGTAAAGATACAGACGTCCCTACGCTACATATATAAGAAAGTTAAAAACGTCACTAAGCTACATATATAAGTAACGTTAAAGACGCCACTACGCTACATATATAAGTAAAGTTACAGACGCCACAACGCTACATACATAAGTAAAGTTAAAAACCTCACTAAGCTACATATATAAGTAAAGTTAAAGACGTCACTACGCTACATACATAAGTAAAGTTAACGACGCCACTACGCTACATATATAAGTAAAGTTACAGACGCCACTACGCTACATATATAAGTAAAGTTACAGACGCCACAACGCTACATACATAACTAAAGTTACAGAGGCCACTACGCTACATATATAAGTAAAGTTACAGCCGCCAGTACGCCATATATATAAGTAAAGTTACAGACGCCACTACGCTACGTTTATAAGTAAAGTTACAGACGCCACAACGCTACGTATATAAGTAAAGTTACAGACGCCACAACGCTAAATATATAAGTAAAGTTAAAGACGCCACAACGCTACATATATAAGTAAAGTTAAAGACGCCACAACGCTAAATATATAAGTAAAGTTACAGACGCCACAACGCTACATATATAAGTAAAGTTACAGATGCCACAACGCTAAATATATAAGTAAAGTTAAAGACGCCACAACGCTAAATATATAAGTAAAGTTACAAACGCCACAACGCTACATATTTAAGTAAAGTTACAGACGTCACAACGCTAAATATATGAGTAAAGTTAAAGACGCCACAACGCTACATATATAAGTAAAGTTACAGACGCCTGTACGCTACATATATAAGTTAAATTACAGACGCCACTACGCTACATATATAAGTAAAGTTACAGACGCCAGTACGCTACATACATAAGTAAAGTTAAAGACGCCACTACGCTACATATATAAGTAAAGTTACAGACGCCACTACGCTACATATATAAGTAAAGTTACAGACGCCACTACGCTACATATATAAGTGAAGTTACAGACGCTAGTACGCTACATACATAAGTAAAGTTAAAGACGCCACTACGCTACGTATATAAGTAAAGTTACAGACGCCACAACGCTAAATATATAAGTAAAGTTAAAGACGCCACTGCGCTACATATATAAGTAAAGTTAAAGAGGCCACTAAGCTACATATATAAGTAAAGTTACAGACGCCACTACGCTACATATATCAGTAAAGTTAAAGAAGTCACTAAGCTACATATATAAGTAAAGTTAAAGACGCCACTACCCTACATATATAAGTAAAGATACAGACGTCACAACGCTACATATATAAGAACGTTGAAAACATCACTAAGCTACATATATAAGTAAGTTAAAGACGCCACTACGTTACATCTATAAGTAAAGATACAGACGTCACAACGCTACATATATAAGAAAGTTAAAAACGTCACTAAGCTATATATTTAAGCAAAGTTAAAGACGCCACTACGCTACATCTATAAGTAAAGATACAGACGTCACAACGCTACATATATAAGAAAGTTAAAAACGTCACTAAGCTACATATATAAGTAACGTTAAAGACGCCACTACGCTACATATATAAGTAAAGTTACAGACGCCACAACGCTACATACATAAGTAAAGTTAAAAACGTCACTAAGCTACATATATAAGTAAAGTTATAGACGTCACTACGCTACATACATAAGTAAAGTTAAGGACGCCACTACGCTACATATATAAGTAAAGTTACAGACGCCACTACGCTACATATATGAGTAAAGTTACAGACGCCACAACGCTACATACATAAGTAAAGTTACAGAGGCCACTACGCTACATATATAAGTAAAGTTACAGACGCCAGTACGCCATATACATAAGTAAAGTTGCAGACGACACTACGCTACATACATAGAAAAATTACAGACGCCTCTACGCTACATATATAAATAAAGTAAAAGAAGCCACTACGCAACATACATAAGTAAAGTTACAGACGCCACTACGCTACATACATAAGTAAAGTTACAGACGTCACTACGCTACATATATAAGTAAAGTTACAGACGCCACTACGCTACATATATAAGTAAAGTTACAGACGCCACTACGCTACATATATAAATAAAGTTACAGACGCCACTACGCTACATATATAAGTAAAGTTACAGACGCCTGTACGCTACATATATAAGTAAAGTTACAGACGCCACTACGCTACATATATTAGTAAAGTTACAGACGCCACTACGCTACATATTAAGTAAAGTTACAAACGCCACTACGCTACATATATAAGTAAAGTTACAGACGCCACTACGCTATATATATAAGTAAAGTTACAGACGCTAGTACGTTACGTATATAAGTAAAGTTACAGACGCCACTACGCTACATATATAAGTAAAGTTACAGACGCCACTACCCTAAATGTATAAGTAAAGTTACAAACGCCATTACGCTACATATATAGGTAAAGTTACAGACGCCACTACGCTACATAAATAAGTAAAGTTACAGACGCCACTACGCTACATATATAAGTAAAGTTACAGACGCCAGTACGCTACATACATAAGTAACGTTACAGACGCCACTATGCTACATACAAAAGTAAAGTTACAGACGCCACAACGCTACATATATAAATAAAGTTACAGACGCGACTACGCCACATATATAAGTAAAGTTACAGACGACTGTACGCTACATATATAAGTAAAGTTACAGACGCCACTACGCTACATATATTAGTAAAGTTACAGACGCCACTACGCTACATATATAAGTAAAGTTACAAACGCCACTACGCTACATATATAAGTAAAGTTACAGACGCAACTACGCTACATATATAAGTAAAGTTACATACGCCTGTACGCTACATATATAAGTAAAGTTACAGACGCCACTACGCTACATATATAAGTAAAGTTACATACGCCTGTACGCTACATATATAAGTAAAGTTACAGACGCCACTACGCTACATATATTAGTAAAATTACAGACGCCACTACGCTACATATTAAGTAAAGTTACAAACGCCACTACGCTACATATATAAGTAAAGTTACTGACGCCACTACGCTATATATATAAGTAAAGTTACAGACGCTAGTACGTTACATATATAAATAAAGTTACAGACGCCACTACGCTACATATATAAGTAAAGTTACAGACGCCTGTACGCTACATATATTAGTAAAGTTACAGACGCCACTACGCTAAATGTAAAAGTAAAGTTACAAACGCCATTACGCTACATATATAGGTAAAGTTACAGACGCCACTACGCTACATAAATAAGTAAAGTTACAGACGCCACTACGCTAAATATATAAGTAAAGTTACAGACGCCAGTACGCTACATACATAAGTAACGTTACAGACGCCACTATGCTACATACAAAAGTAAAGTTACAGACGCCACAACGCTACATATATAAATAAAGTTACAGACGCGACTACGCCACATATATAAGTAAAGTTACAGACGACTGTACGCTACATATATAAGTAAAGTTACAGACGCCACTACGCTACATATATTAGTAAAGTTACAGAGGCCACTACGCTACATATATAAGTAAAGTTACAGACGCCAGTACGCCATATATATAAGTAACGTTACAGACGACACTACGCTACATACATAGTAAAAGTTACAGACGCCACTACGCTATATATATAAATAAAGTAAAAGAAGCCACTACGCAACATACATAAGTAAAGTTACAGACGCCACTACGCTACATACATAAGTAAAGTTACAGACGCAACTACGCTACATATATAAGTAAAGTTACAGACGCCACTACGCTACATATATGAGTAAAGTTACAGACGCCACAACGCTACATACATAAGTAAAGTTACAGAGGCCACTACGCTACATATATAAGTAAAGTTACAGACGCCAGTACGCCATATATATAAGTAAAGTTACAGACGCAACTACGCTACATATATAAGTAAAGTTACAGACGCCACTACGCTACATATATAAGTAAAGTTACAGACGCCAGTACGCTACATATATAAGTAAAGTTACAGACGCCACTACGCTACATATGTAAGTAAAGTTACAGACGCCACTACGCTACATACATAAGTAAAGTTACAGACGCCACTTCGCTACATATATAAGTAAAGTTACAGACGCCACTACGCAACATACATAAGTAAAGTTAAAAACGTCACTAAGTTACATATGTAAGTAAAGTTAAAGACATCACTATGCTACATACATAAGTAAAGTTAAGGACGCCACTACTCTACATACATGAGTAAAGTTACAGACGCCACTACGCTACATACATAAGTAAAGTTACAGACGCCACTACGCTACATATATAAGTAAAATTACAGACGCCATTACGCTACATTTTTAAGTAAAGTTACAGACGCCGCTATGCTATATATATAAATAAAGTTACAGACGCCATTACGCTACATATATAATTAAAGTTACAGACGCCACTATGCTACATATATAAGTAAAGTTACAGACGCCACTACGCTACATGTATAAGTAAAGTTACAAACTCCACTACGCTACATATATAAGTAAAGTTACAAACGCCACTACGCTACATATATAAGTTAAGTTACAGACGCCTGTACGCTACATGTATAAGTAAAGTTACAGACGCCACTACGCTACATATATAAGTAAAGTTACAGACGCCTGTACGTTACATATATTAGTAATGTTACAGACGCCACTACGCTACATGTATAAGTAAAATTACAAACGCCACTACGCTACATATATAGGTAAAGTTACAGACGCCACGACGCTACATATATAAGTAAAGTTACAGACGCCACTTAGCTACATATATAAGTAAAGTTACAGACGCCACTACGCTACATATATAAGTAAAGTTACAGACGCCACTACGCTACATATATTAGTAATGTTACAGACGCCACTACGCTACATGTATAAGTAAAGTTACAAACGCCACTATGCTACATATATAGGTAAAGTTACAGACGCCACGACGCTACATATATAAGTAAAGTTACAGACGCCACTTCGCTACATATATAAGTAAAGTTACAGACGCCACTACGCTACATATATAAGTAAAGTTACAGACGCCACTACGCTACATATATAAATAAAGTTACAGACGCCACTACGCTACATACATAAGGTTACAGACGCCACTTCGCTACATATATAAATAAAGTTACAGACGCCGCTACGCTACATATATAAGTAAAGTTACAGACGCCACTACGCTACATATAACAGTAAAGTTACAAACGCCACTACGCTACATATCTAAGTAAAGTTACAGACGCCAATACGCTACATATATAAGTAAAGTTACAGACGCCACTACGCTACATATATTAGTAAAGTTACAGACGACACTACGCTACATATAACAGTAAAGTTACAGACGCCACTACGCTACATATATTAGTAAAGTTACAGACGCCACTACGCTACATACATAAGTAAAGTTATAGACGCCACTACGCTACATATATAAGTAAAGTTACAGACGCCTTTACGCTACATATATAAGTGAAGTTACAGACGCCACTACGCTACAAATTCAAGTGAAGTTACAGACGCCACTACGTTACATATATAAGTAAAGTTACAGACGCCTGTACGCTACATATATAAGTAAAGTTACAGACGCCACTTCGCTACATATATAAGTAAAGTTACAGACGCCACTACGCTACATATATAAGTAAAGTTATAGACGCCACTACGCTACATATATAGGTAAAGTTACAGACGCCACTAAGCTACATATATAAGTAAAGTTACAGACGCCACTAAGCTACATATATAAGTAAAGTTACAGACGCCACTACGCTACATATATAGGTAAAGTTACAGACGCCACTAAGCTACATATATAAGTAAAGTTACAGACGCCACTAAGCTACATATATAAGTAAAGTTACAGACGCCACTACGCTACATATATAGGTAACGTTACAGACGCCACTACGCTACATATATTAGTAAAGTTAAAGACGCCACTACGCTACATATATAAGTAAAGTTACAGACGCAACTACGCTACATATATAAGTAAAGTTACAGACGCCTGTACGCTACATATATAAGTAAAGTTACAGACGCCACTTCGCTACATATATAAGTAAAGTTACAGACGCCACTACGCTACATATATAAGTAAAGTTACAGACGCCACTACGCTACATATATAGGTAAAGTTACAGACGCCACTAAGCTACATATATAAGTAAAGTTACAGACGCCACTAAGCTACATATATAAGTAAAGTTACAGACGCCACTACGCTACATATATAGGTAAAGTTACAGACGCCACTAAGCTACATATATAAGTAAAGTTACAGACGTCACTAAGCTACATATATAAGTAAAGTTACAGACGCCACTACGCTACATATATAGGTAAAGTTACAGACGCCACTACGCTACATATATTAGTAAAGTTACAGACGCCACTACGCTACATATATAAGTAAAGTTACAGACGCAACTACGCTACATATATAAGTAAAGTTACAGACGCCACTATGCTACATACATAAGTAAAGTTACAGACGCCACTACGCTACATATATAAGTAAAGTTACAGACGCCACTACGCAACATACATAAGTAAAGTTAAAAACGTCACTAAGTTACATGTAAGTAAAGTTAAAGACATCACTATGCTACATACATAAGTAAAGTTAAGGACGCCACTACTCTACATACATGAGTAAAGTTACAGACGCCACTACGCTACATACATAAGTAAAGTTACAGACGCCACTACGCTACATATATAAGTAAAATTACAGACGCTATTACGCTACATATTTAAGTAAAGTTACAGACGCCGCTATGCTACATATATAAATTAAGTTACAGACGCCACTACGCTACATATATAATTAAAGTTACAGACGCCACTATGCTACATATATAAGTAAAGTTACAGACGCCACTACGCTACATATATAATTAAAGTTACAGACGCCACTATGCTACATATATAATTAAAGTTACAGACGCCACTATGCTACATATATAAGTAAAGTTACAGACGCCACTACGCTACATATATAATTAAAGTTACAGACGCCACTACGCTACATGTATAAGTAAAGTTACAAACTCCACTACGCTACATATATATGTAAAGTTACAAACGCCACTACGCTACATATATAAGTAAAGTTACAGACGCCTGTACGCTACATATATAAGTAAAGTTACAGACGCCACTACGCTACATATATTAGTAATGTTACAGACGCCACTACGCTACATGTATAAGTAAAGTTACAAACGCCACTACGCTACATATATAGGTAAAGTTACAGACGCCACGACGCTACATATATAAGTAAAGTTACAGACGCCACTTCACTACATATATAAGTAAAGTTACAGACGCCACTACGCTACATATATAAGTAAAGTTACAGACGCCACTACGCTACATATATAAATAAAGTTACAGACGCCACTACGCTACATACATAAGGTTACAGACGCCACTACGCTACATATATAAATAAAGTTACAGACGCCGATACGCTACATATATAAGTAAAGTTACAGACGCCACTACGCTACATATAACAGTAAAGTTACAAACGCCACTACGCTACATATCTAAGTAAAGTTACAGACGCCAATACGCTACATATATAAGTAAAGTTACAGACGCCACTACGCTACATATATTAGTAAAGTTACAGACGACACTACGCTACATATAACAGTAAAGTTACAAACGCCACTACGCTACATATATAAGTAAAGTTACAGACGCCACTACGCTACATATATAAGTAAAGTTACAGACGCCACTACGCTACATATATAAGTAAAGTTACAGACGTCACTACGCTATATATATAAGTAAAGTTACACACGCCACTACCCTACATACATAGAAAACGTTACAGACGCCACTACGCTACATACATAAGTAAAGTTACAGACGCCTCTACGCTACATATATAAGTAAAGTTACAGACGCCTGTACGCTACATATATAAGTAATGTTACAGACGCCACTACGCTACATATATTAGTAATGTTACAGTCGCCACTACGCTACATGTATAAGTAAAGTTACAAACGCCACTACGCTACATATATAAGTAAAGTTACATACGCCACTACGCTACATATATAAGTAAAGTTACAGACGCCACTACGCTACATATATAAGTAAAGTTACAGACGCCACTACGCTACATATATAAGTAAAGTTACAGATGCCACGACGCTACATATATAAGTAAAGTTACAGACGCCACTACGCTACATATATAAGTAAAGTTACAGACGCCACTGCGTTACAAATTTAGGAAAGTTACAGACGCCACTAAGCTAAATATATAAGTAAAGTTACAGAACTATTACGCTACATATATAAGTAAAGTTACAGACGCCACTACGCTACATATATAAGTGAAGTTACAGACGCCACTACGCTACATATATAAGTAAAGTTACAAACGCCACTACGCTACATATATAAGTAAAGTTACAGACGCCACTACGCTATATATATAAGTAAAGTTGGAGACGCCAGTACGTTACATATATAAGTAAAGTTACAGACGCCACTACGCTACATATATAAGTAAAGTTAGAGACGCCACTACGCTACATATATAAGTAAAGTTACAGACGAAATTACGCTACATATATAAGTAAAGTTACAGAAGTCACTACGTTACATCTATAAGTAAAGATACAAACGTCACAACGCTACATATATAAGAAAGTTAAAAACGTCACTAAGCTACATATTTAAGTAAAGTTAAAGACACCACTACGCTACATCTATAAGTAAAGATACAGACGTCACAACGCTACATATATAAGAAAGTTAAAAACGTCAATAAGCTACATATATAAGTAACGTTAAAGACGCCACTACGCTACATATATAAGTAAAGTTACAGACGCCACAACGCTACATACATAAGTAAAGTTAAAAACTTCACTAAGCTACATATATAAGTAAAGTTAAAGACGTCACAACGCTCCATACATAAGTAAAGTTACAGACGCCACTACGCTACATAATTATATAATTAAAGTTACAGACGCCACTACGCTACATATATAAGTAAAGTTACAGAAGCCACAACGCTCCATACATAAGTAAAGTTACAGACGCCACTACGCTACATATATAAGTAAAGTAACAGACGCCACTACGCTACATATATAAGTAAAGTTACAGACGCCACTACGCTACATATATAAGTAAAGTTACAGACGTCATTATGCTACATATATAAGTAAAGTTACAGACGCCACTTCGCTACATTTATAAGTAAAGTTACAGACGTCATTATGCTACATATATAAGTAAAGTTACAGACGCCCCTACGCTACATTTATAAGTAAAGTTACAGACGCCACTACGCTACATATATAAGTAAAGTTAGAGACGCCACTACGCTACATTTATAAGTAAAGTTACAGACGAAATTACGCTACATATATAAGTAAAGTTACAGAAGTCACTACGCTACATATATAAGTAAAGTTACAGACGCCACTACGCTACATATATAAGTAAAGTTAAAGACGCCACTACGCTACATACATAAGTAAAGTTACAGACGCCACTACGCTACATATATAAGTAAAGTTACAGACGCCACTACGCTACATATATAAGTAAAGTTACAGATGCCACTACGCTACATATATAAGTAAAGTTACAGACGCCACTACGCTACATATATAAGTAAAGTTACAGACGCCACTGCGTTACAAATTTAGGAAAGTTACAGACGCCACTAAGCTAAATATATAAGTAAAGTTACAGAACTATTACGCTACATATATAAGTAAAGTTACAGACGCCACTACGCTACATATATAAGTGAAGTTACAGACGCCACTACGCTACATATATAAGTAAAGTTACAAACGCCACTACGCTATATATATAAGTAAAGTTACAGACGCCACTACGCTATATATATAAGTAAAGTTGGAAACACCAGTACGTTACATATATAAGTAAAGTTACAGACGCCACTACGCTACATATATAAGTAAAGTTAGAGACGCCACTACGCTACATATATAAGTAAAGTTACAGACGAAATTACGCTACATATATAAGTAAAGTTACAGAAGTCACTACGCTACATATATAAGTAAAGTTACAGACGCCACTACGCTACATATATAAGTAAAGTTAAAGACGCCACTACGCTACATACATAAGTAAAGTTACAGACGCCACTACGCTACATATATAAGTAAAGTTACAGACGCCACTACGCTACATATATAAGTAAAGTTACAGATGCCACTACGCTACATATAGAAGTAAAGTTACAGACGCCACTACGCTACATATATAAGTAAAGTTACAGACGCCACTGCGTTACAAATTTAGGAAAGTTACAGACGCCACTAAGCTAAATATATAAGTAAAGTTACAGACGCCATTACGCTACATATATAAGTAAAGTTACAGACGCCACTACGCTACATATATAAGTGAAGTTACAGACGCCACTACGCTACATATATAAGTAAAGTTACAAACGCCACTACGCTACATATATAAGTAAAGTTGGAGACGCCAGTACGTTACATATATAAGTGAAGTTACAGACGCCACTACGCTACATATATAAGTAAAGTTACAGACGCCACTACGCTATATATATAAGTAAAGTTGGAGACGCCAGTACGTTACATATATAAGTAAAGTTACAGACGCCACTACGCTACATATATAAGTAAAGTTACAGACGCCTGTACGCTACATATATTAGTAAATTTACAGACGCCACTACGCTACATGTATAAGTAAAGTTACAGACGCCACTACGCTACTTATATAAGTAAAGTTACAGACGCCTGTACGCTACATATATAAGTAAAGTTACAAACGCCACTACGCTACATATATAGGTAAAGTTACAGACGCCACTACACTACATATATAAGTAAAGTTACAGACGCCACTACGCTACATATATAAGTAAAGTTACAGACGCCTGTACGCTACATACATAAGTAAAGTTACAGACGCCACAACGCTACATATATAAGTAAAGTTACAGACGCCACTGAGTTACATATATAGGAAAGTTACAGATGCCTCTAAGCTACATATATAAGTAAAGTTAGAGACGCCATTACGCTACATATATAAGTAAAGTTACAGACGCCTGTACGCTACATATATAAGTAAAGTTACAGACGCCACTACGCTACATATATTAGTAAAGTTACAGACGCCACTACGCTACATATATAAGTAAAGTTACAAACGCCACTACGCTACATATATAAGTAAAGTTACAGACGCCACTACGCTACATATATAAGTAAAGTTACAGACGCCACTACGCTACATATATAAGTAAAGTTACAGACGCCACTACGCTACATATATAAGTAATGTTACAGACGCCACTACGCTACATATATAAGTTAAGTTACAGACGCCAGTACGCTACATACATAAGTAAAGTTACAGACGCCACTACGCTACATGCATAAGTAAAGTTACAGACGCCACAACGCTACATTTTGAATAGGGGGGTACGAGTGTCTGACCACGGACGAGATTCCAGATTGCCTCGTGGTAGCGGCCTGCCCAGTTAGCACACTACGCACGGGGGATTTTCTCACCCCCAGGGTTTTGCATTTGTTGTTGTTCTTATTCATATTGTACACAAAGGTGGTACAATGTGTTTGTGATTGTTTTTATCACCAACAACAGTTGATTAAGGTTACTTACTACCCTGTATAATTATGGACAGTATAGTATAGTTATTATATAACCATGTATGATTGCTTTAGTGTTAAGTAACCTGTCAATTAGTTTAACAGTTCTTAATGTGTGTATGTATATATTATGTGTACACACTTTTTCTATGTAACACGTACGTTAAAGACACACTATATATGTGTCACGTGTGTTAATAGCCCAAGCACAGAAATCGTCTCTGATTCCACTCGAATAGACAATAATCCGAACTGCAAGAGCGCTTTCGGTCTTGAAACCTTCTTCAGTTGCAACATGCAATCCTAAACGATTTCTATTTAATATATAAATTCTCTCATTAAGGTAGGCAGTCGCTGTCCCTACATCGACTGAGTTACACGCATGTTTTCAGCTCTGAAAACATTATATATTTCACTTCTATTAGCAATCTATATACAGTACAGATTTACACACTTCTGGAGATACTCCAGAATTTGTCTCGGTACAAACCCAACGTGTAAACTGCATATTTCTCGGAATATATGACACATTCGTGTCTTATGTTGCTAATATTTCGTCCATGAGAACATATTTACTCACATTTGGAGATACTCCAAATTTTTTCTCGGTACCAACCCGACGAGTAGATTATACATAGCGTTTTCTTCGGAATACATGCTACCTATAAGACACATTTAGACGGTACCAACCCAGTCGTGTCTGAACATCTTGCTGCATGTTCATTGAAAGACAATACATTCGGTACCAACCCAACTTGTCATACAGTACTGTTGTACTTTAAAATATCAGTTCTCAATAAGAACCACACATATATAAAGTATTGAATCTGTGTTACAAACTAACTCAGACAGATTGAATACACTATATATACTTAATTGGTTAATCACAGTGTACCGGTATAAACCTCATTACATCAGTAAATGAGAGAATTTATATATTAAATAGAAATCGTTTAGGCCTGCATGTTGCAACTGAAGAAGGTTTCAAGACCGAAAGCGCTCTTGCAGTTCGGATTATTGTCTATCCGTGTGGAATCAGAGACGATTTCAGTGCTTGGGCTATTGACACACGTGACACATATATAGTGTGTCTTTAACGTACGTGTTACATAGAAAAAGTGTGTATACATAATATACACATACACACATTAAGAACTGTTAAACTAATTGACAGGTTACTTAACACTAAAGCAATCATACATGGTTATATAATAACTATACTATACTGTCCATAATTATACAGGGTAGTAAGTAACCTTAATCAACTGTTGTTGGTGATAAAAACAATCACAAACACATTGTACCACCTTTGTTTACAATATGAATAAGAACAACAACAAACGCAAAACCCTGGGGGTGAGAAAATCCCCCGTGCGTAGTGTGCTAACTGGGCAGGCCGCTACAAGGAGGCAATCTGGAATCTCGTCCGTGGTAAGACATTCGTACCCCCCCTATTCAAAAAGTAAAGTTACAGACGCCACTACGCTACATATATCAGTAAAGTTAAAAAAGTCACTAAGCTACATATATAAGTAAAGTTAAAGACGCCACTACCCTACATATATAAGTAAAGATACAGACGTCACAACGCTACATATATAAGAAAGTTAAAAACGTCACTAAGCTACATATATAAGTAACGTTAAAGACGCCACTACGTTACATCTATAAGTAAAGATACAAACGTCACAACGCTACATATATAAGAAAGTTAAAAACGTCACTAAGCTACATATTTAAGTAAAGTTAAAGATGCCACTACGCTACATATATAAGTAAAGATACAGACGTCACAACGCTACATATATAAGAAAGTTAAAAACGTCACTAAGCTACATATATAAGTAACGTTAAAGACGCCACTACGCTACATATATAAGTAAAGTTACAGACGCCACAACGCTACATACATAAGTAAAGTTAAAAACTTCACTAAGCTACATATATAAGTAAAGTTAAAGACGTCACAACGCTCCATACATAAGTAAAGTTACAGACGCCACTACGCTACATACATAAGTAAAGTTACAGACGCCTCTACGCTACATATATAAGTAAAGTTACAGACGCCATTACGCTACATATATAAGTAAAGTTACAGACGCCACTAGGCTACATATATAAGTGAAGTTACAGACGCCACTACGCTACATATTTAAGTAAAGTTACAGACGCCACTACGCTACATATATAAATAAAGTTACAGACGCCATTACGCTGCATATATAAGTAAAGTTACAGACACCACTACGCTACATATATAATTAAAGTTACAGACGCCATTATGCTACATATATAAGTAAAGTTACAGACGCCACTACGCCACATGTATAAGTAAAGTTACAAACGCCACTACGCTACATATATAGGTAAAGTTACAGACGCCACTACGCTACATATATAAGTAAAGTTACAGACGCCTGTACGCTACATATATAAGTAAAGTTACAGACGCCACTACGCTGCATATATTAGTAAAGTTACAGACGCCACTACGCTACATGTATAAGTAAAGTTACAAACGCCACTACGCTACATATATAGGTAAATATACAGAGGCCACTACGCTACATATATAAGTAAAGTTACAGACGCCACTACGCTACATATATAAGTAAAGTTACAGACGCCAGTACGCTACATACATAAGTAAAGTTACAGACGCCACTAAGCTACATACATAAGTAAAGTTACAGACGCCAAAACGCTACATATATAAGTAAAGTTACAGACGCGACTACGCTACATACATAAGTAAAGTTACAGACGCCACTACGCTACATATATAAGTGAAGTTACAGACGCCACTACTCTACACATATAAGTAAAGTTACAGACGCCACTACGCTACATATATAAGTAAAGTTACAGACGCCACTACGCTACATAAATAAACAAAGTTACAGACGCCACTACGCTACATATATAAGTAAAGTTACAGAAGTTACAGATGCCACTACGCTACATATATAAGTAAAGTTACAGACGACACAACGCTACATACATAAGTAAAGTTACAGACGCCACTACGCTACGTATATAAGTAAAGTTACAGACGCCACTACGCTACGTATATAAGTAAAGTTACAGACGCCACTACGCTACATATATAAATAAAGTTACAGACGCCACTACGCTACATATATAAGTAAAATTACAGACGCCACTACGCTACATATATAAGTAAAATTACAGACACCACTACGCTACATATATAAGTAAAGTTACAGACGCCACTACGCTACGTATATAAGTAAAGTTACAGACGCCACTACGCTACATATATAAGTAAAGTTACAGACGCCACTACGCTACATATATAAGTAAAGTTACAGACGCCACTACGCTACATATATAAGTAAAGTTGCAGACACCATTACGCTACGTATATGAGTAAAGTTACCGACGCCACTACGCTACATTTATAAGTAAAGTTACAGACGCCACTACGCTACATATATAGGTAAAGTTACAGACGCCACTACGCTACGTATATAAGTAAAGTTACAGACGCCACTGCGCTACGTATATAAGTAAAGTTACAGACGCCACTACGCTACATATATACGTAAAGATACACACGCCACTACGCTACATATATAAGTAAAGTTACAGACGCCACTACGCTACATATATAAGGAAAGTTACAGACACCACTACGCTACATATATAAGTAAAGTTACAGACGCCACTACGCTACATATATAAGTAAAGTTACAGACGCCACTAAGCTAAATATATAAGTAAAGTTACAGAACTATTACGCTACATATATAAGTAAAGTTACAGACGCCACTACGCTACATATATAAGGAAAGTTACAGACACCACTACGCTACATATATAAGTAAAGTTACAGACGCCACTACGCTACATATATAAGTAAAGTTACAGACGCCACTACGCTACATATATAAGTAAAGTTACAGACGCCACTACTAATTGGGCAGATTGGTGACATATATTGGTAAAATTATGCATTGTGTGACAAAAGCACCAAACTTGACACATTGCTAGACAATACTCTATTAAACATTTTTGGCTATGGACCCATGTTAGATTTTGAAAAATGGCCGTCTTTTGCAAAATGGCCGCCAAATATTCGATAAAAAAATAATCAACCCATAATTATCTGGTTTCATCCAAACTTGTTATTGTAAATACACTAACTTCAGGACAGTAGATAATAAAATATGCAATCCAAAATATACTGATTTTTTTTAACAAAATGATGTGTTTTACAAAGGTGTTGTCTTGATATATTTATGTGTAAGTCTATACTTCAATAAATAGTTGTTATATGCACTCCTATACTTCAGGGGTTAGGGGTTTTACACATGTATACATACTATGCTAACTCTGAGTCTAGATTGTCTAGATTGTCTTAGTTGTGTTAGGTCTTAAGCATTTCTGAAGTGTGTTTAAGTTTCATTCTCATATTTATTAGCGGCTTTAGTTTATAATAATTCTATGTATAATCGAGGACTTGGTAAAGCACTATTAAAGGGACACACAACAATCTTGAATTATTTATAAAGCATCCAAATTGATTAATCCAATATTAATTGTACTTTAAAACTTCTTGCATCTTGCATATACTTAGATAAAATGCAGAATTGTTTAATTATTTGTGGTTATTCTATTACAAGTTTTAATGTATTATTGTGCAATATATTCCCCAATGAGCAATATGTAATTATTAAAATTGATTTTAAAACATGCAAATGAAATAGCAAAACAAGACGCCGCAGGTTATAAAAAAAAATCAAGCTTGTCGAGTCTTCTAAATGCTTTAAAAAACGATATTAACAAGACACTATCAGAAGAAGTTTATAATATATACAAACTCAAATGTAATAAGTGGTCATATCATTTGAACATTTTCTGAATGGTACTTAATCTTAGTCATCACAGTCATCGTACCCAACGTCCCATTTTCAAAAGACGTTATACATCATTCCTGCTTGAACACATCGTTTGAAACACACTTGTCTCTTTGACATCTACGTTTAATAAGTTCCTTGCAAACTCTGAGGCCCGTGGTAGTGATACCGAGAATTGCTTCAACATATCCTCTTCCAACCCACAGTTGGTCTTCAGAAAGGCCATGTCTTCAACAATGTCAGATTACAACCTGTTAAACAACTCAGCAGGTGTGTTTGAAAAGAGATACAGCAATTGGTGACTTGAACTTGTTGTATATTGGAACTCACTGAATGAGTTACAATCATATCTCTAGACGAGTCAGCATGGGACACGTAACTCTATATGCCGAATTTCGCAGGCCTTTGGGGTGTAACATGTGGCCATTGTTCATTTCTTACCTGGATTTTTGACCTTGTTACAGAACACAGCCTGGTTATTGAACGAAATCAGTCGAGTAATGCTGCATATGGAGACGACGTTTTAACCACTTAAGTTTTAATAAATCTGACCGACAAATAGGGATGCTCTGTTGTTAAGAGATATGCAATACGTTCAACACTGTCGGATGCAAACTATCAAAACAACCTTTATCAAAATTGTTCATGGTTGTGAGCTTTGTAATAGCTTGCATCCTGTTCAACAGTGTCATCTGTAAGGCAAACTACCAACAACACAAACAAATACACAATGACGCATTGACAGCAGTGGTGGTGTAGAAATGACATATTCACCACCTATACATATAGTTACCATGGCAGCAGAATTGCTAATTCTACCGACCCGCACTTTTTTGACAGACTGTTACACGATTTAAGAAACTGTTGTTAATGTAATACAACAACGTTCGACTAAAAGCCACAATTTGCAATCAGCAATTAATCAGCCAGACGTGGTGTCTTATTTGTTAGTGAAACAACATATTAACGGTTATATAATATTACATTATGATTCATCGCCGTTTGACGTGTATAGAATAACCCCTCGCGACTTGGCAGAAAGCTTATATTCAAGAAATAATGATTAATTGTTGATTTAAGTGCGTCGCATAAAAGTTCTGAACATGCAAGTATAAATGGCCTCACTGATAAAAATGATTTCTCAGTTTCATACGTCCGTGTACACTTCGGAATAAGCCACAGGAAATGGCTCAGTCTGAGCTGGAGCTTATCAGAGAGGCAAATTAGCCATTAAAGGTATAAAGTCACAAATCGAACATGCTGAAGTGACCACACGCGACTTCATGTGTGGTTATATTGACCTCTATCAACAGATGTTGCTTGTTTCTTCAAAAACTGTCAAAATGAAAATGTGCGTTGTTCGATATATACATGATATGTATAAAGATCAACAATTATTCAAAAATATCAAAATAACCGATGATTTGTGATTGATTGCACATGTACAAGACATGAAGATATTATATTAAAAATAGTACGCGGTTTTGAAGACTGGCTCCAAACGTCCACAGACTACCGACAGATACCTAGAAAATACCGTCAACAATCTCTTGGCTGCTTCGTTAGCAAAAGGTACTTGTAGTTGTATTAAGATGGTTTATTCACTTTTTGAGCATTTTTTAGTACAACATTTCTTGTGGTTGGTATTGATCTCTGTTCTGTCGTACGACAGTAATGAATTCTCTGTCGTAAGTTCTGTCACAGTTGTTCTGTCTTACGAATAGCTGTTGGGTTGCATGGGTTATCCATACAAACAGTCCTGGCTTCCACTTTGTCTTATGAGCGGTGAGTGACTGATCTGTCGTATGAAATTCACGGGGTTTGTTCTGTCTTATGAACATGCCATGTGGTTACACGGGATTTCCACACTGCAAGCAGCCGTGGGGTCTTACGTAATTATCATTAGTGAAAGCAAGTCTCACTACAAAGGTCATGCTGCTGCCGGTCATGGTTGCTGACTTGTACAGTTGGACAGCGCATGTCAAGCCCCCATCTGCCAAATATATATTACATTATGTTGAAGTATAATAAATACTGGGATTTACGAATGTTTTACTGGTCTATTGATACCACAATGCACGACATTGTGTTCATTAAAATAGGTAATTAACATATTTATACTAAACGTTAAACGTATGTTATACGACGTACTCACCAGGGAATATAGCCCAAAATAATCCATATCCATAGCAACAAAAGACAACGATAATCGAGGTACGCATGCTTATAGGTTTAAGACATTTTGGTCTGGCAATAACTAGGTAGCGATCCATGGCGATGGTGGCGAGTAGCGAGATCTGGGTTATGCCCAAAAGCGTCGTTGTAAAGCCATAATACACACAACCTGTAAAGAAAAGTAACTGTATTTATTTATGCTGTGAAATGGTGGATTTTAGCAATGAAATAAAAATGGTAGTTCATATCACAGACATATTAATAAACAGATAGGAAACTTCCTATCTTAACCAAAGAAGTAACCAAAAGATCACGTGACACTTTAACTTTTCCTTCTATCTCCTCTGTCAAGTATTCACTGATTTTGATGAGAATACATTCAAAAGATTGATAGTAATAGAAAAATGGACTTATAATAATGTATGTTTATTTTCAAAATAAGAAATTGTATAAAACTCGCTTTTCTCCTAAAAATCAAGGTTTTGACATAGTCTAAGTTTCCGTCAAACTCCTTCTCTGCTCTATGAGTAAAAAAGTACTATCGTTGGAAAGAAAATTAAATGTGTGATGGGATTTGGAATGAATGAAACTTGTATCTAGAAAACTATTCATGATATGTGTGTTTATATTTGGGAAATATTTTGTGAAATGTTTGCACTGTGCCACGTGAAATTTAGATAATGTTCGTAGTGTCCAATCTATTTGTTATTAGGTCTGTGTTAATATGTGTGTAATAAAGAGTTTTATTTTTCTTTCACTGCCGGAATTACTTTCTTTTTCAATATCAAAAACATTTCTTTTTATTTGTTTAGAAAACAACCGGTTAATATCTATCATTCGACTGTAAATGGTCTAACTAAGAAAATGAGCAATACTTTTTTAAAACTGGTGAAGTATTTCAGAATTGTTGTCATTTACAGTGAAAAATGTCAGTTGGGTTATTTTTCATAAATTTGCTATATAAGTTGTATCATTGGATTGGAAATACCTTAACTAAGAAAATGAGTCGTCGATTATTAAAATCGCGGTTATGTAGTTTGGAAGTTATGGGGAATTAAAAACAGCAATTTTATCTTACTAAGCCAATGATGTCGTCAATTTTTTAATTATTTTTTTGCATACTGCAGTACACTTTGATTATAAAGCATCAAATAAATTTGTTTTTGTTGTTTTGTCGTGTTCGTGAAAATATAAAGTTTTCACACTTCTCGATGAAATCAAATCCAATGTGATACACTTTACAGTATTCCCGAGCATCAGGAGAAAGGTATTTTACCACACTTATAACGAAAACATAAATGGATTGTGGAAATTGTAAGGATTAAGTTAATGTGTTCTGAAGTGTGTTGGAGTGCAAATTGTGCTGAATCATACAAACATTTAAAAAGGACAAACGTCAATCTTGATTTTTTAAAATCCCGTTAGTGTTTCTTCATAAATTTCATTTGTTCAATCATAAATATTAATTATAAGAAAAGTTTAAATCAAATTATTTTTGCATATTACTAACTTTCACATACTACTGACTGTTGATTACATTTCACCAATACAATATTTAGATTTTAATCAGAATGATACCGGATTAATAATTGAATTGAATTGGATTTTATAGTCGCACCAACAGCTAAGGTCATATGGCGACTTTCCAGCTTCCACTGGTGGAGGAAGACCCCAGGTGCCCCTCCGGGCAATTTTCGTGCACGGGAGGGCACCTGGGTAGAACCACCGACGTTCCGCAAGCCAGCTGGATAGCTTCCTCACATAAAGATTCCTAGACCCCTGAGGGATCGAACCTACAGCGGTGAGGGGTAAGTGATTGCAAGTCAGAGACTCTAACCACTCGGCCACGGACGACCCCTCCGGATTAATAAAAATAGAGGCTAATTGTAATGCTTGATAACGATTTCAAGATTGCCATGTGTCACTTTAAAGTAGTATTCCGCCAAATAACGGAAACATTACACTACAAAACCATTAATCAAAACTCTGTCCCGGTGTTCAGGTCATATAATAATGTAAATGTGCCGATTAAAAGTAAAGAGTTATTTAGAGGTTCTTAGAATACCCGTGATTGAATTTGAGTTGGTAACTCCTAATTTGAAGCTGCAGTTTTGGGGTTTCATCTGGCAGGTTAAAGCCGTTTATATTGTTAGTCAAATGGTTAACATATATATGGATGTATTATATAATACAGAATAAAAAAGAAATAGTTATGGTAAAGGTTGTAATAAAATAAAAGAAAATGATGGTTGTCAGAATGCTAATTTTCATACAATGGTTTACAGTTTATTTGACACACAAATAAGAAGTATCATTTGAGAAAGATTGATTAACAACTAATCGTATGGGAACAAGTTAAACGTACTTGTAGCATGGTCGGTGAAATTTCCTTTGATGAATGCAGAGCATTACATCGTTTAATTTAGGGTACCTAAAGGGCGTGGCTATACCGTACTACAACTACCAGATATTGGAATTTAGAGTACGGTCACTATGACGTCACATTGTTACTAAGTACACCATGCTACAAAAAAGATAGAGTCTGTCTCAGCTTGTTGGTTATTTAAACATCTCGATGGGCTACGCCAATCTCGGTATTTAAATAAGCCAACTCGCTGAGACCAGACTCAATCTATTACATATACCACTCACACCAGCTAGCTCTACATCTGCAAATGTGTAGGCGCTTATGAACCAAACTATGCTCAAAGTTAATTAAGAATATATTGAGTGCTGAAGCACACACAAATCTGCAATTTTATTTTTGGCTAGGCTTTAGTAATTTCTTAAAGATCCATCTTTCTTGTTTTAAATCGCAAAAGTAATTTCTCTTTACATACTATCTTTTAAATGCCGATTTCACATAGAAGTCGACATACCCGACTTTCCAAGGCGGTAGCCCTATTGTCAACCCGTGTGTGATAGTGATGTCTTATCTTGCCTTTTATTCATTTATATATAGCTGTTATTTGTTTCTTTGTGTGTTTGTGGTTGGCTGTCGTCCTTGAATGCTACTTTTCCTGTTCGATTTTTATATCTACTTTAACTCATGTGATGCGTGTATGAAGTCATGCATAATTTTAATTCATTCGATGTGTGTATAAAATAATTCATACATGCCGATTACACACCTAAATTATCAAACATACAAGTAAAATACATATAGTTTTGACTCATTCCATATTTGTATGAAGTAATGCTTCTTGAGTGTCGATAAACACCGACATTAACAAACATACAAGTAAAATACCTATAGTTTTAACCTCTTATATGTGTGTATGAACTAATGATTCAGTGCCGATTAAATGCCTAAATTAACAAACATACAAGTAACATACCTATAGTTTTATCCCATTATATGTGTGTATGTTATAATACATACGTGCCGATTACATACATAAATTTACATACATACACTTAACATACCTATAATTTTAACCCATTCTATATGTGTATGAACTAATGCTTAAGTGTCGATTAAACACCGAAATTAACAAACATTCACGTAACTATAGTTTTAACCCACTAAATGTGTGTATGATATAATGCTGCTTAAGTGTCGATTAAACACCTAAATTAACAAACATACAAGTAACTATAGTTTAAACCTTCCCAATGTGTGCATTAACTAATGCTTAAGTACTCATTAAATACCTAAATTAACAAACATACAAGTAAAATACCTATAGTTTTATCCCATTATATGTGTGTATGTAATAATACATAAGTGCCGATTAAACACCTAAATTAACAAACATACAAGTAAAATACCTATAGTTTTATCCCATTATATGTATGTATGTAATAATACATACGTGCCGATTACATACATAAATTAAGTTTCCTTTTAAAAGTAAAGGCCCGCCTTGTTAGATAACGATAATGTTGGTGATTGGACAAAAGAAAAAAAGAAATAGAATATTCTTGTAATATCAATAAAAACAAATTACACCAACGTGTCCAACCTATGCAAAAGTGGACCCATCCATGGTGGAAATGCTAAAGTATTCATTTAAATGAAAGTAAATCATATATAAATATACTCTTTCATTTTAATTTAATATCAATACATAAACTCTTCCGAAGATAAAGAAGCAAACAGTTTATTTAACATAAAGATTGCATTATGTAAAATGTGTTGTGATTAATACGTGACATTTTCATTAACACTTCAAAATAGATGTATTCGTTATTGTCTTCCTTATCGCGTTTTCCATTTTAAAAAGTATGAAAGGGGAGCCTCGGTTCCGATAAAAATAAGTGTTGTCTGCCATTCAGTAGAAACGCCACGGACCTATAACATATCAGTTCTGTTCGCATTTTTACTCCGCGAACATGGACTATTTCTTTGTATGTTACGGACTATTTTACGAATTTTGAATTAAAACAGACGCCCTTTTTTTTTACACCCGAAATTGGGCGCGCTACGTCGGCGAGCACTACGGGTATCTATGGAGTCTAACAACACACGTACAGTGTTTCATACCGTAGATTATGTAAAAACGAATACCTTACCGGACGAAATAACGTCCTATTATGTGTCAACAAGGTGTAGTGTTGTTGACAGGTCACCGTGACATATCTTGACACGTGACATAAATTGACATGTTGGTGCAAATTGGATTTGGGATTACTGTCTGCTGCTAGAGGTCCATTAACAAGGTATTTGTTTTGCCATTAAAATGTGTTTGTTTATAAACAGTACACACCACTTTTAGATCGTACATATTTAGACATTAGCCAAATATAGTGCCTAAAAATGTGGTGTATTCTGTATAATAGGAAGTTCATAATCACTATAAGTGTTTTTCGTGTACTCCGATCATTCCAGTAACTGGATGTACTGTAAACTGTAGAACGTTTCGTGGAATAAAACAATTACAAGTAGAAATGCTATCAATGTCCCCCGCACGTAGTATTCATGCTTTATTCAATTTAGTTCTTCTTTCTTTCTTTTCTTTTTTAAATATGTTACATTATGTATTACAAAGGATAAACTATGTCTGTTTGATCATTGACATTGGATTGATGTTGTTTTTCAGAGAGGCCTCAAATGTGAATCGTGCCCTTGATCAGCTCTAAGTGAGCTGATACTGACGACTTCAGAATGTCAAGCCATATTAAATGCCATTGGATCATATGGAGGTGGCAGCCTTTTTAAAAATTGTTTGCACTTGTGTAGTTCTTTAAATGGCTCTTGTATTACCACACGTGTTATGCTTGTACGGTGCTGTTCAAAGTTAGCGTTAAAAAAATTTCAGTGATAATGCAGCATGATTGTCATATGAGCTCGTGTAAACTACATGTACTGGATACATGCGAAAACAAGTTGTGTTAAAGGCACACTAGGCAGTCTTTATTTGTTTAAAACTTCTGGAGTTCGGTCAATTTTAATATTATTTATTAGAATAGTTCAGAAGAAATTGTTTTACACATTATTTACTGTTGATAATTGTGCACCTATAATATAGTTAGGTATTTGATTGAATAACGAAGACAAAATGAAAACTGACACTTTTATTTAATTTTTAATGCAAGCAGGTTTAAATTTAAAATGTTATAAGGTTAACAAATGGAGATTTCAAGATTGCCGTGTGTCTTGCCGTGTGTCCCTTGAACATCAACAAATTACAATATGATTATGTTATATGTGATGGGTCCCAAATTTATTAAAGGGACACAGAGCAAATTTCCAATCTTATTTCTGTTTTACACATTTTCACATCAGAACAAACCAAACATCTACAAAAGTGTAATCTCACCTGCCCTATTTAATCGTGTTTTATTTCTAAAACAAGCGGCATCACCAGGTTTTGAGAGAGAAAATAAATAATTGTATATTAATGTTTTCTCCCCATGTTAAATGACCTTACTAAGTCATTAAAGTAAAATATCCTATGAACAAAACGTGTAAAATTTACAATTTTAGATTATTGGCAAGAGGTGTTTTTATTCCCCTTCTAGTAAAAATGGCTTATAGAGCATTGCACCCTCTGTCAGATTTAACTTTCCTTATAACAGAGTCTTGCTGTACTGTTGGGTGAAAAATACCTTAAAATTGTTCTGTAATGATGTCAGATCAATCATATACTCGTATGATGCACAATATTGACCTTTTATTTGATGTGCCATTTACTCAGTTTTGGTCAAGGGATGTTTATAGCATATCGGCTTTGAATCCAGTGAACACGGATTCAAGTCTTACTGGCGCCACTGGGTTACTTCGATGTGTCCTGATAGCCTCGTTCGTCTGATGGGAACGTAAACGGGTGGTCCTGTATATCGGAGTCTGTCCTCCAAGCACGTTAAAGAACCATAGGTATCTAATCAGTAGTAATCGTTGGGCAGGGTTCCTGGATGCCTATGCATCTTTCCCCCTCTCTTTGGGGCGGCTCGAAATAACATAAACAACGTGTTGATGAGGCGTTAAACAATAATTAAATTTAAAACTCTTCCATTCCCCTAAACATGCCCTAGCTTCCCCTCGCAACACCTGATTCAAATTGAATACTCTGCTCGACTTATATTAACTTTTTATTCTATGTCTTTATTTTCTTTCAGGGTGCACGTCATGTAGAAGAAGACTCCATGTACACCAATGGCCAGAATCAATGCTGAAGTTTATGTTCGCTCAATTATTTGCATAATAAAGTATACAGATGAACTAAAACATTGTCTTTATAATTATGTCTTCCACCACAAAGTTGTAGGTGAGACAGATTATATTTGGACTTTCCGTTCGTCCGTCACAAATCTTGTCTGCGCTACTTGTTGGATTTTGACGTAACTTTGTACAAAGCATCAGTATATGCATATCAAATATTGAAGGTCAAGTGCGCCGTGACCCAATAATGATTATGAAAAATCTTGTCTGCACTGTCCACTTCCCCAGAAGCAAATCTCATCAAAATTCATGGTTTGAGTGCATTAGGTCAAAGGTCATTGTCACCGTAACATGACAATGTAAAATGTTGTAAACTGTAAGTCCACTTTCCCTAATGCAAATCTCATGAAACTTAATGGATGGATTGCCTGTGGCGAGAGGGTGATCCTTTTGATTTTAAGTGGGTCAACGGTCAAGGTCACTGAGATCAAATGTCAAGGTCACTGATCCGATCATGAAAACCATTGTCCGCACCTTAACTCTATTTTCCCTGAAGTAAATATATTCAAAGTCATGGGTTGACTGCCTTTGGTAAGAGAATGATCCCTATTAATATTGAGGTCAGTAAATCTAAGGTCAATGTCACAGTGACTTGATCATGAAAAATCGTGTCCGCAATGAAACTCTTTTTTACTTTCTCTAAAGCTAATTTTATTCAACGTCATACTTTGACTGCCTTTGGTGAAATGATAATCCCTGTTTATTTTGAAGTCAGTAGTTGAAAGGTCAGTTACCATGACCGGAAAAGTGGAAAGAGATTTTGATTTTTAGGTCAAAGGTCAAGTTCCCTGCTGACATCAACTATCAAACAGTTATTAACAAGGATAAACAGTGGGGGTAGACATCTGGTTTATAAATATTACAACACACATATGCTACAACACACATGTTATAATATTAACGGTATAATATATGAATATTTTCTTGCACAATGTTGAATCCAGTAAAACAAGTGGTTTTGTTCACCGATACTGTCGCCTGTGAACCAAACCACTTGTTGTTAAATTACAGGATTCAACAGTGTGTAAGACATATATTCCGATAATCCATTTTTTTTTAAATCATAAATTAAAAAATAATAATATTAAAACAAACAAAACATGCTATTTGATGAAAGCAGACGTATTCAAATTTTCAAAGTAGCAATATTCGCAGAATATAGTAAATTTCAAGCGCTGAAAACAAACATGTATTTTTTTTCAGGAAAAAATAATTCTATGAATATAGGATGTATCATCGTTATATATTTTCAGGAAAATGTTTAATATGTCTGTTTTCAAATACTACAGATCGTAACACACCGCACATGTATATTCAGTATTTACTTTCAAAAAAGTAGCTGGTATGACTGCGTTCTGTGACAGATATGCAACCATAAAAATAAATATAAAATAATAATAATATATATATATATATATAGATCGGGGAAAAACATGTATACAGTGCTACAGTTTATAAAAACCCAAGCGCTTTCGGCTTTACCCCTTCATCGGGGGTACACAAACACGAAAATAACAAATACGAAACAAAAAAACACTAAAATACACGGCAGTTTAAATGAAACTCATTAAAAAAAACTTATCGTTTGTCAGTGTTGTAGAAACTGGTTAGTTTGAATAGACACTCTGGAGCCAAATGTGATACTAATAAAAGAACATATCTGGTTGGATGAGGGTAAAACTATACCCTGACATTTAGTTATGAAGAGAGAGTAAAAATGTGAAAAAGATAACATAAACTCTACCTCAAAACCTAAAATCTAAAATCGATACTGCAGGATAAAGTATAAAGCAACTCCAAAGCTAATAAAAACAATGAGTAAGGCTAAACAAATAAAATAAAATAAATGGAAATATTTTGATCAAGGGAAGTAACAAAATTACTAATAATAGAACATTGCTGGTTGGATGAAAGTAAAATTGTACGCTGACATTTATGATTAGTTATGAGGAGAGAGTATGTGAGTGAATAACCCTACCTCTATACCTAAGACAAAGAATCGATACTGCAGGATTTAGCAAAAACAACTCCAAAGTTAATTGAATAAGGCTAAAATATTATATAAATGGAGAAAATTGGATCAAGGGAAGTAATAAAAACAGGAATATGTGTGTTTACATTTATATATTATGTAAGATGTATCTGGTCCCCTTTGTTGATTCCTACTGGATGTTTTGTGTTTAAGCGTCTTAGCCAGTACGTTTCACGCAATTTTCTGCGTCGGTCCAATATGGATTGTGTTCGATGCATGTCAGAGACAAGTCGTTGAACGTGTGGCCTTCTGAATTGAAGTGTTCGGCCGTTGGCGACCTAGCAAACCTACGTAATTTACAGTCGGAGCGATGGAGGTTAAATCGGAGGTTCAACGCCTGCTTTGTTTCACCGACATACTGTTTTATTGCAAATCAAGCACGTCATTAAGTAGATGACGTTTGCGGATTTGCAGTTTGTGACACTTTTGATTGCGTTTTTGGCTACTTACGGTGCACTTCGTTAATTTTCTAGGGGAAAAAGTACTTGCCTCCGATGTTTTTATATTTTACATATCGACAGAGAAAAGATGTATCTACGCGCACATGCTTTGTTTTTTTTCTCGCTTCTAAAATGATGAAATAAATCGAATTTGATTAAAACTGCGCATTCGCAGCTATATACAACTTTATCAATACGGTATGGAGGGGGGTGGGGGGGGGGGGTTGGGGGGGGGGGTTGAGTGAGGGGCGGGGTTGCAGGGATACTACCGTAATGGTGTCCTTGAGAAAAACAGTGAACATCCTACTCTAATAATTTATTAAATACAGAACAAGGTTGAAATTAATATATCTCTTAAAAGGGATTTCATAATTTCCTGGTTTTATATCCCGCGTGAACATTAACTTTGAAAGTCGATTGTTCATATGTTAGCGAATACGGTGTACTTTGTTAATTTTTGGGAAAAAAATACTTTTTTCTGATTGATTTTAAATTTTGTTTTTTAATTATAGACATGTCAATGAACATTTTCATAAAAAAAAATTAATTCTCGCTGTTAAAACTTAATTTTTTCGCTATTTTTGCGGATTCAGAAAATTAGCACTGCAACATATATTTTCACCATCCTCATTTCCTTTCCCGACGTACCGTTGCAATTTGGTTTGTTAAAATCTATTTTGAGCACTCCGGCATAAACCATAAGCATTTATAGATCAGAAATTTAATCTGAAATGCATGGATACATTTGAAATATATGTATTGAAATAATGGAATTATTTATTTCGTATGTACCCGGTCGTGTCTGTATATGTATATGCATTATGCCGTCTTTGAGTCCGTGGGTCATGTTAGTTAATTTTGGGGTAAAAAAAGCACTTGTCTCCGATTTCATTAAAATTTTGCATATGGACAGAGGAAAGATTTATCTACGCGTACATGCATTTGTTTCTTTTCTCGCTTCTAAAATGACGAAACAAATCGATTTTGATTTAAAAGCGCTTTGTCGGCAATTTAAACCTTAAAACAACCTAAATTCATCCCTTTGAAAAATACCTTTAACTATTAATGGGAATTACACGAAGTGTACACCAATTATGTTCGACCAATGTAGTTTGTGAATATTATTACTTTAACAACGATCTGCGATTGTGTTTTGTCATTATCACAGTTTATAGATAATAGGTGTATAGTGACAATTTTCCCGATAATGTAATTGTGTTATCGATTTTATCACGTGACCTTGTTTGATAGTTATTCCTACGCCATAGGGCTTTCGTTCCTACTGATTAGTGTATAATTATGTCATCATCAACTTCAAAATAGCTCGCTCGTAATTGCAAGATAGTTTGAAGAAGTGATAATGATATTTACACTATGACGGACAACATTATTTTTCAAATTATCGGGAATAACGACTTCTGCTGTTAAGGTTACGGAATCTTGGAATGCCAATAGTCATGCATGTAATGATATTTGGTTATCTAGATGAAAACTATTGTGTATATAGTATATTAGTATAATTAAAGCAGGGTCCAAATGATCAGTACATGAAAAATGCTTCTTAATAAATGCAGACAATTCTCTTTTTTTTGCGTCTTTGTGATCAAGATCGATTCAAGACGTTTCGGCACCAAACCGGTTAGACACATAAACGAATCTAAACCTAGGCGTTTCTGCATTAAACCATTTCGGCAATTATTTTATTTTTTACCCTAGACGTTTCGGCACCCATTATATTTGAGTATTATAATTAAGCAAAGAAGTAAAAAAAAAAAAATTCTATAAGATCACTTGTATTCATTTAAAATGCAAAGTGGATTGCCTTAACGGCAACTCCGAAGCGGTTTTGAGCCTGAATACAACAAAATCATGAACTTAAATAAGGCCCATATGATAATCACTTGTAACATTTAAGTAAATATGACTTTTATATTATATTATAGCATGGCCATTGAAATTCCCTTTGTAATAGCTCAGGTGTAAATAGTTTAATTGAACATACTTCAATATGTGCCCTTTAACATGTATTATTATGTATACCTAAGACAAAATAAAAACTTATCTCTATTCAAACAGTATCTTTTAATTCTTCACTTTACCTCCATGTCATCTCCATATCGAAGACTACAGGTATGTGACTTGAAAAAAGCCTCCACAAACTAACAAACTAACCCATTATTAAAAATCGTCTACATATAACGCATGCGTTACACTGTTTTGTTTTTGAGTTAAAACAAGTGTGTTAATGAGAAGTGAGAAGCCTAACTATTTTTCGCCTTAAACATAATTTTGTTTTGTAAAAAAGAAATGCTGATACATCAAGCATGATGAAATTGCCATATTTAACTGAGGCCAAACTTAATGTTTTTTAGTTTGCCAAAACGCGATCTTACATTTTTTAGATTGGTAGGTAGATAGGAAAAATGTTTTTTGTTCTTCCATGTATGTCAGATTATTTTGTAAAGTTCAGTTACTTGTTATGAGTTAAAACACTATTTTTTGTACTTATCAAAGATAATTACAAAATTATTTGGTGTGTACTGCAACTTTGACAATCTTAAATTTGTACATACATACAATTCCTATAAAAAAAAGACTGGTAACCAAATTAATAATGGCGAAGAGGTAACACCTGTGTTGTTTTCACTGTCAAGGTACGATTCAAGTTTGACCAGGTAGGGGAGGGAGAAGGCAGTTTTAACAATGATAATAGATCAATAGTTATTTTGGTGAATCAAAATTTCGAGTCGCGTTTTTATTATGGCCTGACAATAACTTTTTATATGTTCGACCGATTGCAATAAACTACATCTTGTTTTCTTAGTTACGTTTTTGTTCCAGTTCAATGAACATATAACATTTTATCACATAAATTGTCTTGTTAGTTGAACACCCACATTATAACCTATAACTTGTACACATGTGCAATACAACCTATACTGATTTTGTCTGGATTAATTCTGTAACACTACGTACATTTTGTTAAATGAAATATTTATTAAAATATCATCTGTATCTTAGTCAAAAATATATTTACCAATAACTTATCGTCGCGAGCCGTAGACATGGGCATATGTCTACGGTGTATTGACCAAAGAAACATTGAAAATTGTTTTGCGGTATGACAAGACGCTTTGGTACTAATGTTTTGTTTGATGTCGGCATGGGTTTATTTCAGCCTTTATTTATTCTTTTACACATTTGACTCTAACGTCATGTGATAAAAAGGATCTGAAACTCGACCCCATTCCATATACTATTTCTGAAACTCGTGACAAAAAGGTTCGTTTTAATTAAAATAATGTATAACTCGATTTATGAATATTTTTCGGAATGGGAACTCGTTTTATACCAACTCTCTGAAAGTATTTTGACCCATCAAACTAATATCGCTAAATGCCTACAATTCCAAAAATACTTGACCTCATTTTCGTAACAACTTTTCTTTTTAAATGCAATGTGTTAATCAGATTTTCATATATATCGTATCATAAATGTTTTAACATTTAAATATGTCCTTTTGGCATCCTACTGTGAAGAATTATGTTCCTAAATTCCAGTATTTCGAAACAAGAATATATTATTTTTTTATGAATATCTACTCACCTGGAGCACCGAAAATCCACTTTCTGTATATTGCCGCTACAACCACCATCCACACCCCAAAGACACACATCGCTACATCACCTATAGCCAAACTTACTATAAACACATTATGCACTTTTCGGAGAAACCTATCCTTAATAAACACATAAATTGTCAAAGTGTTCTGCACGAGTCCTGCCATGAATATTACCATCACGAGTGCACAAAATATTATATAAACTCCTTCAGGGATACCATGTGATCCAACCTCCGAATGTCTTAAGGGTTGGAGTGTTTCATTAGTAGTCAACGCGCACACATTGTACATTATATCTGCACTAATATTCAAACTTGTTTCTGCCATCAACTCTTTCGATGATAGCGGTTGTACAAAATTATTATCGGATATTTATAAATATCGCAGAGAGATGATTTTATTGGAGTACACGAAGCCACAGCTCATGAGGCGAAGAATGAAACTGATTTGATAATTGAAAAGCCGCGCTAATGCACAAACAATGTGCGATAATTTATGACGCGTGATAGGAATTAGCACGTGATACTAGTAATTACATAAAAGAAACAAAACCAGTTAACACATCTTATTGGGTTATATTGTGACAGCAACCTCAGAGTGATATGGCTTGAAGGATGACGTTTTCTATCAGACAGAGTGAACCCCGGGAGGACGTATGTAGCTCTAACACCTGGGCCTTTACCACTGAGCTACCGGGGAGGACGTATGTAGCTCTAACACCAGGGCCTTTACCACTGAGCCCCGGGGAAGACGTTTGTAGCTCTAACACCAGGGCCTTTACCACTGAGCTACCGAGGCCGATAGTTATATAAATCTTATACAAAATAATCTTACATACTCATGCAAATTTGGAGGTAAATTTAATAAATCTCTAGGCTATGTTTTCCTGAAATTGATAATAATTATGGACCGCCCTCCTTCATTAATTAAAGCTACATACCTTTTTTCAGACGTCGCTTATTTGTATTATTATTTATTTTATGCTTACTGGGCAGTGTATAGCGGATTTTAGCAATGACATAATAGTGGTATTTCATACGTGTGAAATATAGTTTTATTTTTTCACTGCCGGAACTACTTTTTTTTCAATATAAAAACGTTTGTTTTATTTGTTTAAAAAATAGCTGTAAATATTTCAACTGTTAATGGTCTAACTAAAAAAATGAGCTATAGCTTTAAAAACTGCTTTTTCCCGAAAGTTGCTGTAAAAGTAAATCATTGGATTGGAAATAATTTAACTAAGAAAATGAGTCATATATTATTGAAATCGGTTAAGTAGTTTAAAAGTTATGGGAAATTAAAAACAGCAATTTTATCATACTAAGCCAATAACGTCGTCATTTTTTTGTTTATTTTCTGCATACTGCAGTACTGCAGTACACTTTGATTATAAAGCATCAAATAAAATGCAATCAAACTGCTTTGCATTCGTGAAAGTATGAAGTTTTCGCACTTCTCGATGAAATAAAATATTGTATTAACTCCAAAACAACAAATATCCTCTATATCTATTTATATATTGCTGCCAATAATTCCGAACCTCTGCTGGAGACCTAG
This sequence comes from Cyrtodaria siliqua, assembly GCA_037043455.1. Taxonomy (NCBI): domain Eukaryota; kingdom Metazoa; phylum Mollusca; class Bivalvia; order Adapedonta; family Hiatellidae; genus Cyrtodaria; species Cyrtodaria siliqua. The sequence continues at coordinate 413,337 of JAWPHD010000343.1, forward strand.
GAATGACATGCATCTATCTGACATAGACGTTTTAGTAGATTAAAAGTATTGTATTAACACGTTTAAAAATAAAAACATATCTGGGACTACTTATTGTGAGACATGTTCCACTATGCTAACTGCATAGTTGAACAGCTTTATACTGGGTAGGGTCGAGATATCTGGGGTAGGGCATTCCAATGAACTAATGGTCTTGGAAAGTATGAGTACATATACTAGTCGGATATCGTACCTATTACTTTAATTTAATTGGGTGTAGGTGTCTAGACCGTTTGTTTGTCAGTTTCAGATAGTACTCACGTGGGCGAATGTCCAACAGTTTTACCATTTACAGATAGTGCTCACGCCAAACCGTTTTACGTTCCTAAGAAATCATTCCGACGTCACGTTATCCTAGCAAGATATCGTCAGTTGTAACTTCAGCTGAGTGTGGCCTGTCGTTATTTTAATGGAATTACGTGATGTCCTAATGATTTCCTAGGAAGAGTAAAAATGGTTTGACATTCCCGGTAAAATGTGTGACTTTTGTTGTCTTTCCGTGTGACTTTAATTGAACACTATACGGCATGATTAGGTATTTTGAGACAATCGGTGGTTGCAATTGTTAATTAATCTTCTTTAATTTAGAAATATGCAGTTATTATTACAAATTACTTTAGCAATAACATAATATACTGGTGCGTTTTCATTGACCGTCAGTGTATTTAAAATAAAAACATTATGAGTTGAGTTAGGAACTCTTAATTCAATGCTCTAGTTTTGGGGTTTGGCTTGCCAGGCTAAAGCCGTTTATATTGTGTCGATCAAGTTGGATCCTCGAAATATGCACGTTATATATATACCTCGTCATCAGTAGGTTTCGAAACGTTGCACATACGTTGTAAAATGTGGCTGTTGTTGGCGGATTAGCTACTTTAACCTTGATTCAAGTTGTTCGTTTTATCATCACATTTCAGGTTTTCATGTAAAAGGAAGATAACTCTCTCTAAAGATGTAACAATTTAAAAAATAACAACATATATTTTACAAACTTTTGGTCGAAAAAAAGTACTTAATACAAAACTATTCTAAAAGTTATTTATACTAAAACATATGTAAGATACAACATTGATTAATTAGGAATTTTGTTCAGTTTATACTTGGAAGCCGTATATATATTTTCATGTTATCTGTATGAAGGATAAATGCAATGTGATATTTTACGCATTGATTTCTGGCTTATACTGTATGTTCATCGGTTTTAAGGTACATGTACTTAACCCGTGACTCATTTATATACATGAGTTAATCATGTTAATACCATTTAAAGTATAGGGTATGCACATACTAAAATAGGGATCCATTGGAATCAAGAAACGGATCGGTCTTATTGAGTCTGTTCATGAGAGGTAAGTTACGGTGCAACCTCATTCCCCAACACCGTCTTAACGTCTCACATTTAATTTTGCAATGCTCTACATATGTAGCAGGACCCCTCTGGACCACAGTAGAACTTCCTGATTGACCAATTTGATTTTTTTAATATCAATAGTTTGAAGAGATCCTCTTGAAATTGTCCATTTCACTTACATGTTCAAATGTATCACTACCCAGTATTAGATTCTCAAATCTGGGCTCAGAAACATTCAGGCATATACAAACCTGTATGAAATCATGAACCTTTCCCATTCGTGTCACCTGCAACAAAAAAAAGAGAAATATTTCCACATTTTAAGAAATTAACAAGAACCTAATTACACAGATCTTTATTTTTTTTAAGCGCAAGAAAATTTCCTACGTGACTGGCAAGGGAAATAGTAGTTTAGTGAGACCTTAAGCGGTATTCTACTTTAAAATCGCAGATTGAGCTTGATGATCCCAAAGGACCGGTAGGGTATATCACTACAGATTTGTATTCGGGCGACTTTTTACAGACGCCACACACAGCATTAAACAAAAGCTAGCGTGAATGTCAATTCATACTGAAAAGGGATTCATTGACAGCAAACCACACAAACAAGGAAGTTTAATTTTATAATTGGTCATTCCAATTAAACTCGGATATTTTCTTGAATAATACAACAGTATAATTATATACAATAAGTACCGTTCTCTGAAGTACGTTCTTTAGTATTTCATGATTCGGCATTGGAAATCATCATATGTGTGTTAAATACTCTGTTCCTGGTATATATAGAGAATCTTATATGAGTGGCTGTTTAATATCGAATTTATTAACGAGTTGAATACCATTTATGATGTGAGGCTGTGACGAGTACCATATCTATTTCATCAAACGAGTTTAAAAAAATCATTATTTAATAGGCACGAATGATTGATTACATTTATCACGTAACTCCAATAACACGTCATAAATAGCATATGTGTTATTTTAGCTTCTTGGTTTAACGTTGTCATTTGATGATGTCGTATTTTTGAATAGTGACGTCGTATTTTGACTCCATCTTCTCTGTTTGACACCAAATATCGAAATTACCTCCTAGGTTTCCGTTGTCCAGTATTTTAAACGGTTACGGAAATCGAAGGATAAATTCCGATGCATTCCGACTGATCGAAAAAAAACTAGTGTAATATGATAAATATATCATGGCTTTATTACACTACCACACATAACGTTGTGTGATAAAGTGGAGTTATAGAACAGAGGCATATCAGAAGAGGATCTGTGAGCTTAATTGGTCATATTGACAAAAGTTGTATAACGTGAAATTTACATTGAATACAGAATCGCCTCATATTTGAGCACGGAATTCAATTGAAAATAATGTTGAATAAAATTACGCGTAATTGTTTAATTTTATAGATTTTATATGCGACCTTTTATTCCCCTGACAATTTCCATGCCATTTTACCGCATAATTTGCTGACATTTATCATTGTAATTGTCGTTTCGTTTGAATTTGAATGTTAGGTTTTGGATGACTGAGTTCTTTGTATGCTAGTGGGAATAGCAATGAATACTGAAAAGGTGATACCTTGGAAGTAACAAATACAAACAAGCGGAAAAATTAGCAGACACGGTCTTATTGAGTATGTTCATGCAATAAATACTGAAAAGGGAATCCTTTGGAAGCAACTTTAAACACACACAAGAGATAAAAGTAGCAGACTCGGTTTTATTGAGAGGTAATGTAAAGTGCAAACCCTCTCACGTCTCCTGGCACCGGCTTAAGCGATAGTCTACTTTAAAGTCACAGAGACTGGGATTGTTATCCCAAAGGTCGATTAAGTAATATCACTTAGTCTACTGATTTGTGGTCGGGGCAACGTTATGGACAACTACACAGCACTAAACAAACACTAGTGTGATTGCCAATACATTCTGAAAAGGGAATCTCTTGGAAGCAACAAACACAAAAAAGAGATACAAGTAGCAGACTCGGTTTTATTGAGTCTGTTCATGAGAGGTAATGTAAAGTGCAATCCAAGTGCAATAGGACATTGTATGTCTCTCTGTACATCTACATCTACCATTGCTTATTACACGAACTGTATAGTATACCTTGAAGGAAATGACGATATCCAGTGTACAGTTTATCATCTGCCCTTGGCATCAACAATTTATTGATCATGAGAGATTAGACCATGGCGGGGATTTGTTTATTTACACTGTCCTGTTTTAATGGGATGAAGTAGGGTAAGTGTGAGGTTTGGTGCACCCTAGAACCGGTTTAAACCACCAGTGGCCTTTGTTGCCACTGACCATTCCAAGGCGGTAGCCCTATTGTCAACCCTTTTGTGTTTGTGGTGTCGTTTGCATATTGTATTATTGTTGCCTTCTCGTTTTTCTGTTTGCGTGTTTGTTTTTGTGTTTTGTGGTTGACTGTCGTCCTTGAATGCTGCTTTGCCTGTCCGATATTTTTATCTTTCTTTCTTGCAATGTAGAGAAATTCAGTTCCACTTATGAATATCGTAATGTTATATAACACCGAAATAAATAAATTATGCTGACAAATCGTTTAGAAATAAACTCTGGAGAAAGCAATTATTTATAATATATAAATAAATAATATAATAATAATGTATATTCTGATTTATATTGAAAGGAAAAAGAAACGCATAATGAGAATTTCCGCTATATAGTATATATTTAATATGCTCATGCTAATCGAATGGTACAGGGCGACATTATGTGTCTCAACTTATTCGTTTTTCAAGAGCTTGTACTCGAGTTGAGGACTTATAATCGTAATCTTTGTTTAACTAAAAAGCTACTCAATCAGGGTTACCGTTACCATACACTTCGTAAAACATTTGCAAAATTTTATTATCGTAACCCCGATCTTCGTTCCAAATACAAAAGTAATTTAAAGACTCTTCTGCGAAAAGGACTATCACAGATGATGTGATTTATAAACTTCACAAAGCTTCTTGGTCATGATCACTTTCATACTATCTTTGTTAAACTTGTTAAAAAGTTTATCAAAAGAGGTTATGACCCTATCATTTTGCAACGTACAGCATTCTTGGTGGTGGACCCCTTTACAGTTCGCGTTTGATGTTTGTCTATGATCTTTTTTGTCGTGCCCTTAATGGTTCATTCTCTTGTCGCTCTGGCTTCTGCCAAGTCATTGAGTACCTTCATTGTGGCTTTCTAGGCTATTTTTTTTTGTATTATATTTACACGAGCATATTTGTGTTTTACTTATATTGCCTATTGATGCTGCCTTGTTAGTTAGAGATTACATCATGGCGGGGATTTCTCTATTTACACTGTCATGTTTTATTGGGATGACAGTAGGGTAAGTGTGAGGTTTTCTGCACCCTAGAACCGGTTTAAACCCCCCAGTGGCCTACTTTGCCACTGACCGTTCCAAGGCGGTAGCCCTATTGTCAACCCTTTTGTGTTTGTGATGTCGTTTGCATTTATTATTACTTTTGCCTTCTTGTTTGTCCGTTTGCGTGTTTGTTTCTGTGTTTTATGGTGATTGACTCTTCTTCTTAAATGCTACTTTCCCTGTCCGATCTTTTTATATTTCTTGACTTTTTCAAGCGAAAATTCAGCATTTATGAATTGCATGTATACTTTGATTAAAAGGTCTATTACATGACCGAGTTGTCCTTTCTGTAATTAATTGTAGCCCCTTTTTGTACAAAAAACGTTGAGATATATCTGGAATATTACCTAGAATTAAGTGTATATAATAGTGCAGTATAGGATTCTTTTTGATTATGTGTTTCTTTTTCCTTTCAGTACATAACGGCTATATTTGTATGGAGTACTATAATTTAAACCTGATTTGATATACGGCGAAATGTAAATATATAATAATAATATATTATGACATGTTAAGTGCTTTATTAAGCAAAAATAAAAAAGCAATGTCTTCTTTTGAAAATGTATTTTCTCTGTTACAGGCATATATCTGTAGCAACCTAAAATAAATAACATTTTAGTGAGTAGGCTAACTATATGTTCAATGAGTTCGGAAACTAAGATTATTTTAAAAAATATTTTAACATCTAAGTGAAATTTGTGTAAAATTATGGACTTCAAAACAAACTAATAATACAGAAGATATAAACGTCGAACAGGAAATGTAGCATTCAAGGACGACAGTCAACCAAAAACACGCATAGAAACAAACAAAAAAATTAAAAATGACTAAAAGGCAAGACACGACATCACAAACATAAAATGGTTGACAAAAGGCTACCGCATTTGAACGGCCATCGGCAAACAAACCACTGGGAGTTTAAAACAGGTTCTAGGGTACACCGAACATCATTCTTACCCTATTTTATCCCAATAAAACGGGACAGTGTAAATACAGATATCCCCTATTGAGTTTAGATTTTAGTATTTATCGGTATCCATGATGGGTCTTGTTTAGTTCAGTTTAGGAACAATTTAGAGCCTTTTGTATTTGGTGGGTGTGTATAGTTGACTGTTCTCCTTGAATGCTACTTTCCCTGTCCGATCTTTTTATATTTCTTTGTACAGGAAACTGTAAATCGCTGTAAAAAAGAGTATAAGAGTGGACATTTGGAAACGGCCGAACACGACATATACGAAATGTTGCAGTCTCGGTTTGATTGAGGCTGTTCATGAACGGTAGTGAAATATGCTAGCTACCGCTCTCGCCCTCTAGCCCCGGGTTAAGCAAAATTCAATATTCATAAAATCAATAGTACACAATTTTAACCATCCCGAAGATGGCATGCATATGGCGGTGGACATGGAGTTTATTTCTTCCCCATGTAATACGGTTTATGGTCCCTGTATCTAATAAATTTAAATGCCTGTAAGACATTCAACTGCATCAGAAAATGGTGGTATTCATGTTTTTTTTCAGATGGTGTGGCCCTCCCAATATAGCTTTTGTATAAAACCAACATATTCAAAAATAAAAGCAGATGTTTCAATATGTGTGTATAATGAAATTTCAACAAATGTTTTAATTTATTACAGCTTATTTGTTAATTGACATTTTATTATTCTAAAAAGAACGTTTGAAAAAGTTTATACTGCTATACTCTAGAAACTGTGCAATTTACCTTTTCAAAGAGAAATCTTTACTCAGGCCTCCGTTTATATACCTGAGCTAATCGCTCTTGTAGCATTGTTAGCAGTAAATAAGCAAGCTTTCCATTCCTTTCTAATGATCATTTATCGTTGAGAAAACCATAAACAACAATGAGAAAAATGGTAAATGTTTCGAATGTTAAATACATCAAATGGCTACAAGCTTATTTTTGTTTCATTTGAAATCGGTTTCACATTTATGTATACATACAGCACGTACAACATATGTATTTCCTATTTCGTTTCTATTACAATTAAAAATAACATAATAAATGTTTCTATTACAATCGTTGTCGATATCAACAGATCATAGTAAGCAGCAATCTGTGTTTCCTGTTTATATTTCATTCATTCGTCATATTTTATTCATTATTAAAATATGTTCGTTATCATTGTGGTTAAAGGATAAAACATAATACAGAAAATTAAAAAAAGAAACAAAACAACAAGACGATTACAATACAAGGATATGATATTAATAACACAATAAATAAATGTCTTCACAGTTCGAAGCAATAGTGAATGGTGAAGGGTCGATAATAAGGCATGCTTGTTTTGTCTTGTTTCTAGCATGGTATACTTTCCCTCTCGAATTATATTATCTCACAGGTTCATTTTTATTTTTCTTAACATAGTTCGTCTGTACCTTGAAGATGGCTGCCATGCTGTTTATATGTAAAATATAAAGAAGATATGAAATATAGAAGGAATACACGTGACCACCTACATTATTATTTATAAAAATAAATCGATGTCTTAATTCTATTTTGTTTTGTATATTTTATTCACTTTCGGTGTGTCGTTGTGGTTTCGGGTACACATTTACAGTCCTCCTTGAATGCTACTTTCCTTTTCCGTCTGATCTGTTTATATTTCTTTAGTAGTTGTTAACAAGTCAGAATTGAGAAAAATCGAAAAGCACAGCAATCAGACGCAATGTCGAGGTGGGTCCGCATTCTACCATGAACCTAAATATGAGCTTATATAAAATGTCAATGAAAAGGACAATTCGTAACATAATAAGTAGTGAATATAGGGTTACCAACTTCAAACGGTCAGTAGGCAATAAGGCCTTCAACTTAGCTTAAATAGATTTTATGTGTACACAACCTCGCCATTATCCTGAATCTGAGTATTTAAAAAAGTATTAAAACTATGTTTTTGGTGAGTATTTTACACGAACAATATTGTATTTCATACATTTCCATTTAATCAAAAATATGCATTTACATAATTAATAACGATTATTTTAGTACACAAATCTATAAATAGATACAGTGAGGTTTGGTGCACCATAGAACCTTGTTTAAAATCACTGCGGCCTTTGCGCCCTTGACCGTTCCAATGAGGTAGCAATATTGTCAACCTTTTCTATGTTTGTGATGTCATGCCTTGCCCTATATTCATCTTTGTAATTGTTGTTTGTTTCTTTGCGTATTTGTGGTTGACTGTGGTCTTTGAATGCTACATTACCTCTTCGACTTTTATATCTTATTTGACGATTATTTCACATTTTCGTACTGCGACTGCATATAATAAATACTGATAAAGGTAATCCTTTGAGAGCAACAAACACAATTAGGAGAATAAAGCAGCATACTCGGTTTTATAAGTTCTATAAGTGTGTGCTATTAAATCAGCAAATACATCATGTACACTGCAGTATAAAAATAGGTATACAAGTCAAACGGAATATGTAGCATTCACAGAAAAGAAGCAAAATATGCGACACCACAAACATAATAGGGTTGAAAATATGGATATCCGTACCGCCTTATAGCATTCGGTGGTGAAACAAACGCTGGGTGGGGGTATTTATGTTAAAGAATAGGAATACTACATTTTAAGTCCGAATTGTATAACTACTTATTTGCGTTATACTTATTTAGCTTAGTAAAGCTGTCTAGTTGGTTAGAGGATGTATCCTAGTCCTATTATTAAAATGTCTCAATGCAATTTGCCGGAGTATCCGGTGAAAGACTCAACATGAAATCTATTTCATACCAATACAAAAACCGATATGTGACACGACATGCACAGACCTTACCCATTTGGAAACCAACAATATATCAATGCGGAAGTTCTACACTTATCTGATATGAATAGATAGAGATTATTTATCTGCTGGGATCAATTATAGGAAAATCCTTTACGAAATGGTAGACGTGTGGTTCTTTTCACGAAAGAGCGGATGTGAGTGAGTGACAAAAAAACACGTCTATCATTGAGTGCAGAATTTCGCTATAATCAAAACCAGCAGATAAGGTGTATATGTATTACATTTTAAATAAGTTAGTGTATGATTTAAACCGCAGTTTTTCGATTTATTGAACGTTATTGGCAGCTGATGTCGATGTCAGCAACCTTTTTTAAACGTAATAACTCAACGCCATATATGATTAAAAGTCAAGGTATCTGACATCGCAAACATAAACGGATTGACAGTAGGGCTACAGCCTTGGAACGCTATCCCACAAACCAAATAAAAATGTGCAACTTAAATATATAATGGACAGTACAATACAAACAAAGAATGGTGAACATGGAACGGTCAGTAGGGAATACGACCAACCGGTTAGATTAAGTCGAGTGTATGTACATACAACCTCGCTATTATCCTGTATTCAGCATCATAAATTGCACGACAGTGTAAATTAAAGTACACCCCATCATATTGAAATCTCTTTGCACAGATATATAAACATAACATATCATAAAAAAAACATCAGGATGTATCCAGAATTGAACAAAACAACCATAGCATTTGCAGCCGAAAAGAAAACCATTGCAGGGTACGATCAAAACACTTAAGGGACGGAAGTTCAAACGGGATAAAAGTGCACATATTAATGTAGCCTCCGGTAACTTGTTTACCGTTGTCGTATCATACCGATCTTTCCGATCAAACAATTGCCTCATCGGTATCCAAATCGGGATTTTTTACGGTTACGGAAATCGACGAGACAATATCTATTGCACACCGACCTGAATGGAAAAGATCGAGTGATGATTCGGACATTATTTTCAAATTACAAATTATGATTATGATATTTAAGTCATGGCTTTTATACTATCGCACATCGCAAGTATGTAATAATACATCATGTACAAAGTTAAAGTAGTTATCCCGCCAACAATATATCCAAACTATATTGACACAATCCTGTTAATTAATCTTCTTTAATTTAGAAATATGTAGTTATTATTACATATTTATTAAAACAGGTTCTAGGGTACCCTGAACATCATTCTTACCCTATTTTATCCCAATAAAACGGGATATACGAAATATTGCAGTCTCGGTTTGATTGAGGCTGTTCATGAACGGTAGTGAAATATGCTAGCTACCGCTCACGCCCTCTAGCCCCGGTTTGAGCAGAATTCAATATTCGTAAAATCAATAGTACAACATTTTAACCATCCCGGAGATGGCATGCATATGGCGGTGGACATTGAGTATATTTCTTCCCCATGTCGTACGGTGTATGGTCCCAGTATCTAATAAATTTAAATGCCTATAAGACATTCAACTGCATCAGAAAATGATGGTACTCATGTGTTTTTTTTAGATGGGTGTGGCCCTCCCAATATAGCTTTTGTATAAAACCAACATATTCAAAAATAAAAGCAGATGTTTCAATATGTGTGTATAATGAATGTTCAACAAAGGTTTTAAATTATTACAGCTTATTTGTTAATTGACATTTTATTATTCTAAAAAGAACGTTTGAAAAAGTTTATACTGCTATACTCTAGAAACTGTGCTATTTACCTTTTCAAAGAGAAATCTTTATTCAGGCCTCCGTTTATATACCTGAGCTAATCGGTCTTGTAGCATGTAAGCAGTAAATAATCAAGCTTTCCATTCCTTTCTAATGATCATTTATCGTTGAGAAAACCATAGACAACAATGAGAAAAATGTTAAATGTTTCGAATGTTAAATACATCAAATGGCTACAAGCTTATTTTTGTTTCAGTTGAAATCGGTTTCACATTTATGTATACATACAGCACGTACAACGTATGTATTTCCTATTTCGTTTCTATTACAATTGAAAATAAGATAATAAATGTTTCTATACAGAGGAAGGAATACACGTGACCACCTACACTATTATTTATAAAAATAGATCGATGTCCTAATTCTATTTATTTTTTTGTATATTTATTCACTTTCAGTGTGTCGTTGTGGTTTCGGGTACAAATTTACCGTCCTCCTTGAATGCTACTTTCCTTTTCCCTCGGATCTGTTTATATTTCACTAGTAGTTGTTAACAAGTCAGAATTGAGAAATATCGAAAAGCACAGCAATCAGACGCAATGTCAACGTGGGTCCGCACTCTACCATGAACCTAAATATGAGCATATATAAACTGTCAATGAAAAGGGCAATTCGTAACATAATAAGTAGTGAATATAGGGTTACCAACTTCAAACGGTCAGTAGGAAATAAGGCCTTCAAATTAGCTTAAATAGATTGTATGTGTACACATCCTCGCCATTATCCTGAATCTGAGTTTTTAAAAAAGGATAAAAACTATATAATCTGCACGTGTTCTTAAAACAATGTTTTTGGTGAATATTTTAAACGAACAATATTGTATTTCATACATTTCCATTTAATCAAAAATATGCATTTACATAATTAATAACGATTATTTTAGTACACAAATCTATAAATAGATACATTGAGGTTTGGTGCACCATAGAACCTTGTTTAAAATCACTGCGGCCTTTGCGCCCTTGACCGTTCCAATGAGGTAGCAATATTGTCAACCTTTTCTATGTTCGTGATGTCATACCTTGCCCTATATTCATCTTTGTAATTGTTGTTTGTTTCTTTGCGTATTTGTGGTTGACTGTTGTCTTTGAATGCTACATTACCTCTTCGACTTTTATATCTTATTTAACGATTATTTCACATTTTCGTACTGCGACTGCATATAATAAATACTGATAAAGGTGATCCTTTGAGAGCAACAAACACAATTAAGAGAATAAAGCAGCAGACTCGGTTTTATAAGTTCTCATTCTATAAGTGTGTGCTATTAAATCAGCAAATACATCATGTACACTGCAGTATAAAAATAGGTATACAAGTCCAACGGAATATGTAGCATTCACAGGAAAGAAGCAAAATATGCGACACCACAAACATAATAGGGTTGAAAATATGGATATCGGTACCGCCTTATAGCATTCGGTGGTGAAACAAACGCTGGTGGGGGTATTTATGTTAAAGAATAGTAATACTACATTTTAAGTCCGAATTGTATAACTACTTATTTGCGTTATACTTATTAATCTTAGTAAAGCTGTCTAGTTGGTTAGAGGATGTATCCTAGTCGGTATTTCTTTTATTTACACTGTCCTGTTAAATTGGGATAATTATAGGGTAAGAGTTTGTGGATCACTTGAGCCTGAGAAACATCTCAAAGTCCTTTTTTCCACAGACCATTCGCAGACAGAATCCATATTTTCAACCATTTTAAGTTTGTGACGTAGTAGTAGAGGTCTTTTATGAAAATATTGTAAAATAAAGGAATAAATTCGAACACAAGCGATTTTTGGCATACGCCATATATAGGGTGCCTTGTATAACATACTAAAAATCTTCCAAAATCTGCTGATGCTAAATGCCTTTTTTTTGGGGCTTAAAAGTTGGAAAATGAAGAAAAATCGTCGTTTTCTGGAATCCTCCAATAGCTATTTTTTTATTTGTCATAGGAAGTTAAAAACATTCAGAGATGTCACAATATATATTGGGTATATTTTGCAGTCATTTACACTTCCGGAAAAAAAATCCAATATGGCGGCAATAATCCAAAATGGCAGCCAAAATCAAAGATTTTGAAGTTTTATATTCATTTTCTTTTTTTTTTCTTCATTAACTAGCTTAATGAAGCTAGTTAATCTTGCTGCGACATATAGTCTGATTCATAAAAGCAGTTTGTAGATTATAAAATGTCATACTGGGCATACTGGGTGCCTACTCCTTATCGTCATTTATAGTCGTTCCGGGTGCCTACCCTCAGTCCTTATCGTGGTCCTTATCGTGGAGGATAGGCATACTGGGTGCCTACCCTCAGTCCTTATCGTCGTTTCGAGTCATACTGGGTGCATACCCTCAGTCCTTATCGTCGTTTGGAGTCCTACTGGATGCCTACTCTCAGTCCTTATCGTCGTTTTTAGTCATACTGGGTGCCTACCCTCAGTCCTTATCGTCGTGTTTAGTCATACTGGGTGCCTACCCTCATTCCTCATCAATGTTTATTTTCATAATGGGTGCCTACCCTCAGTCCTTATCGCTGTTTGGAGTCCTACTGGGTGCCCACCCTCAGTCCTTATCGTCGTTTGGAGTCCTACTGGGTGCCTACCCTCAGTCCTTATCGTCGTTTTTAGTCATACTGGGCGTCTACCCTCAGTCCTTATCGATGTTTATATCATAATTGGTGCCTACCCTCAGTCCTTATCGCTGTTTGTGGTCCTACTGGGTGCCTACCCTCAGTCTTTATCGTCGTTTTTAGTCATACTGGGTGCCTACCCTTAGTCCTTATCGATGTTTATAGTCATAATGGGTGCCTACCCTCAGTCCTTATCATCGTTTTTAGTCATACTGGGTGCCTACCCTTAGTCCTTATCGATGTTTATAGTCATAATGGGTGCCTACCCTCAGTCCTTATCATCGTTTATAGTCATAATGGGTGCCTACCCTCAGTCCTTATCGTCGTTTGGAGTCCTACTGGGTGCCTACCCTCAGTCCTTATCGTCGTTTTTAGTCAGCCTACCCTCAGTCCTTATCGTCGTTTGTAGTCATACTTGGTGCCTACCCTCAGTCCTTATCGATGTTTGGAGTCCTACTGGGTGCCTACCCTCAGTCCTTATCGTCGTTTCGAGTCATACTGTGTGCCTACCCTCAGTCCTTATCGTCGTTTGGAGTCCTACTGGGTGCCTACCCTCAGTCCTTATCGTCGTTTTTAGTCATACTGGGCGCCTACCCTCAGTCCTTATCGATTTTTATAGTCATAATGGGTGCCTACCCTCAGTCCTTATCGTCGTTTGTAGTCATACTGGGTGCCTACCCTCAGTCCTTATCGACGTTTATAGTCATAATGGGTGCCTACCCTCAGTCCTTATCGTCGTTTGTAGTCGTACTGGGTGCCTACCCTCAGTCCTTATCGATGTTTATAGTCAGTCCTTATCGCTGTTTGTGGTCCTACTGGGTGCCTACCCTCAGTCTTTATCGTCGTTTTTAGTCATACTGGGTGCCTACCCTTAGTCCTTATCGATGTTTATAGTCATAATGGGTGCCTACCCTCAGTCCTTATCATCATTTTTAGTCATACTGGGTGCCTACCCTCAGTCCTTATCGATGTTTATAGTCATAATGGGTGCCTACCCTCAGTCCTTATCGTCGTTGGGCGTCCTACTGGGTGCCTACTCTCAGTCCTTATCGTCGTTTTTAGTCATACTGGGTGCCTACCCTCAGTCCTTATTGTCGTGTTTAGTCATACTGGGTGCCTACCCTCAGTCCTCATCGATGTTTATTTTCATAATGGGTGCCTACCCTCAGTCCTTATCGCTGTTTGGAGTCCTACTGGGTGCCCACCCTCAGTCCTTATCGTCGTTTGGAGTCCTACTGGGTGCCTACCCTCAGTCCTTATCGTCGTTTTTAGTCATACAGGGCGCCTACCCTCAGTCCTTATCGATGTTTATAGTCATAATGGGTGCCTACCCTCAGTCCTTATCGTCGTTTGTAGTCATACTGGGTGCCTACCCTCAGTCCTTATCGACGTTTATAGTCATAATGGGTGCCTACCCTCAGTCCTTATCGTCGTTTGTAGTCGTACTGGGTGCCTACCCTCAGTCCTTATCGATGTTTATAGTCAGTGTTTATCGCTGTTTGTGGTCCTACAGGGTGCCTACCCTCAGTCCTTATCGTCGTTTTTAGTCATACTGGGTGCCTACCCTTAGTCCTTATCGATGTTTATAGTCATAATGGGTGCCTACCCTCAGTCCTTATCATCGTTTTTAGTCATACTGGGTGCCTACCCTCAGTCCTTATCAATGTTTATAGTCATAATGGGTGCCTACCCTCAGTCCTTATCGTCGTTTGTAGTCATAATGGGTGCCTACCCTCAGTCCTTATCGACGTTTTGTCATACTGAGTGCCTACCCTCAGTCCTTATCGTCGTTTGTAGTCATACTGGGTGCCTACCCTCAGTCCTTATCGACGTTTATAGTCATATTGGGTGCCTACCCTCAGTCCTTATCGTCGTTTTTAGTCATACTAGGCGCCTACCCTCAGTCCTTATCGATGTTTATAGTCAGTCCTTATCGCTGTTTGTGGTCCTACTGGGTGCCTACCCTCAGTCCTTATCGATGTTTATAATAATAATGGGTGCCTACCCTCAGCCCTTATCGCTGTGTTGAGTCCTACTGGGTGTTTTATTGGGGTTTCAGTCGCACCGACAACTAAGGTCATATAGCGTTTTCCAGCTATTACTGGTGGAGGAAGACCTGATTTACACTGACTGAATGCACAAGCATTGCACAATAGTAGAACCATCGACACATCACAAGTTAGATGGAAAGCTCCCCCACTTGCAAATTCAAATCGATCCCCAAGAAGATGCAACTAACTGCAGTCAAGCGTCAATTAATTGAAAGTCAGGGACTCTAAAAACTCGACCACGAGTGCCCCATGTTTTGTTTTTAATGGTTATCATTGTTTCACTATAGAACAAACATCATTTATAGATTTTAAGGTGTTGTTTAGTATATAATACAAAATATAATTGTTTTTGCGTAATATTACTTTGTCTTTGTAATAAACACATATAAAATCATTAAAAAAACATTTTTGGCAGCCATTTTGGATTATTGCCGCCAAATTTAAATTATTTTAGATGGATTATGGTTCTCATATTTGCACAATATATGTTTATACATTCATGGCATTTTTTAGCTTTATCAAAGATGTAGAACTGAAGTTAAAGGCCGATTCCAGAAATTCGCAGTTTTTTTAATATTTTCCCACTTTTTACCTCAAAAAAGGCATTTAGCATCCGCAGACTGTGGAAGATTTTTAGTATGTTATTTAACAATGCCTACTCATTACATATGCCAAAATTCGCTTGTGTTCGAATTAATTCCCCTATTTTCATAAAAGACCTCTACTATAGGTATTATTAACATTTCTCAATGCAATTTGCCAGAGTATCCGGTGAAAGACTCAACATGAAATCTATTTCATACCAATACAAAAACCAATATGTGACACGACATGCACAGACCTTACCCATTTGGAAACCAACAATATATCAATGCGGAAGTTCTAAACTTATCTGATATGAAAAGATAGAGATTATTTATCTGCTGGGATCAATTATAGGAAAATCCTTTACGAAATGGTAGACGTGTGGTTCTTTTCACGAAATAGCGGATGTGAGTGAGTGACAAAAAAACCCGTCTATCATTGAGTGCAGAATTTCGCTATAATCGAAACCAGCAGATAAGGAATATATGTATAACATTTTAAATAAGTTGGTGTATGATTTAAACCGGAGTTATTCGATTTATTGAACGTTATTGGCAGCTGACGTCGATGTCACCGTAATAACTCAACGCCATATATGATTAAAAGTCAAGGTATATGACATCGCAAACATAAACGGGTTGACATTAGGGCTACAGCCTTGGAACGCTATCCCACAAACCAAATAAAAATTTGCAACTTAAATATACAATGGATAGTACAATACAAACAAAGAATGGTGAACATGGAACGGTCAGTAGGGAATACGGCCAACCGGTTAGATTAAGTCGAGTGTATGTACATACAACCTCGCTATTATCCTGTATTCAGCATCATAAATTGCAAGACAGTGTAAATTAAAGTACACCCCATCATATTGAAATCTCTAGCAGTGAAGATACCGTACAGAGCAATTAGTAAATGACACGCTTAAATGTCTTTGCACAGATATATAAACATAACATATCATTAAAAACATCAGGATGTATCCAGAATTTAACTAAACAACCATAGCATTTGCAGCCGAAAAGAAAACCATTGCAGGGTACGATCAAAACACTTAAGGGACGGAAGTTCAAACGGGATAAAAGTGCACATATTAATGTAGCCTCCGGTAACTTGTTTACCGTTGTCGTATCATACCGATCTTTCCGATCAAACAATTGCCTCATCGGTATTCAAATCGGGATTGTTTACGGTTACGGAAATCGACGAGACAATATCAATTGCTCACCGACCTGAATGGAAAAGACCGAGTGATGATTCGGACATTATTTGCAAATTACAAATTATGATTATGATATTTAAGTCATGGCTTTTTTACTATCCCACATCGCAAGTATGTAATAATACATCATGTACAAAGTTAAAGTAGTTATCCCGCCAACAACATATCCAAACTATATTGACACAAAGTAAATGGTTTGAACCATCCAGGCCAAACCCACAAACTGAAGCGTTGCATTAAAGGGACACAATCTTGTGTTTTATATCAAGCATTAACATTAGCACCTCGATGTCTTAATCCTGTTAATTTGACTTTAAAACTGCTTGCATACAATACAATAATACAAGAGGGCGATGATGGCCCTATAGCGCCCATCTGAGTATTGGCCCATTGTCGAACGTCTCCGAAATGCTATGGTCATATAAAATCTGTGCACATTTGGTTAAGATTATTCAAGAAATAATATGGCTTCTGTCGTGTTAACATGATAAACAAGAACTATCACTGAAGGTGATTAATATTCCCGCAATACCTCTTTCAATTGCAAACATTGCATTTAAAGAGACAAATCAGACTCATTTAACCTCTGACTTTTAAGTAACTTTCATAAAGAACAGCCACCATTTTTTGCCACACCGGAATTTGGCAAAATTGCCAAGTAATTCTAAACGATATACAGTACTTCTCTGCATCTGATATTGTCCATTGGGTCATATACCACTTTGGTCAAAATTGTACATTAGAAAGAGATGATTTTTGACTGTCCCATGGGATTTTTACCCTTGGGATTTTTAACCCACGTGGGAAAAAATAGAACAATGAAACAGATGTGTCTTTTTCGTTTTAAGGTGCAGTTACAATTCTATCATACGCAGTGTTGATATTTTTGTCTTAAGCCAAATTTAAAGAAATCCCACGTTTTATATGGGACTTTTTGCCCTTTGGGATTTTAAAAAATAAATCCCACGGGATTTTATTCCCATAATCCATATGGGATTAGTTTTAAATCCCATGGGAATTTATATTTTAATGTGGGATTTTAAAATGCCCATGGGATTTACAAAATAAATGTATCCCAAAAAATGATGACAATGAAAATGATGATGATGCTGAAGACAATTTACTTTCACGTTGTGTAAGTACTGCAGTGTTAGTAACACAAATGAGTGTTTATGTAATGGCCATAATTTTAGACCATTTAATGCAGTTATTATTACGGTTTATGTTGCTGATATGACTGCTGCTATTACTGTTACTACTGCGTCTACTGTTGCTGCTGCTACCGCTGATGATGATGATGGTGGTGATAATAACAAAATTGCTAAAAATAATACTAAGATAATACTAATGACGACGCTTATGTGATAATGATATAATGTTATATAATTATGATTATGATGGTAATGATGTTTGAAGTCAATTTTATTCTGATACTGCTTCAGATAGTTAAATAATACTTTATATGAGAGGTTTGATACTGCTGGTGGTTATATTGCTGCATTTGTTGTTATTGCAAAAGTCCACATGTAGTTGCTTCTGCTGCTAATGGTGATGATATTATGAAATAATAATAACATGATGTTATTGAACGAAACAATGAGTATGAATAATGGTTATATTTATAAAGGTAATGATGATATTAATTGTATTTATTTTGCTATTGGTGTTGAATATAAATAGTAATAAAAGTATAATGTTGTTGTATGGTTGACAATTATTGGGGTAATGTTTCTTTTGCTGCTGCTTCTTTCTTCTGCTGCTTCGATGTTATTATTATTATTATCATTATTATTATTATTATTTTCATTGTTATTATTTGTAGTAGTAGTGGTAGTAATAGTTATATTATAATGATAATTGTTATTAATACTATTATTATTATTATTATTAGTAGTAGTAGTAGTAGTAGTAGTAGTAGTAGTAGTAGTAGCAGTAGTAGTAGTAGTAGTAGTAGTAGTAGTTGTAGTAGTAGTAGTAGTAGTTGTAGTAGTAAAAGTAGGAGTAGTAGTAATAGTATTATAATTGTTATTATTACTGTAATTATTATTATTATTATTATTACTACTACTATTAGTAGTAGTAGTAGTAGAAGTAGTAGTAGAAGCAGTAGTAGTTGTAGTAGTAGAAGTAGTAATAGTATTATAATTACAAATTTTATGATTACTATTTTTTTTTTTTTATTGTTATTATTTTTATTATTATTATTATCATATTTAGTAGTATTAGTATCATTATAATTATTTGTGTTACTGATGGTATTATTGTTATTTTCATTATTATTATTATTACCATTATTATTCATTTATTTATTATTATTATTATTATTATAATTTTATTATTATTATCGTTATTATCGTTATTATCTGTATTATTATTAATATTGCTATTATTATTAGTATTAATAGTAGTAGTAGCAGTAGTAGTAATAGTATTATAATTACAATTGTTATTATTATTATTATAATTATTATTATTATTATTATATCTATCATTTTTAATATTAATTGTATCATTATTATTATTTATTGTATTGTTGTTATTAACATTATTATTAATATTAATTATTATTATTAATATTATTATTATTATTATTATTATTATTATTATTATTAAAATTATTATTCATGTTTTTATTAATAAACACGGGATAATGTCTTACGTAAACACTGGGAAATTAGTATTATTAGTGTTGATAATATTATATCAATATTTATAATAATAATTATTATTATTATTATTGTTATTGTTATTGTTATTGTTATTGTTATTGTTATTGTTATTGTTATTATTATTATTATTATTATTATTATTGTTATTATTAGTATTAAAGAAATACATTTTAAATAGAGATTTGCCAATGAAGTACTCTTTTACGGGTCGTTTTGTGCATTTTAGGGGGTTCAGATTTGCGATTTTAAGGAAAATTAATTCAAAAAAATCTCTTAATTGTCTCCCAACCCTACCTTTTTTATGAAAGGGAGAATTAATCCTCCATGACAAGCGTCTTGTTGGTGAAAAAGTCATATAAAACCCCGATAAACACAAGATAGGAAAAGAGAAACAACACTTAATTGAATCAGAATATTTTTATTTTGTCAATACTTCAAACATTTACATAAGCACAGTACAGCATACATCAACATTTTGCAATCATACAATGGAGGATTAATCCTCGCTCCTATGTCATCAATATTTCGAAAATGTTTACTTGTACATTAAATGAAAATTGTTTTAATAACGCAGTTAAGGGAGGATTAATCCTCACCACCAAATCCATGTGTTACGCTGTTGTTATTGATGGATTTAATTCGAACATGCCTTAGTTGAGAATACTTCAAGAATTTCACGAAACAGACGATTAATTTTCCATCTATGAAAAAAAAATAAAAATAAGACTTTACCAGAAAGCAAAGAGATGGAGGATTAATCCTCGCCCTTTTTTCATGTATTGTGCAGGTACTACTACTACTGCTATTACTACTACTGCTATTACTACTACTGATACTATAACTACTACCACTACTACTACTGCTACTACTGCTACTACTACTACTGCTACTACTACTACTACTACTACTACTACTACTACTACTACTACTACTACTACTACTACTACTACTACTACTACTACTACTACTACTACTACTACTACTACTACTACTACTACTACTACTACTACTACTACTACTACTACTACTACTACTACTACTACTACTACTACTACTACTACTACTACTACTACTACTACTACTACTACTACTACTACTACTACTACTACTACTACTACTACTACTACTACTACTACTACTACTACTACTACTACTACTACTACTACTACTACTACTACTACTACTACTACTACTACTACTACTACTACTACTACTACTACTACTACTACTACTACTACTACTACTACTACTACTACTACTACTACTACTACTACTACTACTACTACTACTACTACTACTACTACTACTACTACTACTACTACTACTACTACTACTACTACTACTACTACTACTACTACTACTACTACTACTACTACTACTACTACTACTACTACTACTACTACTACTACTACTACTACTACTACTACTACTACTACTACTACTACTACTACTACTACTACTACTACTACTACTACTACTACTACTACTACTACTACTACTACTACTACTACTACTACTACTACTACTACTACTACTACTACTACTACTACTACTACTACTACTACTACTACTACTACTACTACTACTACTACTACTACTACTACTACTACTACTACTACTACTACTACTACTACTACTACCACCACTACCACATTACTACTACTACTACCACCTTTACCGCTACTGCTGCTGCCGCTGCCGCTTCTTCTGTTACTGCTGCTGCTACTAAAACTACTACTACTACTGCTACTACTACTACTACTACTACTACTACTACTACTACTACTACTACTACTACTACTACTACTACTACTACTACTTCTACTACTACTACTATTACTACAACTACTACTACTACTTCTACCACTACCACTACTACTACTTCTACTACTTTTACTTCCACTACTACTTCTACTACTACCACCACTACTACTTCTACTATTACTACTTCTACTACTACTACTACTTCTACTACTACTACCACTACTACTTATACTACTACTACTACTACTTCTCATCATCATCATCATCATCATTCATCAGCATCATCATCACCATCATCATCCTTCCTAGTGCGGATTGTTCTATATATGTTCACGATGTGTTACCTTCAAAATGTTAATTTTTATTCAATATTTTGGCCACTTGTCCCTTTTCCATACTGCTACTACTACTGCTGCTGCTGCTGCTGCTGCTGCTGCTACGGCTACAACTATTATTACTATTTCTACTATTACTACTTCTACTTCTAAATTACTACTACTACTACTACTCTACTGCTACTACTACTGCTGCTGCTGCTGCTGCTGGTGTTGCTACTACTACTACTACTGCTGTTACTACTACTACTACAGGAGCAACAGTACTAGTAGTAATAATAAAATTAGCAAAGCTACAACATGTTCTACAGCTATGTCTGTTATCCTGCAATATAGGAAATTTGAATGGACAAGTCAGCCGTGGCGTACACAATTAGTTAACTATAAATGCATATATATAACGACACATTTCCTTACGTGTGTACCTTAAAACAATATGAGAGTCAAACACAATGTCTGTAACATGGACACACCAGATGCGGATTCATGCGTGGGTGGCGCACCCTTACACCCTTCTCTTCCACTCTTATATTTGAGAATTGTTCATAGAAACAATATCGACCGTATTCCCACTGTTATATATGGTTCATATCATGGCGGATCCGGAGGCCCAGAACCTCCACGCTTGGTCCGAATTATATTTCCTGAAGGAACATTATATCCAATCAAAAAATCAGTTTGGGTGCAAATTTTTATTATATTATTTTAAAGTAGCTATCCCACCAACAACAGCCAACTTGTACAACTTAGGTGCACCGACTCTAAACCTACTGATGAAGAAGTTTATATATATATAACATACGTTCTGAGAATCCAAACTCTATCGACACAATACAAACGGCTTTAACCAGCCAGACCAAATCCCAAAACTCAGTGGAGCGTCGAATTAAGAGTTGCCAACTTATAATTAATTTTACGCATATTCAATCAATGGTATTTTAAGAACCCAAAACACTATACTTTTAATAGACAAATATACATTATTATATGACCTGAACACCGGGATAAAAATTGTTTAGAGAAATTTTGTAGAATTTGGCGAGTTAGTATCTTTAAAACAGAGACAATATAGTAGACAACTCGCTTGCTAGTCTGTTAAAACATTTTTACATATCTTCGGACAAACAAAAAGGGAGATTAATCTGATTTCGTCACGTGATCAACACTTTCTCACATATAAATCGCTGAATAACCATGTTACATTACTGAACTTTCTATGGACACACTCTAAAATGCAGACTTATTTTTAGATTCTATTTTGTTTTCATGCGCTTGATAATCAGCCTTCTTTCTTAATAGTGTTTAAACTCATGTGAGTTATTTTAATTGTAAGTATTGTTATTATTATCCATATTATTTTTATTATTATTATTTAGTATAACCAATTAACAGGCAATCTGTGATTTCGATATTCACATATACTGAATCAAACACCTAACGCAACAGTAGCCAATACCTTTAATGTACTTATTATATGCCGACTAGTACCGTTGGAGACAGGTGATTTGAATGATTTTTTTAATTCACTGTCGTTATCAGGTTATTGACAAATATTTGTCTTGTTCAGAATGACATTTGTTTTGATTTATTGATTGTTATTATTGAGATATTAAAGGTATTGTTTACTGGTGCGTTAGCTTTTTGGTTCAGTATTATATATATGCAAGCACTTGTTCTGTATTTTATAATAAAAACTTATGGGCTAACAACTCTATGTCGGTGGTTATTTAATCATAAATATTCGCTCTTGACACTAATTACAGCACCATGCCAAATAAACAGAAAAAGACTGTGATCGAATTATTTGCTTATCCATTCGTGTTATACCAAATATGTCTAATGGTCATGTTTATAAACATGAGTAAATAATGAATAAACAAGTTTGTTTTGTTTTATGGCACATACTTAGGCCTTATGCTATGCGTAATGGCATTATAATGGAGATAGTATAGAGGTAGTAAATGATTTCAACTATTTAGGTAAAATATTAAATAAATAGTAACTCTTCTTCAAATTTTCGAACACATTCTTTTTCAAGAAAAAGCACAAAAATACAACTTTTTAGTAAAATCCATCTTGTTGTTTAAATGGCTAACGTTGCGATACAAAAATTACCATAACGACGTCACGTCATTTCCTGTATGACGTTAGGCAAATGACTGACGTCGTTTCCCGTAACAGTCCTTCTACTTCAGCACATACCGATTTCATGAACACTATGCACTAAATATTCATAGAATAATGAATTCAATTTAAAAGTGTCTCTCGGTATTATTTAAAAAGTATTCTATAAATGTATTTCATAAATAGTTATATAAAATTAAATTTAGTTTTTCACTAACTCCTGTCAGTTAATATACTGAAAGGAAAAAGAAACGCAGGGTGCGTATTTCCGCTATATATTGCATATACTGCACACTTAATTCCATATATATTCCAAGAAAATCCCAAGATGTTTTGTAAAAAAAAGGTGCAGTTAGTTAGAGAATAGACACAACTGTGATGTTGTAAACGTTTTAATCACAGTATACGTTGTAACATGAAATTCATAAATGCTGAAGTTCCTCTTTGAAAAATTGAGCCAGTTCAGTACTGTATTTAATGTTAAGTGACTGCAAAATTTAAAGCCTAAGTTTGCTCACCTGCTTGAGCCAAATGCGCACTCTGACGATAATGAAACTTTAAAGGGGTAACCATTGGTGTGTTCAGTGCTGTTTAAACCTTCTTTCTAAAAGGTCAGGCCTAATGTCGCCCTGTACCATTCGATTAGCAGTAGCATATTTAGCATACAATATATAGCTGAAATACGCACCCTGCGTTTCTTTTTCTTTTCAGTATAGTTTATCTTGATGTTGCAGCCTCTGGGAAATTGTGTGTTTAGTTTTTTTTATCCATATATCTTCTATCATGTGTCACAGAAAACGCGCTGTAATACCGTTACTCCCACGTCTTGATGACCCTGAAAATGTTTCATTATGGGTTTGTCGGTCTGATGGCGTACATCTCTAAGGTGTTCTTCTATCCTATCCCGTAGTGACCTTTCAGTCTCACCAACAAACACCAACAACAATTACATCTTAAACCAAAGACTAGATTTCTGTCTGTACATCTCTGGAACTTAGCTGTAGGGTAGCTTCTACTTAATCAGGTATCAGGAATATCTTCCTCGGTCAACCTGCTACAGACTCTACATGAGCATTGATTTGTTTCTGTTCTGCATTTGATCACCTGATTTGTTTTTTGGTGGACTAATACATCACACAGGTTCTTGTCTCTGCGATACGCTAGTAAGGGTGTGTCTTTAAATAATTGGGACATTCTGTCTGATCGGTGCAGGACCGAAAAAAGTTTTTTTTAAGGTCATATGGATGTTAGGTAATTGTCTTGAAAATGCTGATACCATAGGCACCCTATTATTCTTTTTTCTCGAAGTCTCTCTTAAAAGCTCAATCATGTCTAAGTTGTCTACCTTCAATAGTTGATTCTCTATCATTTTCCCACTATAGCCGCGTTTTCTAAGCTGTAGTTTAAGTTCATGCCTATGTTTTAAGTAATCTGCTTCATTCTCACATATTCTTTTCAATCTTAGTCCAAGACCATAGACAAGACCTGTTTTTGTATTTGGTGGATGACATTGATTGAATTGGATTTTATAGTCGCACCAACAGCTAAGGTCATATGGCGACTTTCCAGCTTCCATTGGTGGAGGAAGACCCCGGGTGCCCTTCCGGGCAATTTTCGTGCACGGCCGGGCACCTGGGTAGAACTACCGACGTTCCGCAAGCCAGCTGGATATGGTGGATGACATGCACTACTGTGTAAGTATATTGGTTTGTCCGTTGATTTTTTTCCAAGCTTGTATAAATTCTACCATTTTCAAAAAAAGAGTATGATAATGGACCTTTGGAAACGGCCGAGCACGACACATACGAAATATTGCAGTCTCGGTTTGATTAAGACTGTTCATGAGCGGTAGTGAAATATGCTAGCGACCGCTCACGCTCTCTAGCTCCGGATTGAGCAGAACTCAATATTAATAAAATCAATAGTACAAAATTTTAACCATTGCGAAGATGGCATGCATATGGCGGTGGACATGAAGTTTACGGCTTCCCCATGTCGTACGGCGTATTTTCCCAGTATCTAATAAAATTAAATGCCCCAAAGAGTGAAATAAACATAATGGAATTTAGTTGGGAGCAGCTGTTATGAGACCTGAGTATCACAAGTAACAGCCGAAAGACTAAGTTTGACCCCGGTGTCCATAAATTCAATTACAGAAGTACTATAACTTAATTCTATTTTAATATTATGATGTATGTCAATGGCAAATGCAGTGAAATCTTATAGAGACTGTAAAGTTCCAGTCCATATACCAAAACCGTCATCTGTAAACCTTTTATAAAATATAGGGCGTATTGTGACAGGTCATCATCTTTTCATCCCATGTTCTACTATAACAGCAAGCATAGTTATTTCCTAACTTTGAACCTATAGCCACTCCCTTGTCCTGTACATAGTGCTTTGTTCCTAGGCTGAAATTGTTATTCTCTAAAACTACCTGTATCATCTTTAGCACTCCATCTGTAGGTATCACAGGATTAGTTATAATATCTGCGGCTTCTTTGCAGGCTTCTAGACCGTCTTTCTTTGGGATTGAGGGGTACAGTTTACACAGGATAGCGTTGTCTCGTGTTGGCCCTTTGATCTCTCTGAGTTTATTTAAGAAATTTGTTGTATCACGTTTATAGCTAGGTGAGTTTATAACAAAATCATTTTGTTCAAACTCTGCCACCTTTGCCATTTTCTCTGTCGGAGAATTTATACCATTCACCATTGTTCTCATAGGGGGCCCCTGATTTATGCAGTTTCGGATTTCGTTTCAACGTGCTTGTTTTGGCGTATCTTGGTAAAAGGTACATCTTTATGTCTTTTGATATGGCACCTTCCCTATACATCTTGTTTACCAGTTTCTTTACTTATTTCGTTGAAGAGGCTGTTGTATCCCCATTAGCCTCTCTGTAAAAATCACTGACATTCATATCTTTGTCTAGGCTTTCCATATAATTCTCCTTATCTAACACTACTATTCCAGAGCCCTTGTCGGCTGGGCGGATCACACTGGTTTTGTTGTGTAAAAGGGACTCAAATGCCTCTTCTTCATCTTGGGAAATTTTCATTTTACATAACTTCTTTAAACTGTTCACGCTATCATTCTTCACCAATTCGATGTAAAGGTCTAGCCACATATCCCTGCCTTTACTTGGGGTAAAACTACTTTTGTTCGGAAGTTTTAATCTTTGTTGCAAGTGTGTACTGCCTTTCGAATTATTATCTTCCTGTTCATAATATAATTCCCGCAACCTCATTCTCCTTTTCCCATTCAGCCAAAATAGACAATATTTTGGTTTTGTCTATTTTCTTATTGCCAGGGATGAATTTTAAACCACGAGAAAGTAATTTTATTTCTGCCTGTGATAATTCATAAGAAGATTTATTTGCCACTACACTTTCAACAAAATGATTGACTTTATCAGTATTGCGAATAATTCAATCTTTATTGGGACTGATTTGGCCTTCATTGTTTTGTATCACATGTGGTTCCTCTTTCCGTAACTTCAACCCTTTTGTGTTTGTGATGTCGTTTACTTTTATTATTACTTTTGCCTTCTTGTTTGTCTGTTTGCATGTTTGTTTCTGTGTTTAGTGGTTGACGGTCCTCCTTGAATGCTACTTTCCCTGTCCGATCTTTTTATATTTCTTCCTATGAACCAAAAATGTATTCTTTCCCCTTTTCCAGTTTGTTTCTCTTTGAAATGTATTTACTTCCGAGTCATATAATTATCTTCTTGTATTTTTTCTGATTCCAATTTTTTATCATTCACTTGCTCTCGCTCCATATAACTAGCTGATTCTTAGTTAGTTAACTCCGACTTTTCAGTTCCACTTTTATTTATTTTTGACCCTGTCATATGACAGTGTTTCGTTACTGAGTTGTCTGTTTCACATGTAACGGTATCGATTCTTCTTGTCTCATATTCATCGTTTTGTGCTGATGCTGTTTTACACTTATCTATATCTACATTTTGGCTAGGCCCAGACTCAAACAAATCAACCACGTTACCTGCTCGCTCTTTCTGCGCCATCTCTATGGACGATTTCTTTTCCATTATCATGTTAAAGTGATTGCTTTTCAATATGAGATGTAAATAATCATGGTATGGTAATAAGCTAGTATTCCCACTTAAATCACATCTTAATGTAAACGTGTTCCATTGTGTATTTTTAGTTATTTTTTCTGTAACCCTGATGTTTACATCATACAAAGCAGATGCCGTATAATCCTCTGCCTCTGTAGCCCATGATTCCTGTCTGCCATCAGCAAATGATTGATTTATCAAGTGGTTCTCTATTGATCCATATCTATGAGACAAGCAAAAATAGGTTTATACTTACTGATGAATGTCAATACTTCTTGCATTATTTCTGTGTATTTGTCTTCAAGTGTATAACAGTATACGCTTAGACATCTCTATAAAAACAGTTACCATCTCCTTTCACTTGAAATTCTACCAATTCATTTATATTTACTTCCGAAATCTTGCTCCACATTTTCGTTTTTATTGGCCGTACCATACGTCTTTCTTGAAATTCCTGTCCATCAGTTTCTTCTACAACATTTGCACCTACTTGAGATTCCGGTTCTAGGGTGCACTAAACCTCACACTTACCCTACTGTCATCCCATTAAAACAGGACAGTGTAAATAAAGAAATCCCCGCCATGATCTCTAACCAACAAGGCAGCATCAATAGGCAATATAAGTAAAACACAAATATACTCGTGTAAATATAATACAAAAAAATAGCCTAGAAAGCCACAATTTATATTGAACAATATCATTATAATAGACCTAGTATGTTTAAATTCTTAGAATTACTGCGGACAGAGAATAGGAATATTGTTATAAAATAAGCAAAATATATTAGTACAGCTTTAGCTGTAAGGAATACAATCTTGATTAATTAAACACTGTTTATCTCGTTTGTATTTTCATTCTCATATATCAGTTACTCAACAATAATGCTCAGAGCAAATTTAGTTTTATCTGAAATCACTTGACTTATTATGCATGAAATTTTGTGTATGTATATATAACAGTATAAATATGTACAAGTTAAATACAATATATGTTCTGTTTTGCTCTGTTCTGTTAAGCACACACTAATGTTTTTAAAACATAACTAATATATAAACATATTACAAATGCATAATTGGAGCCTTAAATACGATTACGTGAAGAAAAAAAAATAGCATTATGTTATAAAAAGAAATATAAAAAGATCGAACAGGGAAAGTAGCATTCAAGGAGGACAGTCAACCACAAAACACAGAATCAAACACGCAGACAGACAAACAAGAAGGCAAAAGTAATAATAAAAGCAAACTACATCACAAACACAAAAGGGTTGAAAAAAAAGTTTGCGTTATGGCGATAGATAAATGACCTTAAGCGTGAATATGTATTTAATGTAACACATTTTCGTGTATAGCATTCAGTCAAATATTAAACAAATATTAGCTTATAAACACAACGTTTGCCTTAGTCTGTGTCCTTCACTGAATGCTATAAGAGAAATATTTACACAATAAATAAATGAACGGCACATTTTAGTTAAACTACTACTAAAGATATGTAAATCAAGTGTCAATCGTAGGTTTTGTTAATAACGAATATATTACATACGCTTAAATTCACAGTATCATCAAATCAATCAAATCTTTTATTCACTCAGTTCATTACTGTAATGACATCATGAGTTCATTCAAGTGGTAAACATACATTGTAGCATGGTCGGTGGCATTTCCTTTGATGAATGCAGAGCATTAAATCGTTTAACTTAGGGTAACTAAAGGGGCGTGGCTAAACCGTACTACAACTACCGGATATTGGAATTTAGAGTACGGTCACTGTGACGTCACAGTGTTACTAGGTACACCATGCTACAAAAAAGCAAGAGTCTGTCTCAGCTCGTTGGTTATTTAAACACCTCGATGGGCTACGCCCATCTCGGTGTTTAAATAAGCCAACTCGCTGAGACCAGACTCTATCTATTACATAAGGCTAAAAAATGCAGGTAGATAAACATTGTACAATGTGTATTATTACAAGCATATATTACGTCTAAATTGTTGGGGGAGTTACTTTAAATGTTGAATTCCTCAACATATTTGTTATAGTGTATACAATCTACATTTTCAATCTATAAATATTATAGTATACTATAAATAAACAATAGAATATTAAACAGTAAAACACTCTGTGCTTAGACAATTATTTTCCATAAAAACGTATTACTTATTTCAATTGTCTGCTTTACGTTTTCTGATTGTTTTCTTTGAGACAATCAGTGGCGATATGATCATATATATAATGCCTAAGGCATGAACATTTGTCACACGAAACTTGTTTCGTGATTAATCGACGGTATAAATACTCCCAGAAATTTCAAGCTAAATTGGTGTGACGGGGTAATGAAACATTTCCAAACAATCAAAGTCAACAACCGTTTAATGGCGGAGATTGTGGAAATTTGGTTGACAAGACCATTATAGTTCTTTCTTTGTTTTTTATTTTAACCGGCGAGTAAATATTCTGAAATTTACCCAAACGTTTAAAGTTGATTAAAAAACGAAAAGAACAATTACACGTGAAATTTAAAGTTATAATACAAAACGCATTTTTTTTTATATAAGCGTAATAAATATAGTGCTATGAAGAAATATAAAAAGATACGGACAGGGAAAGTAGCATTTAAGGAGGACAGTCTACCACAAAACACAGAAACAAACATGCAAACAGACAAACAAGAAGGCAAAAGAAATAATAAAAGCAAACGACATCACAAACACAAAGGGGTTGACAATAGGGCTACCGCCATGGAACGGTCAGTGGCAAAGTAGGCCACTGGGGGTTTAAACCAGATCTAGGGTGCACCAAACCTCACACTTACCCTACTGTCATCCCATTAAAACAGGACAGTGTAAATAAAGTAATCCCCGCCATGATCTAATCTCTAACCAGCAAGGCAGCATCAGTAGGCAATATAAGTAAAACACAAACATGCTCGTGTAAATATAATACAACAACAAACAAACACAATAGCCTAGAAAGCAACAATGAAGGTACTCAATGACTTGGCAGAAGCCAGAGCAACACGAGAATAAACCATTAACGGCACGAAAGATCATAGACAAACATCAAACGCCACCGTCCCAATGGGCTTTAGGTAGGCGTCATTATA
Source organism: Cyrtodaria siliqua (assembly GCA_037043455.1). Taxonomy (NCBI): domain Eukaryota; kingdom Metazoa; phylum Mollusca; class Bivalvia; order Adapedonta; family Hiatellidae; genus Cyrtodaria; species Cyrtodaria siliqua. The sequence continues at coordinate 444,201 of JAWPHD010000343.1, forward strand.
GAGTCCACAGCCTGTCCGGTCATCGTACAATTAAAGAAGAAAGCATAGTGGCGAACTGTAAAAGGGTCCACCACCAAGCATGCAGTACGTTGTAAAATGATAGGGTCATAACCTCTTTTGATAAACTTTGATAAACAAAGATAGTATGAAAGTGATCATGACCAAGAATCTTATGAAGTTTATAAATCACATCACCATAGAAGTCAGGTTGTGATAGTCCTTGTCGCAGAAGAGTCCTTTAATTACTTTTATATTTGAAAAAAGATCAGGGTTACGATAATAAAATGTTGCACAGATTTAACGAAGTTTATGGTAACGGTAACCCTGATTGAGCAGCTTTTTAGTTATACAAAGATAACGAATATTAAAGTCCTCAACTCGAGTACAAGCTCTTGAAAAACGAATAAGTTGAGACACATACACGCCATTAGATGTTGCTCGGGGAACATGCTCATCCAAGTGGGGGTAATTAACAATGTCAAAATTAAAATCATCTCTCTTGTCATAGACTTTGCTAATTATTTCACCATTTTCAATCGAGAGATCTAAATCAAGAAAATAAGCGTTATTATCAGATATAATAGCTTTATTAAGCTGAAGTTATTTAGGACAAATATTATCAACCATAGTTGGAAAGAAAGGGTTGTCAATGTTCAGTATGTCATCCAGATACCGAGAGGTGTCATTAAAAGCTTCAATGACATCTGCCTGGGTATCTGGTAAAAGACTCAACATGAAATCTCTTTCATAGCAAAATAAAAACAAATCTGCGATAAATGGTGCACAGTTCGTACCCTTAGGGATACCAACAATTTGTCTATAAACGGTGGTACAATACCTGACGAAAATATTATCTAACAGGAAGATGAGTGCTTCACAAACCTCATAGCAATTCCACATAGTATAATTGTCTAAACTGCCGTTAGTAAAAAGAGCTTTAACACGGAAAACCCGTGAAATATATGACACCAGTTTTTATTAGAATATAACGGACCTCTGACCAATACCCCACCAATTAAACCTATTTTTTTAATCGGCACATATACATTATTGTATGCCTGAACACTTGGATAAAGTTTGATAAACGGTTTTGTAGTGTTATTTTGCCGTTATTTGGCGAATTGTTTTTTTAGAATAAAATCTTAGTAAATTTATATCAGAAATGATGTTATTATTAATCTCCCGATGGGAATAGACATGTCTCCAATCAACAGTAATATGCGTCTAAATTGTTTATAAATGCAACATGTGTTTTTGTGTTATATTTGTATGATAGCATTGTTGCACGACTTTAACGTTTAAGATATAATATGACAGTATAGATTATTAAAAGTAAGTTCATATGTGAGACCCTCCCAGTGAGATCCATGTTCCCTTGTTCCCCAAAAATAAATTACCATGTTCCCTTGGTTGCCAAAACCCCTGGTAGACCCTCATATGTGGGCGAAATAATGCAAATGTAGTTTACCAATAAAATAAATCAACTATATACAGGATTTGATCACATACTTGCCTATAAATGTGTGGTTGACATATACCTAGCTAGTGATATCAATCAGGATTTATTTGCCAGGCAATAAAGCTTTATCTCACTGGTGAATGAAGCGTAAAACAAAAATGTTATATCACGGAAAACAACGTAAATAACCGAATGTGTTTTTATCCGATTTGAGTCCGGGCAGATTCGCAAAAAAACTCGACTCTTTTATTTGAGTGATACAGAAATTATTGATAAGTTACGATTGTATAAGATTTGTCGCGCCTATGGTTTCTTGTCTGTATTTCGTTGTTGCGTCCAGCCTTTTGATGGGATGTTGTTTTGTTTACACCGTCTTGTCTATTTGGGCGCTGAAGACAGGATAATAGTGAGGATTGTGTACACATACAATCGATTCAAACTAACCTGTAGGCCTTATTGCCTACTGACCGTTCGAAGTCGGTAACCCTGTCTTCACCGCTCTTTCTGTTTTTGTCTTTTTCATTATATAGTTAATTAAATATTTCTCCTTGTTTGTAGTACAGCGCGGACCTACGATGCCATTGCGTTTGGACGCTGTGGTTTCTATAGGACCCTATATCTCATTTTTGTGTTTAGTACAGCTAACTTGTTAATTTGCTTTTTACTTCTTCATAAAAGTAAAGTTTAATGTATGATATACTGGTATACGATAGATATTGTTCAATATACCAATGCTTATTCAAAGAGAAAACTGTACTTGGGTCCCAGTTTATCTACTTGAACTAATCGGTCATATGTAGCTCATTAGCAGTAAATAAGCACGCTTCCCAATATTCCCTTTTCAATGATCATTTAGTGTTCAGTTCACAATAAGTTTGTCATGTGATGTAAACAAGATGATGATACTTCACTAGATCACATACCATTCATGTTTAAAAAATGCCGCTTTTCTAAAATAGTGAAATATTAACTGTGAAATCAGCGCACACACAATCTGTTAGGTGTAACCTTTTAAGACGCCATTGAATGTGAAAACTACATCAGAGCAACGGCTAAATGACGAGAAGCTTTTTAAAACATAGTTTAAGAATGTATGCAGTGTTTCTTACGTGTGTTTATTGCTTCAAAAGGCTCCGCTTTTCAATATGTATTGACATTCACATTAGCGTTCTTGTTGCGTTGTGCGGCGGTTGTTAAACGTGGACCGGAGTAAAAATCAAACGTGTTTACCTTTTGGAAAATCGAGTTCTGGCAATTAAAGTAGCATACCGATGATTTAACCGATGCTGGGCCGTTAGAGGTGAAACACTTTATATTACTTATAATGAACTTAATAAGACCGAGTTTCTTACTTTTCGCACCTTTTCATGTCCGTTTATTGGAATGGATCGACTTTATAGTGTTTATTGATATTGACACTAACGTTTCCTTAGTGTTGTCTGACAGCTGTAAAATATCTAATTACATATTAGTAGTGCTGATACTTACTGATATTTTGGGATATTCAGGCCTACTCTTGATGGATTTAAAGTAGAATACCGCTTAAGCCGGTGTTTACAGTATATTACCTCTCACGGTGTTTAGCAACACTAACCATAGGAGTCGTCGAGCTTTCTAGACCAAAGTTTGTTACCGTAAGGAATAATTACAGCGGTAGTAACCTGTCGCTTAATTTAACGCATATGCAGCTATGTGGGCGTTGGTCGATACTTGTAGACTGAACAACAATCTCTGTTTCAGATAGATCGCCTACAGTCCCTTTAATACTACCATGGACACGAAATAGTAGTTACGATTCATCCCATTCCTCGCATTTATATTAGGCCATGATTAAAAGTTAGTTTCTCTAAATATTTGTATACATAAAACTCATAAATATTTCTTTATATATAGAAAACCAAAAATAAAAATGTGATGATCTCTGTCATTCAATCGCATTGTTTTCCCACCACTTGTATTATTCTTTTGAAAAACAAGATCTAAGTGATGCGGAACAGTGTATACATTTTGAGTATCTTAAAACCGGAAGTAGAAGCATTAGGAAATAACCTCAATGATATAGCAGCATGTTGACTTTTTTGATGGTTTCTAAAAGTGCTATGAAATTGTTTGACATTGTTCGTATAGCTTAGTTTGCATTGTTTTGAGCAGAACAGAACGATACAGGATACTAGCATGTGTTTTTATGGTTATCACATTTTAATTTTTTTGCACAGTTTCTACTCAGAATAAGTTCATATGGGTATCCACATATATTTATTTGTCTTTTCTTTTAAATCTTCTCCCAATCAAACCGAAACTGCAATCTGTTGATATTTACCGAGTTCGTTGATTCCCAGATTTCTCCTGTCATACTCCCTGTTTCTGTCTGAATGAAGTAAATTTTTACGAGTGCTCATATGTTTATTTGAATTTATTAACATTTTGAGCGGTAACAAGCATATTTCACTACCGTTCAAAAACAGTCTAAATCAAACCGAGACTGCAATATTTCGTATTTATCGTGTCCGGCCGTTTCCAAAGGTCCACTATCATTCTATTTAATCCTCTAACGGAGGTCTTTTATTCTTTGAGTACTGTTACAAATAAAGTGATCAATCCGAAAATATCCGGAATTTTGTTGATATTGATAGTAGATAGGATAGATTGTTTCATTATTTGTGTCAGAGATCCGGCATTCATAATTCAGTAACAAATCCCAATGCTGTTTATAATGTTATAATGCCTTCTTTTGAAGATATTCTTCTAGGTAGTTTGATATACCTGGAAGCCGAAGGAAATTCTGGGGTACAATTTAATAATAACATGGATAATGAAACTAGTATTTTTATTTTTCTCTTCACTATCTTAATCTCCGAAGACCAACACAAATTTCAAGCCTGCTAAAATGACTTTACAGAATACTATGACACGTGGAATTCGGACATATAAATAAGACAAAAGCAGTTAACTTTGGTTCAAGGGCTGTATTTGTTCGTATTTCTATTTAACTTACATGGTGCTGCAACGAATATAATGAAGTGCATTGTGCAAGCTCTATTAGTTGGTCACTAATAATGACATTCCGGTTTATAAATTTGATTTTTCATTATCACTTTTAATGGAACACATATCGTTTTGTAAATTTGATTATTCATTATCACATTTAATGCAACACATATCGTGTTGAAAATTTGATTATTTATTATCAAATTTAATCCACAGTTTCATTTTCAAAAACACATTATTGCCTGTCTACGCAGCCAATTTTTCAATGGAATTGCAGTGTCAGTGGTCAAACAAACATGTTTTAGCTGTGGCCATAGCTTCGTCTTAAGCATCGAATACGGTTTTCAAACGACGCAATATAAAATAGTAATTGAAGTTTATGTGTCTTCCACAGGGCTTTAGTATCGGATATAATATATCAAGTTTCGCGTAATAATGTTAAAAACACACTTGATATCCATTTGATTGATACGCTGAATTTTTTTCTAAGGACAATTGTGGCCCTATGGCATAAGCTATAGAATAGTACATATTTTGCAAAATATACATAAAGTGCCAACAAAATGATACATTTTGAAACCATAAAACAAATTAATACTAGGTGGTGTCACATATACACACGTCTTTTTTAAGAACAATCTAGATTTCATGTGTCTTCATAAATGATATATTTTCTTATTGTCGATGGAAATGTCAGAATAATATTCTAAACTAAAGGTATAACAAAAAATCATGATTTAAAGTTTCTCAGCCATGCTTTGTTTCATGAACAAGTTTCTGTTTATTTAAATCGAAATCAATACACAACGATATATGTTTACAATTCACACATTGCAATATCTGTGAAAAGCGAGAATAAGATTGTATTTGATGACGTAGGTAAATTAACCCACAGGTAAATATATTTATCAATTATCTGGCAATAGTTGTGCAGCTGTACAATTCAGATTTACCCCATTTCCCCGTGCATTCACGCAGTGGTAAAAGTAATATCTACGTCATGCAAATAATACCTATTTTTACATACAACTTAGAAGCGGTTTTACATATATATTTATCAACCGTCGAGACTTTTAAGAATTACATGTGTTAATTGATAATACAACAAAAAAGGTGGCCATTCATCTTTAAGGACACAGAGTTGTATGTATTCACTTAACTAAAGGCATGGCAGAAAATCAAGGAAATAGAGGCACAGAATATTGTTTTTATCTTGCTAAAAACATGAAACAATGTACATATACTTGTAAGTTTGTGATGTACTTTTTGATTCACCTATGCGTTGTAATACTTGTTGGAGTGACTGTATTCTGTGAATGCAACTGGTGTTGATGCACTTATAGCATTTTCTTGATCAATAGTACGAAAGTTTTCAGTATATCTAACAAAGTTATTAAAATATCGGCGATTGTTTACTGAGGTGGTTTTAACATTCGTATCACGATCTCTAACGTCACGTCCTTCAACCGTCAGGACGTCATTTTAAACGATATTAAATGTCAGTATACATCCAAAACAACGATTATGTTCTTATAAAGCAAAGTTACGTTTAACAACAAAACTGAAATTGTTAAAAATAGGATTCACATTACGTTGTCCGAGTATTAACTTTCATACCCCATCCAGCCCCTTTTCCAAGAAGCGAAAACGGGGTTTGCTGGGCATTAAGAAATTAAAAACATATAATATATAATTTTAAACAGGTTATTGCATTTTGTCAGTAAAGACATGTTTTTAAACGTTTTTTATTGTCAAATTATCCAGCATAAAATCCTGCTAATATAAGATTATCCATCGCTTAATATACTTAAGGTGGGACTATTTGATAGCTGCATATTTTGTTCGTTTGGTGTTGAGAGGTTGGCATGCAATGTAAGTTGTCAGAATTTGTTTGCTTATGCTCAATCTCTCGAAAATATGTGCATTAAATACATATAAATCCATGTCAGATAATATATACAATATTTACAGAGCGTTTATATATTGTGCGGGATCAAAATCTGGTGTTTGGATCTTACGATCCTTGGTATCGACGATGTTTAGCCCACAATCTGGGACAATATAAACCAGATTGATTTTTTTGATTTTTTAATTTAAAACGATTGATACTCTCTGCTTGCACGTTACAAAATACTGACTGTCCAACAATCAACAATCAATTAATGCTGCCTTGTTGGTTAGATAATATAGTTAATACATTATTCATGGCAGAGATTTCTTTATTTACACTGTCCTGTTTTATTGGGATGACAGTAGGGTAAGTGTGATGTTTGGCGCATCTTAGAACCTGCTTTAAACCTCCAGCAGCCTCTTTTGACACTGATCGATCCAAGGCGTTAGCCCTATTGTCAACACTTGTTGTGTTTGTGACGTCATATGCCTTTATTCTTTATTAACATTGCCATTCATGTTTGTCGTTTTGCGTGTTTTGGAGTTTACTGTGTTCTGTGAAAGCTACCTTTCCTGTTCAACTTTTATACCTTGTTTGTAGCAGTTGTAAGATCGCAGCCTTATTGTCAACCCGTTTGTGTTTGGGATTGCCTAGCACTTTAACTTTAGAACACACACACATATATATACCCCTTAACACACTGTATATAAACATATATATACCCCTTAACACACTGTATATAAATATAAATTTAAAATGTTTTTTTTGTTTACAAGAATATAAACACAACTTTCAAATAAATACACTGTAGATGCATATATTAATATATATAATAATAACAATAGTATATATTAGAGACAGAATATCAAACAGATATGTTGCGAACTAGAACTGAAATACAAAAAATAATTTTACTGTATGACATGCCGTTTTATTCATCGCAATACTGCTACTTCTGATTAACTTCAAAACTGTCTTTCACATAATATGTTTTAAGGGCGTAGGAACGTTTTAATAATTGAGTTCGCGGGGTGGGGAGCAAAATATATTGGACAATCAAAATATGCATTTTTCAATTTTTGACGGGGCCAAACCTTTTCAAAAAAGCAAAAACAAAAACATTATCCACACTCAATTACACCAAAACAAACAACATCATAAAGGAAAAAAGTATTGTTTGAGCACTAATCATTATTTTCTTCAAATTATTGGGGTGGAGGAGGGCCAAAGCATAATCTAGCACCACACTCCAAACATTGGGAGAGCCAATTTTTTTTCATATTTTTTCCGTCATTTGTGATAATTTGTTGTTGTCTACAAAATAGGGGGTATGGGTAGCTCTGAGCAGAATTTATCCTTTTGCTATAAAATAAATCAGATTTTTGTTTTTCAATAGTGGAATACATATATAAAAGTAGATACTGAGCTAATTTTATTTTCGATCTCCATGTCAATATTGTGTGTACAGTATTTTACATTGAAAATGTCAAAATAACTCCAAAATGGGTGTAATTTAAAAATAAATTAATAAAAAATCATTAGAACCTGGTGACCTATATATTTTTTTACTTTTTTTGAAAGAAATGTCATAGGACCTTGACATATAAAAGTTTTAAAAAAAGTTGATCATTAGAACATATTTTTTTATCTTGAATTAATTTTTCGGTAAAAACAAAAGTGGGTGGGGTACTTTTAAAGTAAAAAGACGAATGAGGATTACAATTGTTTTTGTATTATTTGAAACATATGTAAACATGCAATCGAAAATTAATTGTTGTTTTTCAATAAACTTAATGTTATGAAAACAATTGTGAAAATGTTCAATGGCTATATTTTTCCTCTTTTTAGTGAAGTTTTGAAGTAAGAAATATGTGCCTTCTTCAATGACGTCTAGTGGAAAAAAATAGTGGTGACCTAGCCCTTTTTTGATAATTTTGTACCTAAATTATACCAAAGAAGCTTTAAATATGAATTTAAAAAAAATCTTAGCACTACGTCCTTTCCCAGCCAACCTCCTTAACGTCGTAAATGACGTCACTTAAATCTCGTATTTGCGAGTTTCTTCATATTGGCCTTGTTTTTTCATATTGGCCGACTTCCGGTTCATATTGGCCGAGTTTGAGTCGTATTGTTTGTAGAGTTTCTAATAAAACACGGCTAATATAGTTACGGTAATTAATAACAGTTAGAACAGCCAGCCTGCAGATGCTTACGAAGAACTATCATTTTAACAAATCATATTCATTGAATGTTTTTCATTGTCATATTCCTGACAAAATTAACTATTTACTCCTGCAAAGCAGTAGACATTACTAATGTTAGTCAATAGTTCATATCTTATTATGATACGAGTGCATAAACAATATTACTGTTTTTGTCACAAACGTTATGTTTATTAACCCACGTATTACTGTACAGTTTATTAAACTATGCTATTTTATAACTCTTCTTTGTATAGTTCCCGTGTATCGGTCTATCCTCCTAGCACGATAAAGAACCATAGGAATCTATTCGATAATAAGAGTAGGGCACGGTTGCCTGATTTCTATGTATCCTTCTCCTCTCTCTGGGGCGGCTCTAAATAGGCTATACTGTGTTGATGAGCCGATAAACAACATTCAATTCAATTCCTTGTATAGTTATTATCAGATCCTTTATAATAATATGTTAGTCCATTTAAATACGTTTCTCCAAAATAGTCGTATGGTTTCAACCCGGGGCTAGAGGGCGTAAGCGGTAGCTAGCATATTTCACTACCGTTCAATCAAATCGAGACTGTAATATTGTGTATGTGTCGTGTTCGGCCGTTTCCAAAGGTCCATTATCATACTCTTTTAAAACAAGAAGTTATTGTTTGTTCTTTCTTAGCTTTAAGTCGCCCAATGCGTTCATCAAATGTTTCATTATCAAAAAGTGTGACAATAGTTGCATTTCTCATTATATTGTTGAAGGCATCACTGTCGCTACCAGTACTACCAGCATAGCAAAAAAATGTTATTTTTCAATCCCGTGGTAAGATTTACACGTTACCAGGAAGTGCGTTTCATCTGCAACAATACTCCAAACCTATAAAGGCTGGAGTAATGAAACCATCTATTCGAAATGCAAGTAAGAAACCAAACGCATTTAAAAATGTACCACTGATATCTGCAAATATCGGGCTCAGCGATCTCCTAAACTCGGAATGAATAACAGTTTAGATTGCAAGCCCGGGGAAACGTTTTACCACCGCCATGCTTCACAGGCAACGCTACTGTGACATATGAAGCTCAATAGAGAAGGGAAAACTCCAAACCTGAACGAGCAATGACTAATCACTGTTTAAACGACAATCTCTGTTTAAACGACAACTGTCTGTCTAAATAGTGTATACCAGGTTTTTAACAACTATACTTCCAAAAACAAATTTATATCCAAGGAAATCTTATAAATACAAAGACAGGTTAGTTGAGTTTAAATACCGAGTTATTATTTGTTTTCTTAAAACGATAGAAGAACCATTATAAAAATATTAAAATACAAATCAAAGTATTTATCAAAATGTCGTCTACTGTAGTTTCCACTCACACACCCCAACCCCAACTCTTACTCAACAGCCTAAAGTTATATATTTGGTAATATATTTTAGTTCTTTTCTACAAAAAAGTGGGTCAATTGTTATAATTGCTAGAAATGGACTCTCTTTGCGATTGAGGTTTTGCTTTCTATATTACCTCTCATGAACAGACTCAGTAAAAAGTACCTGCTACTTTATTCTCCTGTTTGTGTTTGTGCATCCAAAGCATCTCCCTCATCAGTATTTCTATACATTTCCTGTTCGACGTTTATATATAATATACATTTTAAGACTGTATTATGAGTTATATAGCATCCGGATGTATCTGCCCGAAGAAGACTAACTTGTCTAAAAAGTAATTGCATAAAATATCATATATGCTTCCAAGCTCTCATTGAAAAACAGCAACAACAACAGCAGCAGCAGCCCATTAAATTCCAGAATTTAGAACGTGACGAAGAATCCCATTATATATTTCGAAAGTATGTTAATGTTTGTGATTCCTTTACTGAAACCCCTACACCCAATACATGTGTTTATAGCATGAGTTTGACTTTGGAGTTTCCGGTACTGAAGGGGTGTGATGTATTTTCGTATTGCATGGAGTACAACATGTTGTAGTACACCTAGTTGCAGATACCGTTGATATGTTGAATGATTATGGATAAATATGAAAAAATGTTAGATATACCAGTCGAACAGGAAATGTAACATTCAAGGACCACTGTCAACCAAACAGAAATAAAAACAGTCACAAAGATGGATAAAAGGCAAGATATGACATCACAAACATAAAAAATTGTTGTATAGCATAAGAAAAGTAAAACAATTATATACTTCCGACAACTGTGTTGAACAAATATTAATATAGTGATATAATTAATGTGTTGAAGGTCGCTAATACAGAGATTAAAACAACACTTGCTTTAAGTGTTTGACAAAATGTGTTGTACGCTAATAATAAAGGGAGATATTAGTTTGCTTGTTTGGACTATTGACAAACAGGTTGTATAACATTAATAAACAGAAACATTTGCTGTGATAAATGAAAACATGTATTGTGCGACAACAAACAAATAAGGATCTTACATTAGTGCCTGTTTAATAAGGAATTTATTAAACGAGTTAGATACAATGATATCATGCGAAGTTGTGCTGAGCATTATGTCAATTTTATCTAGCGAGCTTAATAAATTCAATATTAAATGGGCACGACAGTGAGATACCATTTATCATAAAACAACTCATAAAGGAAGTCATGAACAGTCTCAATCAACCGAGACTGCAATATTTCCTATGTGTCGTGCTCGGCCGTTTCCAAAATCCATTATCATACTCTTTTTTAGTTGTACTAGTTTTGCGATTATATAATTAAAATAACCAATTATATAACGTTATTTAACGTTGTCATGTAAAGACGTCGAATGTTTGTATGATGACGTTGCATGTTTGTATGATGACGTTGCATGTTTGTATGATGACGTTGCATGTTTGTATGATGACGTCGAATGTTTGTATGATGACGTTGCATGTTTGTATGATGACGTTGCATGTTTGTATGATGACGTTGCATGTTTGTATGATGACGTCGAATGTTTGTATGATGACGTTGCATGTTTGTATGATGACGTTGCATGTTTGTATGATGACGTTGCATGTTTGTATGATGACGTTGCATGTTTGTATGATGACGTCGAATGTTTGTATGATGACGTTGCATGTTTGTATGATGACGTTGCATGTTTGTATGATGACGTTGCATGTTTGTATGATGACGTCGAATGTTTGTATGATGACGTTGCATGTTTGTATGATGACGTTGCATGTTTGTATGATGACGTTGCATGTTTGTATGATGACGTTGAATGTTTGTATGATGACGTTGCATGTTTGTATGATGACGTTGCATGTTTGTATGATGACGTCGAATGTTTGTATGATGACGTTGCATGTTTGTATGATGACGTTGCATGTTTGTATGATGACGTTGCATGTTTGTATGATGACGTCGAATGTTTGTATGATGACGTTGCATGTTTGTATGATGACGTTGCATGTTTGTATGATGACGTTGCATGTTTGTATGATGACGTTGCATGTTTGTATGATGACGTTGCATGTTTGTATGATGACGTCGAATGTTTGTATGATGACGTCGAATGTGTGTATGATGACGTTGCATGTTTGTATGATGACGTTGCATGTTTGTATGATGACGTTGCATGTTTGTATGATGACGTTGCATGTTTGTATGATGACGTCGAATGTTTGTATGATGACGTTGCATGTTTGTATGATGACGTCGAATGTTTGTATGATGACGTTGCATGTTTGTATGATGACGTTGCATGTTTGTATGATGACGTTGCATGTTTGTATGATGACGTTGCATGTTTGTATGATGACGTTGCATGTTACGTTGCATGTTTGTATGATGACGTCGAATGTTTGTATGATGACGTTGCATGTTTCCTCACACTTCTCCGCACGATGTCGAACAACGAAAATATCTCCTTACTTTCAGTAATCCGGAATTTTTAACGGTAACGGAAATCGTCGAGGCAAATCCCATGCACACAGAGTTGAACGGAAAAGACCGAACAATTTATCTAAGTATTTCTAAGTTTAATATGATAAATATATCATGGATGTATTACACCCCCACACCGCAAGTTATGTGATGAAGAGAGATATTTTGATTTGGGTTATTGAAACCTGTCCTAAGTTATATGGATTGCCAAAATATTGGATTAAACTTATTTTATTTCTAGTATTCTTACATGATTAACAAGGTAATGCAAATGTTATAACATATTAGAACAGAGGCAGATAATTATAAGGGGTTGTCCTCCGCTAATCACATCTATAGTTTGATTGTTTTCTATACAAGATGTTGTTTGTCGAATAGCTAATATTTACATTGTTACGAAATACTGCTGCTTGCAAATGACCTTCAGGTTAGTCATATTGAAATGCCTAACTTGTTTGCCAGTTGTATTATTTTAACGTTAAGTAGTAGTAACTAGTGTCATTTATTTTCTTTTTATTTCTAAATCTAACCTTGACGTGCAAACAAATATTCATTTTTTGCATTAAAATAAAATTGTTATTGAATAGTTTGCACACTTCTCTTGAGTTTGAGATAAACAAACAAACCTCGCTCGGATATATGGGTCCTGGTTTTTAACCGTGTGCTTATCCAAAACAATATATATTTAGTTCACTCAATTCACATTTACATGGATATATGGGGTGTGTATAAGAACATTTAAATCATCATCGAGGTTCTAGTATAATTTCAAAAATAAAGATATACAGATATAATATGGTTAATTACAAAAGAGCAATACAATTTGTTAATAGCTGGGAGTAAACAAAAGATCTCATTTAGATTTCATTTATCATATAACTAAAGATCGGTATACAAGTATGTGTGAGAGTTAATCGTCTATTTGTTGTCAAATTTATGACAAAATTATTATTAGAAACCAATATAGTTAAATAGAAATACATAACTAAACACAAACAAACACAATTAAATTACAACAAAAATATTATCTGTTTGACTGTTTACATAACAATAAATACAAAGATCGAACAGGAAACGCAGCTTTCATAGAACACAGAATACCACAAAACACGCAAAAGGGCAAACATGAATGGCAATGTTAAAGGGAATATAGCGACACTGCCAAACAATCTTTATTACTGAGAGTTTACAAGCTTGGAAAAGGGTGGAAGAATTATCAAAATCGGATGATAAACAAAGAAGATATGATCGTTCGAAGGTTCTGTTGAAACGGATATGGAAGCCGCCATTTTTAGAGCTATGCCATCGCAGTTCTAAATGACCATATATGGAATATTGATAAATCTGCAAATTTACTCATTTATAGGGGAAAAGATTAAAGTAACTGTATAAAGAATATATATAACTTATGGCAATAATGTTTAATATGCCAAGTTTAGGAATTTGCATTCATTTACAGTGATTTGCGTTGCTTTATCATATTCCATATATAATCATATGGAACTATGATGTCATTGTTTTCAAATTGGCGGCTCCCATATCCATTTTAGTACAACCTTCAAATGGTCATATCTTTTTTGTTTATCTTCCGAATTTGATAATTATTCAGTTTTTCAGAACTCTTAATAATAAAGATGTTTGTCTGTGTCCCTACATTCCCTTTAACAAAGAATAAAGGCATATGACGTCACAAACACAAAAAGGGTTGACAATAGGTCTACCGCCTTGGACAGGTCAGTGGAAAAAAAGGCCGCTAGGGGTTTAACCCAGGTTCTAGGGTGCACCAAATCTCACACCTACCATACTGTCATCCCAATAAAACGAGACAGTATAAATAAAGAAATCCCCGCCATGAACTATTCTCTAACCAACAAGGCAGCATTAATAGGCAATATAAGTAAAACACAAAGATGCTCGTTTATATATAAATGCAAAAATGCAATAACCTAGAAAGCCATGAAGAAGGTACTCAGTGACTTGACAGAAGCCAGGGCAACAAGAGAATAAACCATTGAGGGCACTACAAGACAAAATTGCAGACAAACATCAAACGTCAACGTTATTTCGGGCTTTAGGAAGAAGTCATCATAGGATCCACAGTCTATCCACAGTATGTCCACAGTCTGTCCACTCATCGCACAATTAAAGAGAAAAGCATAGTGGCAAACTGTAAATGGGTCCACCACAAAGCATGCAGTGCGTTGCAAAATGATAGGGTCATAACCTCTTTTGATAAACCTATTACCAAGTTTAACAAAGACAGTATAAACATGATCATATCATGACCAAGGATATTACGAAGTTTGTAAATCACATCACCATAGATCTCAGGTTGTGGTAGTCCTTGTTACAGAAAAGTTTTTAAATTATTTTTATATTTGAACAGATGAAGGTTACGATAATAAAATGTTGCCAAGGTTTTACGAAGTTTACGGTAACAGTAGCTTGATGGAGTAACTTTTTAGTTATACGAAGATTACGAAAAGTAAAGTCCTCAACTCGAGTACAAGCTCTATAAGAAGTTGCTAGGGGAATATCCCCATCTAAATGGGGATAATTAACAATATCAAAATTAAAATCATCTCTCTTGTCATAGATTTTGCTAACTATTTCGCCATTTTCAATAGAGAGATGTAAATCAAGAAAAGAAGCGTTAATATCAGAAATATTAGCTTTGTGAAGTTGAAATTCTTAGGATATATATCATTAACCATACGAGGGGTGTCATTAAAGGCCTCAATAACATTCCTGTGTATCTGTTAAAGTACTCAACATGAAATCTCTTTCATAGCAATATAAAAACAAAATCTGCGACAAAAAAGAAAAGAAAGGGTTCAATATGTCATCCTGATACCGAGAGGTGTCATTAAAGGCTTCAATAACATCTGTCTGGGTCTCTGGTGAAAGACTCAACATGATTCAAAGAAATATAGAAACAAATCTGCGACAAGGAATACACAGTTCCTAGCCATAGGGATACCAACAATGTGTCAATAAACGGTAGTTCCATACATGACGAAAATATTATCTAATAGAAAAACAAGTGATTCACAAACTTCATGGCAAGTCCGCATAGTGTAATTGTCCAAACTGCCGTTAGTAAAAAACGCTTTAATATTGTTAAAGGTCAAAAATGTAGTATTTTCCCTAGAAAAAGTTTTTTAAATGCGAGCAATAAGCTTGTCGTCGATAAGGTGGCGTGGTAAAGTTGTAGTTATAGTAGTAGAAGTAAATATTTATTAATGTGACACATAATATTTCATACAAATGTACACATATTGTTAACATGAACAATAACACATAATCAAAAATTGAATGAATTTAAACACCCAGCTATCTGGTATGGCTTATGAGTCACATTTTATATAAATATTATTTCATTTTGTTTCAATTTTAATTTGATTTCTAAGTTTATACACATTTGATCGAAACATTTTCTCTTGTTAATAAAGTATATTCATATTCATCTTAAAGTATACTCAATTATTCTTTTTTGATAAACTGTATTTCTTTTCTGTCTACACATTAAGAAATAGCTCGGTTGACCTAAGAAGATGTTGAATAAATAAGGCACTTTTTCTTATTATACGTTTGTCATTAACATGGTTTTAAGCCTATCATCGTAATTCATGTTAATAAATGACGGATATAATTTATGAATACAGTTATACAAAACCAATATAAGGTTCAGGTAAGTTATACATTCAAACATAAAAATGATACTCAGTTTTGATTTTCCCAGGCATGTTACAAAGTGTGCAATCTTTCTTCAACTTTATGGTGTCTAAATTTTCCAATTTCTATATGTAAGGGTAAGACCCCACTTCTTAGTTGAGCTATAAATGATCTCAGATTTCTGGGTAGTAACATTGTAATGTAGTTTTCACTCTCATATTCACTTTTTATCTGTACGTATGTTTATTGGTTAGGCTGCCGGAACAATTAAAGTTTCCATGTATTTATATGTTCATTTTTAAATATAACGTAGAAAAAACATAAGTGTTTATAGATGAAGCTTGACGTTTATTTCAAATCGTATCAAGAACGATCAATCATGATGATTTTGATACATTCACACCATTTTCTAAACCCGGCAGTATTTGTGGTGTTTATTAATTGCTCAAATTGGTATTACACTGGGTCTTTTAAAATAATCTGGACTGATGTATTTACTATTTTGAAATGTTTTAAATATGTAACTCTGACTGGATAAAATAATGGAAATAAGCATTACCTAGCCGATACAAACAAACAGTATCTCAAGTAAAGTAAAGGATTTCATTGAGCCGACGTTGAAGTGTCAATGTGATACTTTTATTTCTCTATTTTTCATACAAGTTTAAGATCGCATTTTGTTGAGCCGATGATAGGGAAGTTTCAAGTTGAAACATGTTGTTTACTCCTTTTTGATAAATTGGAAATGTCATATTTATTTCAATCATTTTATTGCTGCCAATTTATAGAGACTAATCCTCTTCAAAGCTGCATTGGAATAAATGTGTACAATATTGCAATTTCTTGATTTGCAAAGCCGGCATATTCTACGAATCATACGGAGTTTTATTTCAATTGCCACTTTCAACTGGTAACCTATGATTTCTTGTTCTGAATTTTAACATGAACTTCGTTTGTTACGTTTCCATCCATTTTAAGTAAGGCAAGTGCATGTAATAAAGTCAAGTTCATGACATTTTCGTCTGACACATTCTGGTTTTGTCACAACTTGGTCATTAAATTGGTTATAATGCTTTGGACATCTGCGCTAGCTACAAGTTTATGTATTTTCCTAGAACGGAAGGACATAAATTGCTATCTGTCATCAAATGATTGTGTTAAGGTACTTAAATGCAGCGACTGTCTATATCTAGATGTACGTGGCTATTGGCATTTTAATTGTATTGTTTTGTCATTGGTTATGATAAAAAGTATTCTCATTGTTTACAATGGGTAGAGTTAACCTGACCTCGTGCGGTAAAAAACTTCATCCTATTAGCAACAACAGACATGCCTAGCCAATGGAGGGTGGTAAAAAGTCGAGCAGAAAATGTGACTTTCCGTGTCGGTTATCAGATAACAGAGTAATGTCGAGTTTACAGTGAAACTCCTAGCGGCGGCACGATTCACCTCGGAAAGCAAAAGGTCGCGTTAATATGACAAAGATTTCAAAAAAAGTTTTGTTTGTTTGTTTGTAACAGAGAGAGGTCGAGCATGTGTTACTATAAATAGATTTTTATGTCGATTGTTTGGGGTTCATAACACTTCATGTTACACTGTCTTTTTTCTTTTTTTGTTCAATTCCAAACCCTGAATTGGGGTATCAATCTTCTTCTTCTTCTTCTTCTTTTTCTTCTTCTTCTTCTTCTTCTTCTTCTTCTTCTTCTTTGTTAATAAATATATATATAATTATTTTTATTTAATTATTTATTTTACTTTAAAAACCTGTATTGGGAACATATGATAAGGAGTAGGTTTACGGTTGTGAAAACACAAACGTTAGCGATACTTTTAACGTGCACGGGGCATGGCTCTCACTGCAACGGGATCGACGGCTTTACCTGTTTACACTTGAAAGAAGGAAAAATTTCAAAATACCTTGCACGAGTAAACTACTGCGGGATTATATTTCAAAAATCTGAGATGTGACCGCATTATGATTCGAACCCGAGACCTTTTGAAAGAGTTGTAAAGATGCAAACCAATCGGCCACCGCAACTTTATGTCTGTAAACATGTGTTGATAATGTTACATATATATGTCATTTTTGCCATGTTCATTAACATTCTTTATCGTCATCCCCGTATTGCTTCGTGTGCTACTTGAGTGGTGGCAGAAAACAATGACCGTGGCTCCGGTGAAAGATGGAGTTTACAATTTGCAACAGCTCTGCAGTTCTGCAGATGATAAAGTAAGTTATATGCCCATTCTGCATATGTTTTATCTAGAATTAAATGGTGAGCTTTCCTGTTCATTTGTGTTGGGGCCATATAACTTGTGTGTGGTAGCGAGCCGTTAAATGCCAATTCGGCTAAACTCCGACTTCATTCCGTCCGATTTAAATACTTTTTTTAATTATTTACTTCTAACTTCGATGGGGACGTAAACTGCGCGGTCCCGTGTATCATTCGGGCACATTAAAAAAAACATTGGCTCCCGGATTCCTATTCAGCATTGCCTCTCTAAGGGCAGCTGTAAATTTTAAACCTATATTGTGTTGATGAGCCGTTAAAAACATTCAATTCAACATTCAAATGAATATTGCGTCACTTCCCACTCTTCCCGACTTCTTGCATCATGTCTTTTCATTTCTTCGTGACTTAAAACATCACGAGGTATAATTCGAGAAGTAAAAAAGTATGCTTGTCGGATTTTAATGTGGGCGTCCCGCCACCAAACACACTACTAGACTCATACTCCACTTCCACTCTTTTTGGGAATTTGAATTTCGAAAAAAGAAATGTTTACATACATGCATTCAAACAAATTGTTTTAATTTCAAAAGTAAGTGCTAAAATGATATAAAACTCCATTTAAATCAAATCAAATGAATCGTCTCCGTGTCCGAATGGTTAACAACATTGCGTTGTAAACCTTCGTCTCTCACCGCTGCGGGTTCGAATCCCACTGGGAGCTTGATTTATAAGTGCGGAAGTATCGACTTTTACGGATGGCGGGAGGTTAACAGTACTAGTTTTACCCAGGAAACTGGATGGTCTGCCTCCACCACAAAAAAACGAACGTCAAATATAACCTTACATGTGTATAAATAAATGAATGAATGAATTAATTAATAATGGTGTTTTACGGCACGTCAACACATAAGTATAGGTCATATTGTGCGCAAAACCCATGGAAGCAAACAAAAAGAAGTAAATATAAGGAAATTCATGTCAATAACAAACGATATATTTATAGTAACACGTGTCAGTTGCAACAAACAGAGCATTCACACAAATCTTTGTCAAGATAACAATAACTTTTGATACGAAAGGTCAACTGAGCTGCCGTTAGGATTTTAACAGTAACACAATCTGCAGAATCTGTAGAAGCGAGACGTATCGTCAATTCTTTTGATTCTTGTCTAGGCGTATTAATGCTGCCTTGATTGTTAGAGAATATATCCTGGCGGGGATAAACTGAGGTTTGGTGCACCATAGAATCTGCTTTAAACTCCGAGCGGCATTTTGGCAACTGAACGTTTCATCAAAGGCGGTAGTACTATGCTCAACTCTTTATTGTTTGTGATATCATATCTTACCTTTAATTCATCTTTATAATTATGTCTCCCCCGCACTGGGAGAGAATACTGTGTTTAGCTTTGATGTCTGTCTGTAGGTCTGTCAGATTGTCCGTCACAAGTCGTGTCCGTTCTAGGTCCACAGCCTGTCCGGTCATCGTACAATTAAAGAGCAAAGCATAGAGGAGAACTTTAAAAGGGTCCACCACCAAGCATGCAGTACGTTGCAAAATGATAGGGTCATAACCTCTTTTGATAAACTTTTTAACAAGTTTAACAAAGATAGTATGAAAGTGACCATGACCAAGAATCTTACGAAGTTTATAAATCACATCACCATAGAAGTCAGGTTGTGATAGTCCTTGTCGCAGAAGAGTCCTTAAATTACTTTTATATTTGGAAAGAAGATCAGGGTTACGATAATAAAATTTTGCAAAGGTTTTACGAAGTTTATGGTAACGGTAAAGAAATATAAAAAGATCGGACAGGGAAAGTAGCATTCAAGGAGGACAGTCAACCACAAAACACAGAAATAAACACGCAAACAGACAAACAAAAAGGCAAAAGTAATAATAAATGCAAACTACATCACAAACACAAAGGGGTTGACCAAAGGGCTACCGCCTTGGAACGGTCAGTGGCAAAGTAGGCCACTGGGGGTTTAAACTGGTTCTATGGTGCACCAAACCTCACACTTAACCTACTGTCATCCCATTAAAACAGGACAGTGTAAATAAAGAAATCCCCGTCATGATCTAATCTCTAACCAACAAGGCAGCATCAATAGGCAATATAAGTAAAACACAAATATGCTCGTGTAAATATAATACAAAAAAACAATAGCCTAGAAAGCCACAATGAAGGTACTCAATGACTTGGCACGACAAGAAAGATCATAGACAAACATCAAACGCCACCGTCCCAATGGGCTTTAGGTAGGCGTCATCATAGGGTCCACAGCCAACAGAGAGGGTCATAACCCAAAGTTGATAAACTTTCTAACAAGTTTAACAAAGATAGAATGAAAGTGATCATGATCTAGAATCTTTCGAAGTTTATAGATCACATCACCATATAAGTCAGGTTGTGATAGTCCTTGTCGCAGAAGAGTCCTTAAATTACTTTTATATTTGGAAAAAATATCAGGGTTACGATGATAACATTTTGCAAAGGTTTTACGAAATTTATGGTAACGGTAACCCTGATTGAGTAGCTTTTTAGAAAGATTACGAATATTAAAGTCCTCCACTCGAGTACAAGCTCTTGAAAAACGAATAAGTTCAGATACATACACCCCATAATAAGTTGCTCGGGGAATATCCCCATCCAAGTGGGGATAATTAACAATGTCAAAATTAAAATCATCTCTCTTGTCATAGCTTTTGCTAATTATTTCACCATTTACAATCGAGAGATCTAAATCAAGAAAAGAAGCGTTATTATCCGATATATTAGCTTTGTTAAGCTGAAGTTCTTTAGGATAACTATTATTAACCATAGTTGGAAAGGAAGGGTTGTCAATGTTCAATATGTCATCCAGATTCAATAACATCTGTCTGGGTATCTTGTGAAAGACTCAACATGAAATCTCCTAGCAAAATAAAAACAAATCTGCGACAAGTGGTGCACAGTTCGTATCCATAGGAATACCAACAATTTGTCTATAAACGGTGGTTCCATACCTGACGAAAATAGTGTCTAATAGGAAGATGAGTGCTTCACAAACTTTATAGCAGGTCCACATAGTATAATTGTCTAAACTGCCGTTAGTAAAAAAACGCTTTAATATTATTACATGCCAAAAATGTAGTATTTTCTCTAGCGAATGTTTTTTGAATAAGAGAAATTAGCTTGTCTTTAATAAGGTGATGTGGTAAGGTTGTATATAGTAAAGAGAAGTCATAAGTGCTTATTGATAAAACTTTACCTTTATTGAAAATTTTATCAAGAACGTCTCCTGAATATTTTATAGACCAAAATAAATTAATCCCAGAGTTTTCATCAGTTTTATCACAATATAGTTTAACGTGATCTTTAGCGGCAGTGAGACAAGAAGTTAAAAGTTTGGAGATGTTTGTTGTGGTGCAGGCATTAGAATTCGAAATAAAGCGAGCCTTATACGGATTTTTATGTAATTTAGGAATCCAGTACATGGTAGGCAGTTTATTTTGCTTATCGTTTTGGTAACCCTGATTGAGTAGCTTTTTAGTTATAAGCTCTTGAAAAAACGAATAAGTTGAGACACATACACACCATAAGAAGTTGCTCGTGGAACATCCCAATCCAAAGGGGGATAATTAACAATGTCAAAATTAAAATCATCTCTCTTGTCATACATTTTGCTAATTATTTCACCAGTCGAAGTTACTAGCTTACATGCAAATTAATTCATGTCGTCAACATGTAAATTCAGGATGTAAGCCTGATAGTTATATATTGAAAATACCAGCCTTGTGCTGATCTCATATACATGTGTGATCAGTTTTAATACAGGAAATAATTGTTTGTAACTTGAATATTGAACTATCTATACACGTAATTATTACTCGGTACGAAACCTAAACAAGCAGCCTTGTGCTGAACTTCTATACGATAAGTTGTTTTTTAAAGAGTTTTATTTAAACTGCCGCGTATTTTAGTGTTTTTTTGTTTCGTATTTGTTATTTTCGTGTTCGTGTACTCCTGATGAAGGCGTAAGCCGAAAGTGCTTGGGATTTTATAAACTGTAGCACTGTATAAATGTTTTTCTCCCATCTATATATAAATACATAGTAAATAGTAAACGTTATTACTACAAAAGACCATTTATATGCTGCCAATATGATAGTTACATATCGAATTTAAATAACCATGCCTTTACATTTATATAGTCATGTTTATGAAAATATTAAAAAAAGATGCAATGTCCATGATATGTGAATTTTATTCTCACAGAGGCTTATTTATATTTTGTATTAAAAGGTGAATGACTGTGTGTATAAAAGAGATGGTTTAATGATATGAAAATATTTTTTCATCTTCTCTATATATACATATACTGTATACGGATTTTATTTGGCGGATGCAAAACTTGGCGGTTTTAGAAAGTGGACATGTTGGCGGTGATTATATTTGGCGGATCAATGTAATTTCCGCGAAATTAAAAAAAACAGTTTACCTTCTTTTTGTTTCGTTCGTTTTTACCTTCAAAACTTGTCATTTAACTTTAAAATGATGATTTTTTAAATAAGGGAAATAACTCATAACACTGTTCTATGAATTGTAGTAGGAGTCGAAGTGGTCATAAAATAACTGTGGCACTCACTCATTAGTAAACACACTTTATAGTTAGGATACCGTTAGATAAGCTGTTTTTATAACATAACAGAACATAACAGTACCATAGTTTATAGCCTACATATAAATATGAAAATACAAAAGTCTGTCTCTCCCTTTCATGATGACTTATAGCCATGGTGTTGGCCGTCTGCAGAAATATCTAGGCAGAAATCGTGTTCTCAGTTCAGAGTAAAGCGGGAACACAAGCAGAAAATGGTACTCATTCTCAATAACTCGCATATTGCAGAAAATGCAAACCCTTTCATTCCGTTCAATATGTGGACCCTGTGATGACGCCTACCTAAAGCCCATTGGGACGGTGGCGTTTGATGTTTGTCTATGATCTTTCTTGTCGTGCCCTTAATGGTTTATTCTCTTGTTGCTCTGGCTTCTGCCAAGTGATTGAGTACCTTCATTGTGGCTTTCTAGGCTATTTTTTTTTTTGTATTATATTTACACCAGCATATTTGTGTATTGCTTATATTGCCTATTGATACTGCCTTGTTGGTTAGAGATTAGATCATGGCGGGGATTTCTTTATTTACACCGTCCTGTTTATATGGGATGATAGTAGGGTCAGTGTGAGGTTTGGAGCACCCTAGAACCGGTTAAAAAAAACCAGTGGCCTACTTTGCCACTGGCCGTTCCAAGGCGGTAGCCCTATTTTCAACCCCTTTGTGTTTGTGATATCGTTTGCATTTATTATCACTTTTGCCTTCTTGTTTGTCTGTTTTCGTGTTTGTTTATGTGTTTTGTGGTTGACTGTCTTCCTTGAATGCTAATTTCCTTGTCCGATATTTTTATATTTCTTTATTATGTCTACCTGTTTCGATAGCAAGTCCATGTGCAGATATTCTAAATTTCGTTAAATCAATTCGGAATTTAGGAATAGTAATTGTACTTAAAATAATGTTCATAGTTAAAATTAAATTTAAATATACTATATACTGCTAGAATTGTTATTAGATCCAAACCAAGATTGCTTGTATTGATCTAAAATTCTGAGTTTATTTTAATCGTAAGGGATATCGATCGTTAGTTGACTATGCCAAACATCATTTTCTAATTCTCTCTTAATGATTAGATTAATCATACGATTAAAACTGTGATTATTATCGTATTTGCATTCTTGTTTTGTCATAATGTAAGTTTTATAAATTAAGGAATCGCGTTTGGTAAGCACTTTAATCCAGTATTTAAGCATTCTCAGTTTCCTGTATAATTGTTAATTATTATTTATTTATTTATTTTATATACACGTTCTCATTTGGTTTGACCCTTTTCTGATTGGGCCAAAATTGCGAGAATTTACTGCAATAGTTGGAAAACTAGCAATTTAGTTCACTAAAACTTAAGCCTTTTCTCAATGTAGCTCTCTATATAAGTAAACAGTGCTACCCTAGAGTTAATTGACTGAATTCAGCCACACTCCGATGGAGTAAACAAAGAACTATTAAATCAAAGCGATGCTTTGGAAAAAAATCTTTTACCTAACTTTCTATTATGTTCTTATCAATATTGGCTGAATTCAGCCAGCTGAACAAAGCAACGGCTTACAAATACATGTTTTGTTTTCTCCGCTGATCTGTTTTACTTCACTTTCTGCCTGTATGATACTTTAATCACACACAGGTACTGGCTGAATTCAGTCGCTTAAATTTGCACAACTTTCGGATATGGTTATACAATGAATTATTAATTAGTGCTGCATTGGAACCTGTATTGGAACTTGTTTTATTTTACCCAACTTTTTATTTTCTTCTTATCAATACTGGCTGAATTCAGCCAGCTAAAGAAAACAAGGGCTTTCTAAATACATGTTTTACTTTCTCCACTGATCTGTTTTGCTTCACCTTTCCTGTATGATGCTTAAAGCACACAATGGTTCTGGCTGAATTCAGTCGCGTATGTTTCGTCGTCAGAGTATATTCAACACCAATAACCAATCAGTAACTGGAGTTTTCATATTAACCAATCGTAAACATCTTTGTCTAAAATCATCGGCTGAATTCAGCCGATAAAAAAGAAAAACAGCTACAAGTATGAGATATATGTTTTTGACTTGATACGACCACCATGAATCACTGGTTGAACGATACTGGCTGAATTCAGCCGCTGATATTTTGTTGAACAACTGTCTTTAGAAAAAGAAACAGAACTGATTGAACACAGTCTAAGCATGCTAAGAGTGTCAGGTTATGCTGACGCTATCATAATCATGAATTTTATATTTACTAAAAGACCGAATGTTGATTTTGTTTTGTAAGGGCTGTGCACATGGTAGGTATATTATGCAGTTGACTACCTATAACATTCGATTTGAGTATCATTCGATGGACATTTTGGATTATATTATTTTCTTTTTTTTCTTCTGATGACATTATATTACTGAACAAAGTTATAATTCTAATACAGGCCTATAATATTGTTAAACAAACAGTATTTGCCATTGCAACTTCAAGCTAAACAGATCGCTTATGATTTACAAGGATCCTAGATTTGTGTTTGGTTATACACCAACGACAACAGTTTTATTAAAAGTATCTCTACCACTTTAAGTAGGGAAACAGAAACTATTTCTAATGCGAATTACGAACTCCTTTGTTTTCGAGTCATGCAACCGTTAGTGCACTTGATAGTAGTTTAGGCGTGTTTCTGTATGTTGGAACACCATTTGAACTAAAAATGTAAAAAGCAATCGTCCTGATTTCATATTATAGTTATAAGTATTTACTTTGTTTATAATACAAGGGACAATTTTCTTTGGTCTTATTTGTAATAATTGTTTCAATGTTGCACGTAGTATATTTTTAATTTCACAGTTACATATATCATGGTTGCATCAATGTAATAAATAATATAATATATATAAGTTATTGACAAGAGCGCTCTAACAATAAATAATTGTACAGCATGTGTCGATTCAGTTTGCTAATAATTTATTTTTTGGAAAAAAATAAGAGAAATGCCCCACTCCTATATCAGAATCAAACGGCTAACTCGATACCCGTGGGAGGTAGAATGGCATTTTAAGCTTAATTGACGTCAACCATCAATGTTAATGTTAGCCAATACTTACGTCAACAATTTTTCAGCAAACTGAAACGTCGTTTATTGAATGAATTATCAAAATATCAAGCATGTTGGCATATCATATATGTATGAAAGCCTTTATGCTATTGTTTTCAAAAGACGGTATTTGACTGCCATACTATTTAATATAATTCTGTTTAATAAACTAAAAAAAAAGCTTTCTGTCAGAAACACTTGACTCAGTTTTCTGTTATGCCTCGTGAAATGAAGAAAAAGATGAAATTATATTTTTATTTTTAATAATTTAAAAATAAATATTTAAAACATTTCTAACTTAAAAAACACATATGATATTTTATATTGTTTCCAGGCTATGGATATGTAATCAATTTTACTACTCTAAAAGCTTGAAGAAGTTTCTTCGAAGCCATGTGCTAATTGTTGTGTTATGTAAACAAACTACATTTTAACATACATGCATTTAGAATATTGCATTATTAAAACTCCAATATATCTGTGTAGCGTAATGTTCATATTTAAATTATTTATATTTATTTACAAAATATCATTTACCTCTCTTATATATATGCCGCGATAATCAGAATTTACCCTGTGCAGTATCAGAAGAAAAACTGTCTGTTTTAAAGAAATACCTGTGCGGAATACTACTACAGAAAGATACCCGGGATACATCTATGTATACAGAAACGTACCCGAAAATCTTTGAATTCCAGAACGGCCCCCAAATATACAGAAACGTACCCGGACAAACAAGAACTCATTTACGGAATTGAAACAATTTAGAAATTGGTAAAACAACTACTTAAACACTATCGTTTATGATTATCTATTGCGCTATTGTTCTTAAAAACATATTTAGGCTGCCATAGTTAGTAATAAAATACAGAACGTATTGTCGTAAAACCGGAAATTGTAAATCATCAAACCCCGCGCAAGAAAGTAAACAAATTTGCAGCTCGTCATTCAAGACGATTTTAATGAAGGAATCCCTGTACTTTATATTTCCGAAGCCCCAACCGGAAAACCCTCACACCCACATTTGGGCGCCAATTTTGGATTGGGTATTCTGATAATCTGTTTAGGGAATAATCATCAAAAAGGGATATCACAAATATTGGTTTTCAAAATATAAATTGGGCGCCATTAAATACGTAAATACATTCAATATGTAAGGTGAACTTTTAAAAAGTGAATCGATTAAATTTTATAAACAATGAAAGTTTCGTTTACGTGAAGTAACAGAACGCGTTACGGCCGCGTTTTACGACATTGTACTCTCGAGATTTTGTCTCGGGTACATCTATGTATATGTGGGGGCCTTTCTGGATTTCGATGATTTTCGAGTACGTTTCTGTATACATAAATGTACCCCGGGTGCCTTTCTGTAATACCCGGTACGACAATGACCCCATCAGCGTGAGCAATGTATTTGAGTTAAAACATGTCTGCGTTTGCACTTGTTTGCTAAAAATGCGAAGCAGGAAAAATGAAATTAAGAATACTTCATCAACAATATGTAACAAGTTTTTTGATTGATCGAATGAGCTAATCGTAAAAGGTTTTCAAGGAGTAACTTAAGTGGCATGTGACATGTAAGTGAACATTCTGGCCAGATAGTTGCTAATGCGATAAACAACTGACCACACTCGATTATTTTCAGACTAAGAACCGATGGCATCCGCAAATGACTGAGAAGCATCTCGCGAATAATGAGAGTCTTAACAAATGAGCCTCTCTGTGACAATGAGGGACCGTATATAATGCGGATCGTCTACAATGAGGGACTGTTTAAAATGCGGATCCCTTTTGGAACCGGTCGCGTTCGGACAACAAACATATTTTTTATGATGACCTTAGTGTCATTCAGAATAAGCATAATACACCATTCACACCATTATTTTTTACAGAATGATATCTTCCAAATCGATGCACTTTTTTACGTTTTCATTACGATTTCATCGTGCTGCAAGATTTGATTTTAACGCGTAATTCAATTTTCGTATAACAATTATACACACTATAATTATGAAGAAAAAAAACAATTGTAGATTAAAGGTCAAATGCTTATGCTACGTACACAAATACGTCAACGTTTTCAATACCTTTTACCAATACACTAATATTTGATCTTTCATAATATAGCACATTGTGAAAACAGCTATAGTTTTATTACTAAAGCATTTTAAATAAGAATTACATTCGAACTAGTTTTGTAAATTCCACCTAAGAGCATCTGGGCGCAGAGCTTAATTGTATAGACGTATTGCAACGGCTTTGCTTTGAACACAGCAACTTAAATTTACTCCCACTACTTCAGTGTACTTGCGGAAAGTATAACTATATTACAAACTTATAGCCAACTTAATTCTTTTAGGGATTTGTTTTTGATTCCGGAAGAAAAAAGCCAAATCTTCTCGAACCGTATCTCTGTGAATTAATTTCTCAACCGCCATTCCGTGCCTTGTATTGACTTCAATTAAACTGTCTGCATTACGTCTATACAATTTAACTCTGATCCCGGATGGAGCCGACTCCAAAACCTCTCCGAATGTATCAGCTCAGTCCTCGTGGTAAACAATCATGTGACCGACGACTGCTTGTTCTGTTCCTGTAGGTTCGATACCGTCGTCAAATATTATAATGTTATTTCGTCTCCGTTTTTCTGAATACACCTGAAAATATATAAAAATGAAATTAATACAACTTACGGGTGTAGTCATTGTTAAAAACAATTTAAACAATATGTCATTGTTTTGTAATTGTGTTCACGTTGTTTTAAATCAAATATTGATTGAAACTGAACATGCTATTATTTATACACGACAGCTTTTATAGTTTTATAAACCACAAATGGATTTGATTTTGCAAATTGTCTCTTCTAAACACACGCTCTTCTAAAAATCATATGTTTCACTAAATCACATAACAGAACAATCAAGGGTCAACGAAGTTTAGCACAATTAACCCTGGTTTGCTTTATGCGTTTCCAAATAATCATATCTATGGCAATAACCCGGTCACTGTCGCATAGGTTTATATTAAATCATAGGTGTAACAAACATACTGAAAATGAATTTTCACATTGCTATACACATCTAAGACACCAGAATTGTGTTTATCAGTATACCAATTTTGTAAAAAGCAATTGATTCTTTCTGTTTGAATACTAATACAAATGACTAACAAATAACTGTATCGGGGTTATCCCAAGTCCAATTGAAACATATTCATACATTTATGTGTTTACATTAGATAACCAGTTATTGTTGCCATTAACACAGTCATCATAGGCCATATCATAAACATGTTTCAATATAATATTTAATTTATCAGTATCTAACAACTTAAACCAATACTTAACAATTTTATATACAAAGGATAACGTCCCAGTTCACCGTAAACAGCAGCTGTGCAAGTACTTACTTTAATATTTAATATTTTCTTACACAATTTTAAGTGTATTCTTTCAATTTCTTCAGACTTGCTAAAGCCCCATATGTCCGATGCATATCCCAAGATTGAACCAAACAAATGCATCAAAAAGTTAACAAAGTAATTTAGGTTTAAATTTATATTACGACAATTTACAAATAAAACATTACAACAGCAAGGACAGGTTTTCGCTTTCAAATAATCTTAGGTGAGAATAAAGCAGGAAAATTGTGTCTCCCTTTAAAATTTAATATTGATCTCGACTTATATTGATCGCGATTTAAAAGAAACGCATATATTTCCGTAGGAAACTTTTTCTCGGTTATTATTAATTATTATTATTATTATTATTATAAACAACCTTTTGATGCAAAATTGTATTACACACATATATATATAAATAAACTGTCTAGATATAGCGTCATCTGATAGATCTTAAAACGAGGATGATCACCAAATTAATCTTCAATTTATTTCTTGTTCAACCTTCCTTTGATAAAGGCTTCAAAGAGCAATGTACACATATTGTGCGGAAATGATTCCAATGTTCCACTTAATTATTATTGACCGGTCAAAGAAACCCTAATGGCTATTGTTGATTTGAAAAAAGCTTTTGATAGCGTTTATAGGAATGCCTTATGGCTAAAACTTTATAAAATAGGCATAAATGGAAAGCTACTTAGAATAATAAGAGACATGTACTCTAAAGTAAAATCTTGTGTTAAAAGTTGCAATAGTTATTCAGATTTTTTCGAATGTTCAATCGGTCTAAGGCAAGGGAGGTAATTCCCCCGATAATTTTCTCCCTTTTCGTTGAAGATTTAGAGTTATATTTACAAAATGATATTAGTTCAGGTCTTACTATCGACGATATTACTCTTATTCTTCTACTGTTTGCAGATGATATGGTGATTTGCAGCAAAATTTAGATTTATTACTAGCTTATTGTAATAAATGGGGATTAGAAGTAAATTCCGTCAAAACCAAAATTATGCTTTTTAGGAAAAGGGGCCAATTAAGACAAAATGAGTCATGGACATATAATGACAACTTCTTAGAAATAGTTAACGATTTTAATTATCTGGGAGTTATTTTTAATTATACCGGAACATTTGTTTTAAATCAAGTAAGTTTAGCAGGGAAGGGTTTAAAGGCTTTACATATATTAATTGCTAATACTAAGAAGTTTAATTTTAAACCGAAGACAATGTGTCAATTATTCGACTCCTTTGTTGGATCCATTCTGAATTATTGTTGCGAAGCCTGGGGGTTTTCTAAGTCGAAAGAAATTGAAAGGATTCACTTAAAATTTTGTAAATATATTTTAAATGTTAAGACTTCTACTAGCAATGCGGGTATTTACGGGGAACTTGGGCGGTATCCATTGTATATATTGCGCTATGTTAGAATCGTTAAATATTGGTGCAAAACAGTTAACTCTGACAACATTATAATTTCTAGTATTTACAATAATTCCGTCAATAACATAGAAAATTGGCGTAATAGTTGGGCTGGGAATATTAAAAAGCTTCTAAACGAGTATGGTTTTGGCTATGTTTGGAATAATCCAAATAGTGTTCCTTTGAAAACATTTCATACTGTTTTTAAACAGCGTTTAGTCGATTGTTTTGTTCAAAAGTGGAACAGCGATGTTGTAAATAATAGAGTTTTGTCAATGTATTTACATTTTAAAGGCAATTTTGAATATGAACCATATCTCGATATTTTGCCATATAAGTTGCGAATTGTTTTATCAAAACTAAGACTATCGTCGCATTCACTGCGAATTGAAACAGATTAGAAAGAAACCAACGTTATTGTACCATTTGTGATTCTAATGACATTGAAGATGAATACCATTTTGTTTTGATTTGTCCTGTATATGTTAATATAAGAAGAAAATACATTAAAAAGTACTATTATAAACGTCCAAGTGTTTTAAAATTCATAGAGCTAATGAAAACAAGTAATAAGAAAGAGTTTAATTTATCTTGGTTTATAAAAGAAGCATTTGATTCTCGTAATGATTTTTTGTTTTATCAAAACTAGGTTTATCCTCGAATGAAAACTATTATCAATTAATTATTTATGTTACTGCTTTTGTGATAATGAGAACAAAATTGTTTTTTTTTTTTTTTTTAATTTAATATTTAATTTAATTTGCGTAAGTTAAAGTTCAGTGTCATTTCCACATTTTTATTCAATTATTTAATATTTCAAATTATTCAATAATACAATTTATTTGAAACTAGTGTGCAAAATTATGTTTTTGTTGTTTGTTTGTTTTGTTTATTCTGTCACGTATAAATGTTTGCATATTGTATATGATGATAAACTTGTAAAGTTTAAATCAATAAAAAATATCTATCTGTCTATCTGCCTGTCTGCTATTAAATTATAGGCAATTATGCTCTACCAATAGAACCTTATACAATGCCTATTATATGTGATTGAGGATACGAGAATCCAGATTGCAAGGATTCCCAAATATGTTCTTATAAAAGCAAAATTTTACATTTCACTCAAGATATGTTGCCATGCTTTTATAACAATAATTTATCTTGGCTGATAAAGCTTCAATGGGTATGAGTATGAAATCGCAAAATCTTATGTTATGTATATTATACATATTATGTATATTTTGTAAGTCAATAATATCATACTAAAAAATAATAATAAAAAAATTGGGCAATTACATGCATACATCGTAAGTTCTGTATGAGTAGATGTCTGTGTTCTAATGATAACCATTCATGTATTCATCGTTCATGTCTTTATGCAAATTCTGCTAAACTTTGTAGGAATCAAATTAATCAAGAATAAAATGTGAGGGAATCATATTTATCTTGATTAAGCATGTTTATATATATTTGTAGCATGGTCACTGAAAATTCTCTTTGTAATAGCACAGGTGTAAATCGTTTAATTGAAAATAAGACCTGTCAGACTTACAGTTAGAATAACAGTTAGAATAACAGTGAGAATAACTGAAATAGAGCTGAAATGGAAATGCTACAAAACAAATAGAGTATGGTTTCATCTCGTTGGTTAATTTAAACACCTCGATGGGCTACGCCCATCTAGATGTTTAAATTACCCAACTCAATGAAAACATGTGCTATCTATTACATACTGGGTGCACTCGAACAAAATATAAATTATAACATAATGCTCTAACATGCTTTATTTATTATTGATTATTTCAAATAATCCTGTTTTATTCATTGCAATTTGTATGAACAATTTTCAATTGTTAAAGGACGCACGGCAATCTTGATTTTTGTTAAACTCGAGACGTCCAGTTAGTTTTTTCTACATAGATTGCATTTATTTAATCATTTGATTAATCATTAGTATTAATTATAAGCAAAGTGTAAAGTAACATGTTTTTGCATATTACTAACTATTGATTATATTTCCCAATAATATATTTAAATTTGTATGTAAATATATTCAATCAGGTTTAAAGTCAAACTGTTACTGGGTTCATAATCCGAGCGGATAATTTTAATGCTTGATAAAGGCTTCAAGATTGCCGTATGTCCCTTTAACTTAAAGTTGAAATGAAGACAAGTATTTTCCTTCTGCGAATGTGAGTTTCAATATGTACAACTACCATGCAAACTTATCAAAGAAATGTAAGAAGATGTGCGCCAATGAAAACGCTTTGTAGTTCTATATTTCATTCAGGGCAATTACATACACGCCTATTAGTCATTATCAAAGCTTTTAAACTGACGTTCGGCCAGTCCTTATTAATTAGATGTAATCCCTTTGAGAATTACATTCTAGTTTTACCCAACCAGAGGTACGCGCCTAAATGTGCGCGCCACAATTTTCAGAGTTTTACAATTAAAAAATATTCTCGTTATGTTAATACCAAACGAATGCATAAATGGGTTCATTATTTCGTAATTGTATATCAAATTTCTCTAAAATATATCATGTTTCCTTATTGTTAGTATTCTGATTTTACAATATATACATTATCATAAAGTTAAGGAGGCGCAAACGTTTGCAGTTCATTTATCGTACCATAACACGCAATTCAGTAACACATTTGCTGATGATATATCATAATATTCATCTTTCGTTAATTAATTAATGTTAATTAAGTGTTTCCGTATGTGATCTCCTACAGAACTCAAATACATATTGACAATAACTCAATTTAAACAACACGTTTGTTTGAAGCAGTTGCCACTTTTTTTTAACACTTAATGTAAACACGTTACTGACCATTAAAATCGTGCCTAAATGTAAAAGCAGACATCGTTAAAGGTAAACATATAATGAAACACACTCACTTGCAAATAATGCGCCCTTCAATAATGTGATTGCCACCTGAGAGTGTGTCCCGATAAAGTTGCAGGAGTTTGAATCGTTTATTCAATCCCTAGGAAAGACTGTGATAATTAAGGCGCCATCTTAAGACAAGCTCAGAGTTGAGCACTTCTGAAATACAATCCCTCTAACAACATTCTCCATGTAAACTGTGTTCCACTGCGTCAACGATAAGAGCCTGGACCTTCCGTGTAACTGAAAATATTAAAAGTGTTACAAGTATATACAAATGTCTAACTGTTCAACACTCGTCAGACAGAAAAGTTACTAGTATTCGATTGTATGACCATGTTTTATCGACTTAGGTTGCGTTTTGTAAAATGTCATTATTATGAATTTATCTTGCAAAACAGAAATACGATAAATAGATAAATTGTATTACATAACAATACTTACCATTACGAAGACTGTTTACGCTTGACTTGTTACAACACTCTGCAGCTCCGTCCATGACGCTTCATGCTACAAGGGCTGGCAATAAACAAAATACGAATACTGCCGGCACTTTGTCTTTGCCCAGGGAAAAACGAATCCTTCATCAGCATTCTACAGAATGATTAAACGAGGTATCAGGCTTGCTGCATTGGCAGATTATTAGCACTAGTTTGTTGATTACCAGGAGTAACTGATAGCCATAAAATATTCTGAAAATGTTGGCTGACCATCTGTGAGTTGCCAGTTCAGAATGAAAATTTATCAGGCTTAGTTTTATCCATTAGAATAAATTTTTATTTAGAATTTACATCCGACCGGGCTTCATGATTTTGGTTTCACATTTAATTTATTTTCATTTTAAATTTCATATCATTTCACATGAGATGTGGAACCAAACCCATGCAGCAACATGCAGTAACTAAAACTATCACTGAAGGTGATGAATACCCCCGCTTTTTTGCTCTAGCCGATGATGGGCAAAATCAAGAATAATAAATGTGTAAAATATATGTTAATTTTTTAATGTGAAAGAAATTCTAATTAAAACAAAGGTCCATAATACGTTTTCAAATCTTAAAGTCGCGCTGCATGTATTACATCCATAATCAAACTGCTTGTCAAAAACTGTTAAATCAATAATCAGTCGACCAACTATATTAAAGTTATCGTCTCTATTGCCATTTCAATCCTGTTTCTTATCAATATGCTGCTGTAAACAAGAAAATCTCGACGTTTTTGTTTTATTAAAAACCATTATCTAGATCGTGGCCCCTTGCCGCAGCCATGATCACGACTGGTAAACGTGCAAATCATACACCACCGGTGCTATGCTAAAGTGAGCAACTTTCGGGGATGTGCTATGCTAAAGTGAGCAACTTTCGGGGATGGATTCGAGCACGCGAAATTTACAAAAATCAACACCAGCACATCAGAGCCCAGACATTAGAAAACCACCGTAAGGCCCTAGCTGGAGTATGTGATTTAGGTATTGTCGGTCTCTCCAAAACACGTTCAGATACGCGTCTTATTGATTTTTTTTTTTAACAATTATCCATGGTTAAGTCAGGCCTGCCAAATCTTCGGATAAAATCCAGATTCTCCGGATTTTTCAGTCGCTCTCCGGATCTCCGGACTTAAGTGTACAATCTCCGGATTTTGCATCCAAACAAAATGTCCATGATTTAACAGCTATACTTTCCCAGTATATCAGCTATTTTCCGAATTGGTCCTGTTACGCTCCCTAGACAGAGGAATATATACAAGTGTCGAATCAGTAAGGGTCATCCGTGTAATGCACTGACTGAATATACAATTAACATCTAAGGACATAATTAGTTCCTTCAGTGGCATAACGACATGCGTAATGCAGCAATATCTGTGATTTCTTTAATTGGTAAACTTAACTGAAATAGCAAGTGTGAGCGACTAGCAACTCCTTCTATGAGGTACCACTATAACAGCTGCTGCTGTGTACGATGATTATAATTTGTGTAGAGTTAACTTTGTGTTTGCATTTAGTATGCATCTGTGTAGGAAAGTAAGTGCAATTTCATAAAAAAATCAAGAGTTGTGGTAGAAACTAAACCAAGTCTTTCTAATCGAATTACTACGCTAATTTATTATTTTCTGTAACTATCAAACAATGCATCAACTTGTATTAATTGCATAAATAATTTAAATTTGCACTTTCAAAAAATAGTGTGGAAATCATTTGTATTAAAATGTTTTGGCAGGCCTGTTTAGTTCCGATGTTCAAATTACATAATGATGTACTTGTGCTCTCCGACATGCTCCACTTTAATCAAGGGGTAGGCCAAATCAACTACAACTACCCTGAGACTAATAAAAATACTTTCTTTACTTAAGTGAACACATTTACTTATCATTTATCACGACTGTTTGTCTTACTGTCATACTTTTACTATTTTACTAAATCTACACAAACGAGCACATCTACATATAATACTTAAATGAGAGAATTGTAGGACGTAGAGATAGATATTTCATTAGCTCGAATCCTCAAATTTAGATATATATTTCATTAGCTCAAATAGTGCACCGAAGCCGCAGTTTTAGCACCATCTACCACCATCAGGCAATGTTGGTCATATTTCCTCTCTATACGCAATATATGCTCGATTAAAGTAGTGTAAAGCATGCATTTCATCATACAATGTGTCACTATTCAGCATAAACGATGAAAATTGGATATAGGGAAAGAAAGTCATGTTTACCAGTTTTTGTTTTGAACGTTTCCGCTTCATCGGGAGTTTAGGGAAAACTCAGTATTTTTCAGATTTCAGAAAGTGTATTGTGACATATTGTAATTTCAGTTACAAAGTTGCAAAATGAAATATTGTGGAAACCACAAGACAACTCACTTTGAGTTGCTAAAATCTAGCACCGGAAGCTCAACTTTTTATAGCATAACACCGGTGGCGTATGCGCAGTTACCAGCCGTGACTTTTAATAATTCATTTACGGCAAACTTTCAGCGATATTATTTATAGATTTTGAATTCATATATTTGTTCGCAGCTCCACATAAAATCTATTCTTTATTCAGAAAATAATGCATAACCTGTACAAAGAAAAAACAACTATGCCAAAGTGGTTTTTTTTTTGATGTTGTAGTAGTTTTTGTTGTTGTTGTTGTTGTTGTTTTACATTACTAACTATTTCAGGGAAGTCGTACACATTTACCTGCAAAATACCTGCAAAATGCATGCAGAAGTCTGTTCGCACGGCGCAAGAAAAATGACGTTTTTTGTGAAGGGGTTGCATTTAGTAAAACGTTAATGGCCAGAAAACGACATGGACTCGATATAATTCTCTTGATACGAATCGATTAGGCTAAAAGTATTCAATAACATATTAAAATGTTTATGTTTTAAAAAATCGATATTAATTTCGATCACGTTTTTTTCAGTATTTTGCATCAAACATATTTGTTTTGAGAAAAACGGACATTTCAAAAACACCAATTTTCAGTGTAGTTTTCGAACAAGTTTACAACTGAATAATTTTTTTATATCAGACAATCGCTTTAACAATATATAATATTTTCTCAAAATTTCGTAGAACAATCAACATGCAAACTTTCTGCACTTTCCGTGCATTTTCCGTGCATTAATTACGACGACATATCTTAAACGCCTTACTGATTATCAAAAGAAATTATTCAGTTCCACATTCAGAAAAGGTTAAATTTTAATTTGTTATAAATTTCATATGCAGTTTCAAAAAAACTATCATAGGTGTGATTCCACCTTAAAAGGAAAAAGCGACATATGTAAAAATTTGACATTTTTAACAAAAGCATAAGAAACAAAAACGTTATAACCATATTTTGATAGTATAGTATCACATGTCATTTTGTGTGCTTACAACATTGTACATTTTTCGAGATCTCAATCCACCCTGTTTACATTTAGCGATAAACGTTTTTACATTTAGCTACTTTTTTACATTTATGGCCAAACAAGGCCATTTGAGCTATTGTAACCATAGCTACTACTGCTACTGATATTGCTACTACTAGTACTTCTACTACTATTACTACCTACTACTGCAGTTGCTGTTGCTAATACTTATACTACTGCCACTACTACTATTTCTATGTATTGCACTTGTTACACACTCTAACCAAGTCACGCTATATATGTCACATTGTTGTGTATCTCAAGTTAGTCATGTGATTATTGAATGCCAATGGCTATCGAACTTATACTAGTCAATGAATGAATGAATGAATGAATGAATGAATGAATGAATGAATGAATGAATGAATGAATGAATGAATGAACTATATAAAGTCTAGGGTCTCAGTTTTAATGGTCTCAATTATGTAAACAACACAAAACCCATTTAACCACACAATAATTGTCCTATTGAGACGCAACTACATCAATAACGAAACGTAATGATTGTTGTTGATCAGTGATAATAAAGGTACGAACCGAACACAACGCTTTTATTCTAATACACCCCCACTATATAGCCTAGTTTAAAATATCTCGTTATATTGAACGATATATCACTGTAATGTTTGCAACGTTAGGAGAATAAGCATTGCGCATTGCGCATTCCGCATTGTAACGTATGCAACGTTAGGAGAGCAAGCAAAGCAATGCGAAAGATTTCAGATGTGTGCGTTATTTTCACATTTTAGGGGTATTAGAATAGAAAAAGAACATCGTTTACGGTTAATTATCTTTCGGGCTCGTGAAATTATTGTTTAGAATTGAACTCCAAACCGTGATATATTAAACGATAATTCACAGTAAACGATGTTCTATTTCTTAAGTATACCACTCCCACAGGTGGTATCATGTCAGTAATATCACTCGGGTGACATCACGTGTTCAATCAGCGATATCACCTTTCAGATGACTGTGTGATATCACAAACACTTTAATTAAAAAGGAAAACGGCGGCCATACATGCTATCAACCTATTCTATCTAAATAATGTTATTTGCGTTATAATAAATCCAGCTCTAACAGTTCATGCTGTTAAAAGCGTGTTTAAAAATATACATATATAAAAGTTATATACACGTTATGCATACACGCGAATTTTATTCAAACTTAAGTCATAAACACACGTACACCGTTATGTGTAACATAGTAGTTAGTAGCATACGGCCATTACGCGTGTGTAGGTAATTATTTTGTATTGCTATTACTTTTCTTTAAACTAACGGAATTTGTGTGATTATTGCAACGTTCTTAATGATGTCGATTGGAAAATAAGAAGAGTGAAATAAAGCTGATACCACACGTCTTTCATTTGATAACACATGTAGTGAAATATCTGTAGTACTAAGTTAAACACGCATATTATTTATACTTTTATTTTCTATATGCATGTATTAACAGTCAACATCTCTAGATAAATTGAATAAGATGCATTTGTAATTTTCATAAGATATTGAGGAGAAACAACTTTACCATTTTTTGGGGATTTAACTAACGTATTGTTAGATGTGTAACATTTGTGTTGCGAAACCTGGCGATTGCTTTGTTTGAATTATGTTAAATGCATTGTGTAAAGTAAATTGTCTTTGAATAATACAGGTGATGTTTATATAGTGTCACTCCCTTGTTTATTGATTTACATACATAGTTTATATTACACCTTATCATCCCTTATTTTAATTTTATTTTTAATAGTTTTATCTTTATATATTTACATTAATTTTTAATTAATACTTCATTTTCATAAATTTTTGCGCACAATATGACCTACTTATGTGTCGACGTGCCGTAAAACACCATTCATTCATTGTCTGAACACCAAGATTACAGGTTTAGAGTTTAGTCTATGAGGTGAAGCCACTCTTATGGTATAGGTAACCTTTACACGATGTGAATATCGATACCTAATTCTCTATCAGAGTATAAGAGTAGATATAAAAGTCGAACAGGAAATGTAGAATTCAAGGACTACAGTTACCCAACACGCATAGAAACAAACAATAATTACAAAGGTGAATTAAAGGCAATATATGACATCAACAACATACAAGGGTTGACAATAGGACTACCGTTGATGATAAATATGTCAATACATGTACAATAATTATTAATTTATTATCTAACTGATTTGAATTAAAAATCGACCTGACGCCAGTACTTATATATCTCCGCCCTAGTGTTTATGTTGGAGTATAATGACAATAGGTTGGATTATAATACAATCGCACGTGCTATTGATTGTCGGTTTGATTGGTTAAATGGATAAATGATAAACAACTGGCGTCATGTTAATTCCATAGGAGACAATAAATGCTTCCGAGATTTTGAAAAGGTTCTCATCCGAAACAGTTTGATTCGCATTTTAAGGTGGTAGAGATAATGGATGTAAACGTGTGTCTTATTTTTAGCGCCAATTTTCGCTTTACATCTCCTTGGGGAAAAAAGGTTTTAAAATTTAGTAAAGCAATAAAAGTACAACTCGGAACAGTACTCGAAGGTGTTACGAAGACAATAGTAAGAATATTAACTGCTTAATATGCATGTACCACGCACACACCAACACACGTAGGCACGCATGCAAACCGGCAAACACATACCTTACAACAACGTTCATCTTTTACGTAACTTAAAGTCAAACGCTTAGCAATCATTATTATAGGAGCGTAGGCATTTATAGTAGATACAGTTAGAATTTTAATGTATAACCGAACGTTTCGCAATAGTAGGGCAGGGTTCCCGGATTCCTATGTATCCTTCCCCTCTCTCTGGGGCGGCTCTAAATAACCTATACTGTGTTGATGAGCCGTTAAACAACATTCAATTGAAAGTTGTGCAAAATTAGAAGACTTACAATCGTAGACTGTGTTCACTCAATTAATAATGTATCTTATTCTAAAGGCTGTTGTTCAACGAAACATAAGCGACTTAAGACAGCCAGTATCGTTCAACCTGTGATTGAAGGTGGTCGTTTCAAGTCAAAAACATATACTACTGGCTCTTATCTCATTCTTGTTGCTGTTTTACTTTTTTAGCGGCTGAATTCAGCCGATGGTTTTAGACAAAGATATCGACGAAACATACGCGACTGAATTCAGCCATAACCTTTGTGTGCTTTAAGCATCATACAGGAAAGGTGAAGCAAAACAGATCAGTGGAGAAAGTAAAACATGTATTTGCAAGCCCTTGTTTTCTTTAGCTGGCTGAATTCAGCCAGTATTGACAAGAAGAAAATAAAAAGTTAGGTAAAATAAAACAAGTTCCAATACAGGTTCCACAGGCAGCACTAATTAATAATTCACTGTATAACCATATCCGAAAGTTGTTCAAAATTAAGCGACTGAATTCAGCCAGTACCTGTGTGTGGTTAAAGTATCATACAGGAAAGCTGAAGTAAAACAGATCAGCGGAGAAAATAAAACATGTATTTGTAAGCCGTTGCTTTGTTCAGCTGGCTGAATTCAGCCAATATTGATAAGAACATAATAGAAAGTTAGGTAAAATACAACAAGTTCCAAAGCATCGATTTAAATTAATAGTTCTTTGTTTACTCTATCGGAGTGTGGCTGAATTCAGTCGATTAACTCTAGGGTAGCACTGTTTGCTTATATACAGAGCTTAATTGAGAAAAAGCTTAAGTTTTAGTGAACTAAATTGCTAGATTTTCAACTATTGCAGTAAATTCTCGCAATTTTGGCCCAATCAGAAAAGGGTCAAACCAAATGAGAACGTGCTTGATCATTTTTTATTTTTCAAAGACATATCTATTACTTATTTTTTTCATCGTACGTTATTTTCTCGTCTAGGACTGGGTCTATAAAGTCGGATTGATTATCGTTCGTGTTATTAACGAAGTCCGGTAAGTTATTTCCAACTTGGAAAATGGCTTTAAAATGAGTATAAAAATGTTAAACTGATCTTTAGGCGTTTATTTATATTCTTCCAAAATTCTCGCGCTTTAGTTTTGCCTATTTCACATAATTTGCTTTCATTGTGTTTGAATTTTGAACGCGCCTTACATTTAGTACGGTTAAACCGTGTTCTAGCTAAAAGTGAAACTAAACACGCTCGATAATTGTTAATAAATTTACAAAGGGCATTGAAGGTGTGAATAATTATCATAGTGACGATTTGGTTATAATGTGCTTAGTCGATATAATAAAAAACAATGAGTGTAAACATTTTATATACTGTCAAACTTCTATTTTGATGATAAAAAACACGGGTTTAAAAAAGATATAAGTATTTTATTCACTGTTCAAAGCAATCGCCGATTTTAGGATTAGATGAAAAACAGTAAATCACTGCTTTTATATGCATTAATTAGTTCTCCCCCTTGTTGGTAAATTAGCCATGTATATGGAAATTGAAATCAATGGCA
Source organism: Cyrtodaria siliqua (assembly GCA_037043455.1). Taxonomy (NCBI): domain Eukaryota; kingdom Metazoa; phylum Mollusca; class Bivalvia; order Adapedonta; family Hiatellidae; genus Cyrtodaria; species Cyrtodaria siliqua. Next base: position 486,298 of record JAWPHD010000343.1, read on the forward strand.
ATTCATTTTTGCTGGCTGTTTATGATCTTTAAATAAGCTTCATGGTAGGAGTATTTATTTTGACGCTTCCGACCTTGAGTACCAATATAGCCAAAATAAATCCACCGCCAATATTAATACGTATACAGTATATGTAAATTGTTTATGTTGTTTCATTTCATATATCTATCATTGTGTTAACTCTATATATTACATATTTGTCTGTGATTTGTATAGGAAATACTGGGAATAGAAAAGCTATATCTACTCGTTTGCTCTACTGTGAAATATCTATCACTGGGAGATATTTCACAGTACGGAACATTGCCCGGCCTTTTCCGTCAATAATGACGTTCCGATTGTTTCACGGACGTCTTCCTCAGATTTCGCCACTAGGAAATAACGATTACGGAAATTAACGAAGAGTTCCGGTTTCACTTGTTTTGTTTGTATGACGTAACGTCGTCTTGGCGTTCTCGTGCAAACTAGTGTAAAAAGGCGTCAATCATTAGAAATATTAATAAAATATCATTTTAAATTATGTAATATATAGTTAAATAACCAGTGTTTCTGAGAAACTGAAAATATCTCCCTCGGTAGAGAAAGGGCCCCGATATAAGAACTCGTGCTCCGCACTCGTTCTTATATCGGGGCCATTTCCCTACCTCGGGAGATATTTCTCGTATCTCAAAAACACTGGTTATTAAACTCTATGTATCCTCACAGGCCTTAAAGCTACACAATCCCGATAAAATAATACAATTTCAAGTTTTTTTAAACATAAGAACGCCTATAGATGAAGTTCTTTGCTGGATGTGTTGTCTACATTGTTTAGGCTGGTATATTGTCGTAGCGTATGTCGAGGCATTTGCATAATAGGCGTGATAAACGCTTCGGTAACTTTGAATTGTACCACCCAGCGATTACGGGTATATAAGCCAAAAGGTTTATATAGCAATTTGCTCAGATATCCGATAACTACAGACTGTTCAAACCGATGAGGGTATTCAATGGCGCAATGTAACTATATACATGTTTGTAATGAAAAAGTAACATGCGTAGATACATCACTATGTAGAGAATTATAAACACTTACCCGCGTATTCCACATATGTTCCATATATTGTATATACTTATTTCCTATAATATCCATGAAATAATCCAAAACCACACACATATTATACATGTATACATATACATAGAACGTGTATTGGTAGCCAATAGTATGTAACGTGAAATACATGCTCAAGTGTTGACTCGGGATAGGGAGAAATTATTGTTTACAATGAGATACTTGAAGGATATTGTTCAAATTAATTATATAGTTCAAATTAATTATATATATGGAATTTTCTTTTGCTGGAAAAATACCAGCAATATTATTTCTCGTAAATCGTAGTTTTTAGAATGTGGGGAAAGGGTATACACATGAAGGTCGCCCATCCGTCTATCCTTCAGTTACACGTTTCAATTCCGGAGGGTCTTGGGAAAATAATAAGAGTCAATTCGTAAAAAAATATATATCGTTCTTGCGTGCGAGCGTGTTTTAGGGTGCGTGCGTAAGCCGTGCTTGTGTGCGTGCTATTATGCATATGTTTGTTAATATTTAAATCTGATGAATCTGAAAGGCTTTTGAATACTACTTCGTCATAAAAAGAAAATTCATAAAAAAATATTGTTTTAAAAAGGGATAAGGCCCGGGCTAGAACCCGTCCGCAACGGAAAAAGCACACTAAGAAAGCGCGTTAACCTACTGCGCTACGGAGGCCGATTAACAATCTTGTATTAATTAAGTTACTTTACATAAATATGCTCAATCGCGAAGGACACTCTGTGCTAATATCACGGTGGATAGACGTAACGGACCCTGGTTGCTCAAAACTGCGTTACCTTGATACTGGTTGCACTTGTAATGGACCCCGGCTGGTAAAAACAGGGGCAAAATGGACACTGGTGTCAAAAAGTTCGAAAATAAACATACATTATCGTATGTTATGCGACGGAACTTTTGAATATCATATCCTTCGAAATATATTTTCTTTATGTACAACAAATGCAGAATAATTCCTAACAAGATGAAACAAATGTACTCTTAACCGGTCGATCGATACAAAGTTGATGACTTTAAAAAGCCAAACTTCCATATGTTCTCTCTGACTGATTTAGTGTGATCCCAAATTGGTTTGCAACTGCTTTTGTTCTTTATTAATAAAGATAACTTTTTGGCCTAAAAATCTGCAAATATTTACATCATGTCAAAATTTAAGAGCATCGGACCCTGGTTGCTCTGTAAAAAATGCGTTAGATTCTGCATTACGCGATCCGAGTATTAACTTTCATACCCCATCCAACCCCTTCTCCAAGAGGCGAAAACAGGGTTGGCTGAGGTATGAAATAAAACCTTAATTTGGGCTTTACAAGTTTGCATATTGTAAAATTAAAACATTTAATACATATTTTAAATATGTTATCGCAATTGTTCAGTACTTTTTTTTAAAATATGTTTTATTGTCGAAATATCCCTTAAGATACAATCCTGCTAATATAAGCTTTCCCATCGCTTCATGAAATTAAGGGCAACAGACACAATCCGTATCATTGGTACCGGATCCTGTTGGTAGAGTGTTTTCTATATACCTTCAGATTAAAGAGAAAATGACGATCGGGACTTTGGCTCCACCAAAACAAACAATAAAAAAACATATGTAGGTTGCATGGCGTTTTACGTCATCTTCAGCACAGTTTAGGTTATATATGATGGTCGATTTGTTCGTGGGGGAGGCAGACCACCGACTTTTTCATAAGTAGGACAAGTACTGAATGCCTCATGAAATCTGGGAACGATCTGGATTCCTACCCACGACCGTAGCGGTGAACTTGAAACAGGCCTCACCACTCTGGACCTTCGCTTCTAAAATCATTCATGCGACAGCATGATGCAAAATAAAAAAGAACAGCCCAATATTGAATTATTATAACAGTTATGAATGTAGAGGGTGTGATCTTGTTATAGTGATAGAATCTGGTGGTGAGTTTGGCTAAATGTCGTACAAGGTACAAGACTAAACAAATGCACTCCGGACATACGTTCGTGTATATACGTTTGCGCCTTGAGATAATTCTCTCTTCATGACCTGTCTTCCGTCGACAGTACCCTAAAATAAACTATGGGTCCGCAGTAGATATAAACCAAACTTACTTTCCCAGCAGATGCATGACGGTTTTTGTCGCCGTTTTACACGACAATGACCTCAAACAGTTTTTATATTTAAAAAAAAAGGTTTATTCAAAAGGCATTATCTTAGAGCACGCAGCTGTGTGCACATTGCCTGCAAAAATCAAAAAGTTAAAAAAACAACACAATACATAAAAAAGTAAAAAAGATAAAAACAACAAACAAAAACGAGGGTCATGAGGATATAAGGATTCAGACTATATCATCAACATGTCAGCGTCAAATACGATATAAAATAGCGGGAAATACTCCCAAAAACGAACCCCAGCGTATCTGGGAATAAAACAAGTTCACGGAGTTTGCTCCGGGACCACACTAGCAACGCTCTAGCTAAGCCCCTAACAGGTAACAATTACTTGATCATAAATGATATTTAAAAACAAAAAACATCAATGAATAAAAACTAAAATATTACAAGTAATACAAATGCAGCAATGTGAACAACTAATGACGTAGCGTATTTACATGTAATGTAGCCTGACATGTCGTATAGAGAGGTGACCGTTATTGTAGGCAACAAATACGATTTTCTTTTTTATTTGATATTTTGTTTAAAATAACTCTTAATGTACATTTATTCACAAATTAATATAATTGCGTAAAGTAATACATTGAACACCTCCTATAGAAAAGCTTAGTTTTCGTTTATAATCTCCGAATACTTACGGAAAATGTCAATTACAAGTTTTAAACTTTGAATTCGCAAGTTTTCATTATTTTATACATATAATATAATTCTAGAGAAAGTTGTATTGAGAATTTTGCCACTTTTTGTTTGTTAAAGCACTAGCGCATTTCGAGGAGAGCACCCTCATCGGAGTCATACTATGATTTGAAAAGGTTTTCAGTATTTTGCATCAAACATATTTGTTTTGAGAAAAACGGACATTTCAAAAACACCAATTTTCAGTGTAGTTTTCGAACAAGTTTACAACTGAATAATTTTTTTATATCAGACAATCGCTTTAACAATATATAATATTTTCTCAAAATTTCGTAGAACAATCAACATGCAAACTTTCTGCACTTTCCGTGCATTTTCCGTGCATTAATTACGACGACATATCTTAAACGCCTTACTGATTATCAAAAGAAATTATTCAGTTCCACATTCAGAAAAGGTTAAATTTTAATTTGTTATAAATTTCATATGCAGTTTCAAAAAAACTATCATAGGTGTGATTCCACCTTAAAAGGAAAAAGCGACATATGTAAAAATGTGACATTTTTAACAAAAGCATAAGAAACAAAAACGTTATAACCATATTTTGATAGTATAGTATCACATGTCATTTTGTGTGCTTACAACATTGTACATTTTTCGAGATCTCAATCCACACTGTTTACATTTAGCGATAAACGTTTTTACATTTAGCTACTTTTTTACATTTATGGCCAAAAAAGGCCATTTGAGCTATTGTAACCATAGCTACTACTGCTACTGATATTGCTACTACTAGTACTTCTACTACTATTACTACCTACTACTGCAGTTGCTGTTGCTAATACTTATACTACTGCCACTACTACTATTTCTATGTATTGCACTTGTTACACACTCTAACCAAGTCACGCTATATATGTCACATTGTTGTGTATCTCAAGTTAGTCATGTGATTATTGAATGCCAATGGCTATCGAACTTATACTAGTCAATGAATGAATGAATGAATGAATGAATGAATGAATGAATGAATGAATGAATGAATGAATGAATGAATGAAGTCTAGGGTCTCAGTTTTAATGGTCTCAATTATGTAAACAACACAAAACCCATTTAACCACACAATAATTGTCCTATTGAGACGCAACTACATCAATAACGAAACGTAATGATTGTTGTTGATCAGTGATAATAAAGGTACGAACCGAACACAACGCTTTTATTCTAATACACCCGCACTATATAGCCTAGTTTAAAATATCTCGTTATATTGAACGATATATCACTGTAATGTTTGCAACGTTAGGAGAATAAGCATTGCGCATTCCGCATTCCGCATTGTAACGTATGCAACGTTCGGAGAGCAAGCAAAGCAATGCGAAAGATTTCAGATGTGTGCGTTATTTTCACATTTTAGGGGTATTAGAATAGAAAAAGAACATCGTTTACGGTTAATTATCTATAATATATCACGGTTTGTCGTTCAATTGTAAACAATAATTTCACTCGCCTTTCGGGCTCGTGAAATTATTGTTTAGAATTGAACTCCAAACCGTGATATATTAAACGATAATTCACAGTAAACGATGTTCTATTTCTTAAGTATACCTATCCCACAGGTGGTATCATGTCAGTAATATCACTCGGGTGACATCACGTGTTCAATCAGCGATATCACCTTTCAGATGACTGTGTGATATCACAAACACTTTAATTAAAAAGGAAAACGGCGGCCATACATGCTATCAACCTATTCTATCTAAATAATGTTATTTGCGTTATAATAAATCCAGCTCTAACAGTTCATGCTGTTAAAAGCGTGTTTAAAAATATACATATATAAAAGTTATATACACGTTATGCATACACGTGAATTTTATTCAAACTTAAGTCATAAACACACGTACACCGTTATGTGTAACATAGTAGTTATTAGCATACGGCCATTACGCGTGTGTAGGTAATTATTTTGTATTGCTATTACTTTTCTTTAAACTAACGGAATTTGTGTGATTATTGCAACGTTCTTAATGATGTCGATTGGAAAATAAGAAGAGTGAAATAAAGCTGATACCACACGTCTTTCATTTGATAACACATGTAGTGAAATATCTGTAGTACTAAGTTAAACACGCATATTATTTATACTTTTATTTTCTATATGCATGTATTAACAGTCAACATCTCTAGATAAATTGAATAAGATGCATTTGTAATTTTCATAAGATATTGAGGAGAAACAAGTTCACCATTTTTTGGGGATTTAACTAACGTATTGTTAGATGTGTAACATTTGTGTTGCGAAACCTGGCGATTGCTTTGTTTGAATTATGTTAAATGCATTGTGTAAAGTAAATTGTCTTTGAATAATACAGGTGATGTTTATATAGTGTCACTCCCTTGTTTATTGATTTACATACATAGTTTATATTACACCTTATCATCCCTTATTTTAATTTTATTTTTAATAGTTTTATCTTTATATATTTACATTAATTTTTAATTAATACTTCATTTTCATAATTTTTTGCGCACAATATGACCTACTTATGTGTCGACGTGCCGTAAAACACCATTCATTCATTGTCTGAACACCAAGATTACAGGTTTAGAGTTTAGTCTATGAGGTGAAGCCACTCTTATGGTATAGGTAACCTTTACACGATGTGAATATCGATACCTAATTCTCTATCAGAGTATAAGAGTAGATATAAAAGTCGAACAGGAAATGTAGAATTCAAGGACTACAGTTACCCAACACGCATAGAAACAAACAATAATTACAAAGGTGAATTAAAGGCAATATATGACATCAACAACATACAAGGGTTGACAATAGGACTACCGTTGATGATAAATATGTCAATACATGTACAATAATTATTAATTTATTATCTAACTGATTTGAATTAAAAATCGACCTGACGCCAGTACTTATATATCTCCGCCCTAGTGTTTATGTTGGAGTATAATGACAATAGGTTGGATTATAATACAATCGCACGTGCTATTGATTGTCGGTTTGATTGGTTAAATGGATAAATGATAAACAACTGGCGTCATGTTAATTCCATAGGAGACAATAAATGCTTCCGAGATTTTGAAAAGGTTCTCATCCGAAACAGTTTGATTCGCATTTTAAGGTGGTAGAGATAATGGATGTAAACGTGTGTCTTATTTTTAGCGCCAATTTTCGCTTTACATCTCCTTGGGGAAAAAAGGTTTTAAAATTTAGTAAAGCAATAAAAGTACAACTCGGAACAGTACTCGAAGGTGTTACGAAGACAATAGTAAGAATATTAACTGCTTAATATGCATGTACCACGCACACACCAACACACGTAGGCACGCATGCAAACCGGCAAACACATACCTTACAACAACGTTCATCTTTTACGTAACTTAAAGTCAAACGCTTAGCAATCATTATTATAGGAGCGTAGGCATTTATAGTAGATACAGTTAGAATTTTAATGTATAACCGAACGTTTCGCAATAGTAGGGCAGGGTTCCCGGATTCCTATGTATCCTTCCCCTCTCTCTGGGGCGGCTCTAAATAACCTATACTGTGTTGATGAGCCGTTAAACAACATTCAATTGAAAGTTGTGCAAAATTAGAAGACTTACAATCGTAGACTGTGTTCACTCAATTAATAATGTATCTTATTCTAAAGGCTGTTGTTCAACGAAACATAAGCGACTTAAGACAGCCAGTATCGTTCAACCTGTGATTGAAGGTGGTCGTTTCAAGTCAAAAACATATACTACTGGCTCTTATCTCATTCTTGTTGCTGTTTTACTTTTTTAGCGGCTGAATTCAGCCGATGGTTTTAGACAAAGATATCGACGAAACATACGCGACTGAATTCAGCCATAACCTTTGTGTGCTTTAAGCATCATACAGGAAAGGTGAAGCAAAACAGATCAGTGGAGAAAGTAAAACATGTATTTGCAAGCCCTTGTTTTCTTTAGCTGGCTGAATTCAGCCAGTATTGACAAGAAGAAAATAAAAAGTTAGGTAAAATAAAACAAGTTCCAATACAGGTTCCACAGGCAGCACTAATTAATAATTCACTGTATAACCATATCCGAAAGTTGTTCAAAATTAAGCGACTGAATTCAGCCAGTACCTGTGTGTGGTTAAAGTATCATACAGGAAAGCTGAAGTAAAACAGATCAGCGGAGAAAATAAAACATGTATTTGTAAGCCGTTGCTTTGTTCAGCTGGCTGAATTCAGCCAATATTGATAAGAACATAATAGAAAGTTAGGTAAAATACAACAAGTTCCAAAGCATCGATTTAAATTAATAGTTCTTTGTTTACTCTATCGGAGTGTGGCTGAATTCAGTCGATTAACTCTAGGGTAGCACTGTTTGCTTATATACAGAGCTTAATTGAGAAAAAGCTTAAGTTTTAGTGAACTAAATTGCTAGATTTTCAACTATTGCAGTAAATTCTCGCAATTTTGGCCCAATCAGAAAAGGGTCAAACCAAATGAGAACGTGCTTGATCATTTTTTATTTTTCAAAGACATATCTATTACTTAATTTTTTCATCGTACGTTATTTTCTCGTCTAGGACTGGGTCTATAAAGTCGGATTGATTATCGTTCGTGTTATTAACGAAGTCCGGTAAGTTATTTCCAACTTGGAAAATGGCTTTAAAATGAGTATAAAAATGTTAAACTGATCTTTAGGCGTTTATTTATATTCTTCCAAAATTCTCGCGCTTTAGTTTTGCCTATTTCACATAATTTGCTTTCATTGTGTTTGAATTTTGAACGCGCCTTACATTTAGTACGGTTAAACCGTGTTCTAGCTAAAAGTGAAACTAAACACGCTCGATAATTGTTAATAAATTTACAAAGGGCATTGAAGGTGTGAATAATTATCATAGTGACGATTTGGTTATAATGTGCTTAGTCGATATAATAAAAAACAATGAGTGTAAACATTTTATATACTGTCAAACTTCTATTTTGATGATAAAAAACACGGGTTTAAAAAAGATATAAGTATTTTATTCACTGTTCAAAGCAATCGCCGATTTTAGGATTAGATGAAAAACAGTAAATCACTGCTTTTATATGCATTAATTAGTTCTCCCCCTTGTTGGTAAATTAGCCATGTATATGGAAATTGAAATCAATGGCAATTCATTTTTGCTGGCTGTTTATGATCTTTAAATAAGCTTCATGGTAGGAGTATTTATTTTGACGCTTCCGACCTTGAGTACCAATATAGCCAAAATAAATCCACCGCCAATATTAATACGTATACAGTATATGTAAATTGTTTATGTTGTTTCATTTCATATATCTATCATTGTGTTAACTCTATATATTACATATTTGTCTGTGATTTGTATAGGAAATACTGGGAATAGAAAAGCTATATCTACTCGTTTGCTCTACTGTGAAATATCTATCACTGGGAGATATTTCACAGTACGGAACATTGCCCGGCCTTTTCCGTCAATAATGACGTTCCGATTGTTTCACGGACGTCTTCCTCAGATTTCGCCACTAGGAAATAACGATTACGGAAATTAACGAAGAGTTCCGGTTTCACTTGTTTTGTTTGTATGACGTAACGTCGTCTTGGCGTTCTCGTGCAAACTAGTGTAAAAAGGCGTCAATCATTAGAAATATTAATAAAATATCATTTTAAATTATGTAATATATAGTTTAATAACCAGTGTTTCTGAGAAACTGAAAATATCTCCCTCGGTAGAGAAAGGGCCCCGATATAAGAACTCGTTCTCCGCACTCGTTCTTATATCGGGGCCATTTCCCTACCTCGGGAGATATTTCTCGTATCTCAAAAACACTGGTTATTAAACTCTATGTATCCTCACAGGCCTTAAAGCTACACAATCCCGATAAAATAATACAATTTCAAGTTTTTTTAAACATAAGAACGCCTATAGATGAAGTTCTTTGCTGGATGTGTTGTCTACATTGTTTAGGCTGGTATATTGTCGTAGCGTATGTCGAGGCATTTGCATAATAGGCGTGATAAACGCTTCGGTAACTTTGAATTGTACCACCCAGCGATTACGGGTATATAAGCCAAAAGGTTTATATAGCAATTTGCTCAGATATCCGATAACTACAGACTGTTCAAACCGATGAGGGTATTCAATGGCGCAATGTAACTATATACATGTTTGTAATGAAAAAGTAACATGCGTAGATACATCACTATGTAGAGAATTATAAACACTTACCCGCGTATTCCACATATGTTCCATATATTGTATATACTTATTTCCTATAATATCCATGAAATAATCCAAAACCACACACATATTATACATGTATACATATACATAGAACGTGTATTGGTAGCCAATAGTATGTAACGTGAAATACATGCTCAAGTGTTGACTCGGGATAGGGAGAAATTATTGTTTACAATGAGATACTTGAAGGATATTGTTCAAATTAATTATATAGTTCAAATTAATTATATATATGGAATTTTCTTTTGCTGGAAAAATACCAGCAATATTATTTCTCGTAAATCGTAGTTTTTAGAATGTGGGGAAAGGGTATACACATGAAGGTCGCCCATCCGTCTATCCTTCAGTTACACGTTTCAATTCCGGAGGGTCTTGGGAAAATAATAAGAGTCAATTCGTAAAAAAATATATATCGTTCTTGCGTGCGAGCGTGTTTTAGGGTGCGTGCGTAAGCCGTGCTTGTGTGCGTGCTATTATGCATATGTTTGTTAATATTTAAATCTGATGAATCTGAAAGGCTTTTGAATACTACTTCGTCATAAAAAGAAAATTCATAAAAAAATATTGTTTTAAAAAGGGATAAGGCCCGGGCTAGAACCCGTCCGCAACGGAAAAAGCACACTAAGAAAGCGCGTTAACCTACTGCGCTACGGAGGCCGATTAACAATCTTGTATTAATTAAGTTACTTTACATAAATATGCTCAATCGCGAAGGACACTCTGTGCTAATATCACGGTGGATAGACGTAACGGACCCTGGTTGCTCAAAACTGCGTTACCTTGATACTGGTTGCACTTGTAATGGACCCCGGCTGGTAAAAACAGGGGCAAAATGGACACTGGTGTCAAAAAGTTCGAAAATAAACATACATTATCGTATGTTATGCGACGGAACTTTTGAATATCATATCCTTCGAAATATATTTTCTTTATGTACAACAAATGCAGAATAATTCCTAACAAGATGAAACAAATGTACTCTTAACCGGTCGATCGATACAAAGTTGATGACTTTAAAAAGCCAAACTTCCATATGTTCTCTCTGACTGATTTAGTGTGATCCCAAATTGGTTTGCAACTGCTTTTGTTCTTTATTAATAAAGATAACTTTTTGGCCTAAAAATCTGCAAATATTTACATCATGTCAAAATTTAAGAGCATCGGACCCTGGTTGCTCTGTAAAAAATGCGTTAGATTCTGCATTACGCGATCCGAGTATTAACTTTCATACCCCATCCAACCCCTTCTCCAAGAGGCGAAAACAGGGTTGGCTGAGGTATGAAATAAAACCTTAATTTGGGCTTTACAAGTTTGCATATTGTAAAATTAAAACATTTAATACATATTTTAAATATGTTATCGCAATTGTTCAGTACTTTTTTTTAAAATATGTTTTATTGTCGAAATATCCCTTAAGATACAATCCTGCTAATATAAGCTTTCCCATCGCTTCATGAAATTAAGGGCAACAGACACAATCCGTATCATTGGTACCGGATCCTGTTGGTAGAGTGTTTTCTATATACCTTCAGATTAAAGAGAAAATGACGATCGGGACTTTGGCTCCACCAAAACAAACAATAAAAAAACATATGTAGGTTGCATGGCGTTTTACGTCATCTTCAGCACAGTTTAGGTTATATATGATGGTCGATTTGTTCGTGGGGGAGGCAGACCACCGACTTTTTCATAAGTAGGACAAGTACTGAATGCCTCATGAAATCTGGGAACGATCTGGATTCCTACCCACGACCGTAGCGGTGAACTTGAAACAGGCCTCACCACTCTGGACCTTCGCTTCTAAAATCATTCATGCGACAGCATGATGCAAAATAAAAAAGAACAGCCCAATATTGAATTATTATAACAGTTATGAATGTAGAGGGTGTGATCTTGTTATAGTGATAGAATCTGGTGGTGAGTTTGGCTAAATGTCGTACAAGGTACAATACTAAACAAATGTACTCCGGACATACGTTCGTGTATATACGTTTGCGCCTTGAGATAATTCTCTCTTCAT